>OX632359.1:35594556-35987056 GCA_951751655.1 Ophion costatus | reverse complement strand
CTGCGGCGCACGCTCTGAATAACGTTTGAAGTGTTTCGATATTCTCTTTGAAACTTTGCGAAAATATTCTACGTATATAGCTCTATCGTTTAAGGAGAAAAAGAAATAAATCGATTTTTTCGATCATTGTAAATGTATATCTCGCCTTACTGCCGAAATCGATTTTCCATAAATTTGGAAAAAGAAATAATCTTTTAAAAATGTTAATGAAATTTTATCAAACTTAAGATGTTTAATTTTACAGCTTGCAAAAACTTGGGGGTAATTTCTCGATAAATTATAGAATTCGAGTGCTCGAAAATTCTTCCCCTAAGATCTTTTGGAATTTTTCACTTTTTAAACGGCGTTTTGTGGTGACTCCAGCTCCCGTATTATTTTTGTCTACTGCACCGATGGTCCTTTCGAGATCAACTGGTCTTTTCGTAAGTAGACGAGAGGGAGCGAAGATTTTTGATGCCGATTTTGACGCGAGTCGATTGTGATGTTTATCTTCAACGAAGCTTGGAAATATTTCTGCAAATTATTACGTACGTTCCCTCTGAGGATTTAGAATTTCAGATCCTGCGGCTGTCTATTGCCACACGGATGAGGTAAGACATCAACCGGATGAACGAAGTAAGTGTCGATCTAGCGTAGACAAAGATTGAACGAAATTAAATTTTTGGTTTTTCGTAGGCCACTGGAAACCGAAACTAAGAAAGCAATTAAAATCTACCTAGGAAAATAGAATTTGGTAAGTACTTTCCAACTAGAAAAACATGCTAAGGAACTAATCTAATTTGATTAGGAACCTAAGCTATGGTCTTAACGAAAACATGACTAAAAATAAAATGCAGTACTTTGGAGTAACGTTATTTCCATTCCTAAAACATAATCTGTTTGTGGAATAAATTAAGGGGTCTTCTCACTTTAGACGCTAAGTAATGCTATTTGCATAATTTTTTTTTGCATACGTTTATATTATAGATATTGATATAAAATTTGTTACACTTAATAAATACACTTTCGAAATAGATTTAACATTTTTTTTTATTTGTTTAAGTCACTATTTGTAGACGAACATGGTAGTTAAAAAAATGTCCTAAAAAAGTTGTAGGTCTGCACTGTTGATGAAACCTCGGAGATGGATCATCCGAAACAAAAAAAATCAAACGGTTTTACATTCAGTATGTTAATTGCTATAGCGCAGGGCATACGATTTTTGAAATATGCAAAAATAACAAAATCGCGGACATTTTTCCAAAAAACAAAAAACGTGCTTTTTTACCGTTTTTGGCACCAAAATAGTAAATATCAAAATTGTAAAAAAATCCTTGATATGCGCTATAGCTATAGTCGTAAAGAATATGTGGTTAAAATTTCATAAGACTTGGTTCAGTAGTTTCGAAGATTTTATCAATAAGTCGTCGAAAAACGGTATTTTGAGAAAAACGCGTTTAAAGTTTGATGGGTTACATAAATATCTAAAAAAAATGTTTGATGTCTTTCAAAACTGTATTTATTAAGCGTAACAACTTTTATGCAAACGTATAAAAAAAAATGCATGAAAATAGCCTTTTTTAGCGTCTAAACTGAGAAGATCCCTTAAGGGGGGATTGTCTTTTTTTTTTCGCAAAATTTACTGCTTTTTGGCAATTTTTTTGTGAAGAAAGTATACAACGGAAAACTTGTGAAACTTGGCATATAGTTTTATTGATCTGTTTACTACATACAAAAAAATTTTTAAACAATTTCATCAAAAAATCCGCCTTCCACCCCCCTCGACGCGCGATGGTCGTTTTTTGATGGTGTGCACGATTTCTCAAAAACTATTCAACCGATTGCCTTCAAATTTGGACAGAATGCTCAGCTGACATCCTTTTATCGTTTGATGAAGCAAAAAAGCAATACGTTTAATAGTTTTTTATTTATAACAAAAAATCGATCAATTTTTTTCGAAAAATCGATACTTCAAGTTCAAAACGTCACCAAATCGTCAATTTTTTTTTTTTTCTTCATCGAACGTTAGCTATATGTGTCTAAAGTAAAATGCTTTTTAAGTTTTTGTTGCAAGATGAACGTGAAGGCTGTAATCGTGCACACCATCAAAAAAGGACCATCGCGCGTCGAGGGGGGTGGGAGGCGGATTTTTTGATGAAATTGTTTAAAATTTTTTTTGTATGTAGTAAACAGATCAATAAAACTATATGCCAAGTTTCACAAGTTTTCCGTTGTATACTTTCTTCACAAAAAAATTCCCAAAAAGCGGTCAATTTTGCGAAAAAAAAGACAATCCCCCCTTAATAAAGATTAGATTTTTTTTCATGCGAAACTGTATATATTAAGTGTAGCAACTTTTATATCAATATCTATATTGTGAACGTATCAAAGAATGCATGAAAATAACCTTTTTTAGCGTCCAAAGTGAGAAGACCCGTTAATGAAGTTTAGACTTTTTATTCGTCAAGATTATGTCATATTTTCGATACTGCCAAAAAGTTTTACATGCCAAATATCGGTAACCATCGAGTTTTGTAGAAAACTGTCGATGAATAAGCGACGGATTGGCTGTAAAACTTTTTGACGGACGTTCCTGTTCGTAGGACCAAGAAATGTTCGACGTTTCACTAATTTTTTGTGCGAAAAATATTAGATATAGAACGTTGAAATTTGGTATGTTTGCTGAGCGGTCTTTATTGAACATGATAATATTTGTTTAAAGTTTGACGAATCATGGTACTGCGAGTGGGAGGAACCACACAGGTCGGTGCGCGGGCGATGATATTCTTCGCTTGCAGAAGCCCTAAATCTTGAATTTTGTCTTCAGTTTCGTAATAAGCGACCTCAAAAATCCTAGAGTACCAATTTTTATCTAAATCGAGTAAAAAGTTCAATTTCTGTCCGCCGTTCTAGCGCCGCCAATTTGAATTTTCAAATTTAAGGTTCAGATTCGTAATAAGCGACCTCAAAAATCCCCGAGTACTAATTTTCATCTAAATCGAGTAAAGTTTTTGATTTTTGTCGGCCATATTGTCGCCGCCATTTTGAATTTCCAAATCTTGACCTCAAATTCGGATTCAGCGAGCCCAAAAACCCCCGAGTGAGGCTCCGATTTCAAATTAGAGCAAGTTAAATAGGGAAATAACGGTTGACGCACTATTGCGTCAATGCCACAAAGAGCACGGAATTATTTGACGCACTATTGCGTCAATGCCAACGAAGGGGTTAAAAATAATGAAGCTTTTATTGAATACTAGCTTCCGCCCGCGTTGATACACGCAAAGAATACAATTTTCCATACGAACTTTGACACCCCATTTCACCCTGTTAAGAGTTCATTGTCGAAAAATGCATTCCTAGTGTACCTCTACACCTTCCAAGGAACACATCTTCCAAATTTTATGCTTCTATCTTCAGCGTTTGAGGCTGTGTTTTGTACGTATAGATTATACAATCACATGCGTACCCAACAAAGTACAGAACTCCACCCTAATACGTGATCCAACATGCACCTAACCGCTGCTTCATCGTATTCTCATCGGCGTATAACTAATTTTATCTGACACGAACCAACCACCCGTCTTCGATTTCACTTGGTCGCAAATTAAGGGAGCTTTCCAGTGTGAAATTTTAAAAAAATCGATGTTTTTTTTGCTTTATCGAATAGTATACACTCTTCCGAATATTCCCTGAAATTTTCATGCCGAAATTCAGATTATTTCGGTTACTGTACAGCATTTCTTGGAAGAAGGCAACGGAGCGCTACAGCTACAGCGAAACTTTGAACGCGTTTTTCTCGAAACAGCATTTTTCCAAACGGTGTCCAACTTGGAGGGCAGAGTTTTAAAGCTATCGAGTTGAATTTTTTACACAATATTCTTAACGTCATTGTTTATCGTGCTATGGAAGCTTTTTTTTTTTTTGACATCTTCCTATTTTTTTGTAAAAAAAACTGCCAAAAAAAATGCTAAAATCGATACTTTTTGTTCAAACCGGCGCCATTTTTGCAAAAAAAAAAAAAAAGCCTCCATAGCACGAAAGCCAATTATATACCGATCAATAATCTTTTTGTGTTTTTTGTTTCAGATCAAAATTGTGACCCCCAACGTGGACACCACATCCAAGTGCATTTTCTGCAATAATTGTTTCATCATTTTTATAGATATTAATTAATAAATAAATCGATCTTTAAAAAATTGTTTTGTATTCTTCAATACCCAATTAATATACAAAAAAAAACCAGACCGATTAGATTATTTTTTCTTTAAAAAAAAAAATCGCGAAAAACAGCGATTTTTCGGGCTGTCACACTGGAAAGCTTCCTTAAACGACAATTTATAATTTCTTCATTTACCCAGGGCGTGAAGAACATATTTTTTTTCTCTGCAGCACCAATTAAAAATACTATTCTTCGCGTCCTTATATTCTACAAATATGAGAATTTTCTACGCGTGACGAGGAATAAATTGTCGGGTAGTTTGTTCTCTGCGAAGTACTTCCTCCGCGACGAACTACTGTAAGGTATGAGCACGTGGCCTTTCAATTAAAACGCAAATTACAAAAGTTTTCTTATTGCAAACGTATAGCTCGGGATTTTCCTTCAGTTTTATAAAATCGGTAAACGCCTTTGGTACGAGATTAAAATGAAATAATTTAGCGAGCTTTTACCATGGTAGGGTATCGTTGAAAAAGTTTGAAAGGCTTACAGTAATCAATCGCTCCAGCGATTCATTCCCATTCACACGTGAAATACACGAGAAAGCAGGTTAAATGCAGGTTTACAGAAAGCTTTAAAAAAGGTTCACGATGGAAACGTAGCGTATGAAACGATGCAGAAGGGTCTACTTTTGAAATGGTACATCCGCGTTTTGGATTCAATATTAATTTTTTTTTATTGTCTATCGATTCAGTACAGTGAAACAAAAGAATTATACAACGAATGATATTTCGAGAGCGTAGAGTTGTCGTTTATTATATCGCTGCTGTACAATTATGAACTCCGTTCGTTCGTATTTATTTAATAACCGTTGGCAAAGTCCATTATCGTATTTCGTCTCAGAAACGAGAATGCAATCAACTCCCAATGGGAAATGTTCCGATGTGCCCACGATCAACATTTACAGACCGATAAACACTGAGTTTTGACGTATTGCTCCGTCCACAATCGAAAACTATGAATCTTATCAGGATCAATATAATTAAACTCAATCACTTGAGTCCTCATTTGTAATCGCATTTACTTCGATTCATCTGAAACGTAACAATTTTGACACAAGCTTAGCGAATAAATTCCAATCATTTGATTGGAAATTTGAATGATCTGATGATTACGAATTAGTCAATTTGATTGAGATCACTCGTGATTCACTAATCGATTATGAACTCACATGATTTAATTAGCGGAGATGATTTAATGAATCGTCCGATTCAATTGACTGTGAAGCAACATCGTTTTTAATAATACGTGGAGGTTGTTTCGGTTTCTCCACTTTTCTTCAACTCTCGAGGCGTCGGACACAATTGAAAAACTCATCACCCAAGCATTTTACGTCGCAACCGATCATTGAACGGGCTTCACCGAGGGCGTTTTCCTTCAAACTTGCCACTGTGTTCTCTAGATTCCCCACGCTCCGTTCAATCGCTCTTTTTTCGCTGTTCATTATCTTTCAAGATAAACGTACAAATGCATGCGATTACTGAGAAAATAATTATGACAACATTTATGGAGTAAATAGCAAGGACTTCTATTCATTCGTACTCATGAAAGTTTTGTCGAAAAAGTTACACTAGTTTTGTATGATTGGAAGAAACGTCAAATTAGGGGGCACTGAAAATGTCACTGAAATAAAATAAAAAATGTCGACACACATTCGTTGCATTTGAAATGCACATTTCAAACAGGTAGCAAAAATGAAATCGCAAGAAAAATAAAGTTTCTACAAAATAGTTACGGCTTTGAGAAAGGCATTGGATGGAATTGAAAAAAAAATCAGCAATTCTTTGGAGAAGTGATTAAAATAAAAAACGGTAGTTCTTTAGATAAGTGACCGAAAAATGAGGTTTTCGATTTTAAAAAATCGGTAATTCTTTAAAAATTTCTTTAAAAAGTAATTCCGAAAAATGAGTTCGTTTTGGTCGAACCCAAACAAACCCAGAAAAAACTCATTTATCGGAAAAGTCACTTATCCAAAGGATTACCATTTTTTTTTACGAGCATACATTTTTTACGAGCAAAGACAAACGGGCAATCGAGAAGACTTTGTTAGATAAGCGACTTTTCCGAAAAGCGAGTCTGGTTGGGTTTGTTTGGGTTCAACCCAAATAAACTCATTTTTCGGAATTACTTTTTAAATACATTTTTAAAGAATTACCGATTTTGTTTAATCAAACATTTTATCGATTATCAGAAGAATTACCAAAATGTCATGCTCCCAGCCTGCACTGGCTAATTGCAATGCAGGTGGTGAACCAAAATTCCAAAATCCTATAACTTTTGCATTTTTTATCCTAGAAAATTTACCATTTTTCTAGTATTCAGTTAAAACTAGCTATCGAAAAAAAACCTGTTTATTCTGGCAAAACAAAACTAAATTTTCCACGTGATCCTGACGGGAGCGGACATTTTTTCTATACCACTGTCGAATCCAACACATTCCCCAAAATCGCGAATATTTTGATGGTATTATTTTCCAGGCGATGTTAATTTCGCGATTTATTTTCAGTGAGCATTTAAAGTGTGCGGCACCCGTATATTTCGAAACAAAATTTTTCTCCATAACTCACCCCGACACCGGCGTTTATGCGAAGAAATTTATTGGACCCCGTAATCGTAGTTTGCGCGAATTTTTCGAAAAATTTCACTCGCCTCGTTTGAGCACCGCAATGCATCACGAGCCTATCGAAATTCGCGATTTCTTTGACGTTAGCCCCCAAATA
This sequence comes from Ophion costatus, assembly GCA_951751655.1. Lineage (NCBI taxonomy): Eukaryota > Metazoa > Arthropoda > Insecta > Hymenoptera > Ichneumonidae > Ophion > Ophion costatus. Next base: position 35,980,141 of record OX632359.1, on the reverse strand, counting down.
AAAGACGGTTCTGTCAATGGGTGCGTCGTGAAATTTCGCCTCCGTATCGACGAACTCTACGTTCAAAGTGGATTTTTCGACTTTGAGATCGTTCGAGTGTCTCACTCGTATTTCTCGGTTGTTAAAAAAATTGAACGTGTATTCTTCGAATCGAATTCCATTTCTGTGCGATTCAAAAGCCTCGACGGATATGCTCCTCTTCACAAGAGGATATTTGTGTTCACATGCGTTCTGAGTTGATTCGATATTTGTTTCATCTCCCGTGCAATTTTCTCCATTCGCATAGACATGCTCCTTCGTATTTTCGCGAGAAGCAGAAGCTTTTCTGATCACGTTTTCCACCTTGTTTTCCATCGATTTTTCACACTTCTCCTCCGCGATTCTCGCAATTACAGATTGTCCATCAGGATTATTGTTGGTTTCAATTTGTCCCGTGCACTCCTCGCTTCTAGGAGATTCGCGCAAATTGTCCTGTAACTTGGATAAACTGCAGGATTAGAGAGCAGAGGAATATTGGGCGGGGGGGGGGGGGGGGGGGGGGGGTTGAAAAACATCTTTAACGCGATTTGGAGACAATTGACAGCGACTAACTGTACGCAATTGCAGCGGCGGGATGAAGCACGAATTCTCGCAATTACGGAGGTGAACAATTGCACGTCATATTTTTTCTTACACATTTTTCAACAAGACGTAAACGGACGAACGATTTTTTTTACTAAAATTTTTAGCATATCAATTTTCTCGGATGTCGTTTTTGAAAAATGTGAGCGCGTTGAGTTTGCATTTCTAGTTCGCTGGAAATGCAGGTTGGTAAACGTTTTGTTTTTTACTAACATTTTTTTTCTAACATAAGTCACTGTTCAAATGGATTTTTGGTGCATCGCAATAGTTTTGTACCATTAAAAGTGATTTGTATCATGTTGAACAGAACAGAACAGAAGGTGAACTACAAGAATAAGTGTTGAACTGATATCCTATCTCAGCAACGCAACAAACATACTATGTAACAGTTTGTGAGACATGCGTAGTTCTTGAGGATGTTGAGTCCCTATGAAACATGTTAATGTTAATTGTTCAATAAATAGCTTCTTAATCGTCATGAAATTTTTACACGACCTCCTGAATACTTCATGTAAAAACATACCAAATTTTCAGAATTCTATCATCGTTACTTCAACCTCCTTAAGGGTTGAAATAAAAAATGATAAGAAAATTCTGAAAATTTGGTATGTTTTTGTATGAAGTATTTAAAAGGTCGTGTTAAAATTTCACGACGATTAGGAAGCTCGTTATTAAAAAATTAACATTTTGTTAAGAACAATTTTTAAAAGAAATAAAAAAAAATTCATCAATAAACTTCGTTTTGTTTCAGTTGCTTTCAGTATATTGTAGATATTATAAAATTGAGAGGTCAAAAAAAAAAACTTATTGCAAAGTTACATCAGTTTCCATAAAACAACATTTAATTTGTGAATGTTAATTGTTCAATAACGAGCTTCCTAATTGTCGTGAAAACATACCAAATTTTCAGAATTTTATCATCATTTGCGATTTGGGACTCAACATCCTTAAAACTATTGAGCTGCGGTTGCTCCAACTGCAAATGATTTACGTCTTCGCTATAGGTGAACTTTATTACCATTTTTTTCGACTAGACACACTTCATAAGGTCTTCCAACAAATTATACTCGAAAAACGTTAATGTTAACCGTATGAATTGTACGAACTTGAAAAGAATAATAGAAGTTTGACAAGTTCAACAAAACCCAACGTACAGTATACAACATTAGTATTAGTACGCCAATTTGGTAAATATTCGGAAGTGAGGCTCCTGCTAGAATGAGGCTAATTTTCGTCAAGGGTTCAAACAAACCGAAACAAACCCAAACGACCCTAAACAACCTCGAATAAACCCAAACAAAAATTAGCCTGATTCTAGCAGGAGCCCCACTTCCGAATATTTACCCCGATTTTGTCATAGTACTGAATCAATCATATCTGTATTGTCAAGCCTTTTACAATAGCGAATAACCCTTTCGGGGATAATACATAGTCACTCACGCCACCCAAATCGCATATTTGGGTATACTTTTCGTATAGCCGTGTTAGCCATATCATGATTGCGGTGTCAATAAACTATAACGAATTTTACTATCCCCTCTTTTAGCATGGGCGTTTGTAGTAAATACCACAGACTCTTCTCTCAGTGTACCGCAACGGTAAATACTATCGGAAGATATAAATAAATATATGTTAGAGCCATTATTACTTTCCCCAGACGCGATCATGGCAGGTAAGATCCCATACTTTAATAATCATTATCTTCATAAGAAATGCAGGTTTTGAAATATCACCATATATGCATTTTCAACCTACTAGTGTACCAAAGTACATTGTAGGTAACCTACTAATGTACGCACTTGCACGAGGGCACAGGGAAACTGAATATTTCATGCAGAAATGGGCGAGTCCTTGTTTCGCCATGCAATGTCATCGACATTGCGATAAATTACTCAACATTTATTTTCGAAAGAAAGCAATACGTGAAGAAGGGTGACAAATTCATGCTTCTCGTTTCCCATGTCAGCGGCAACAACAGAGGAGGGGGGAGGGCCCCTCCCCACGCGAAGGCGAAACAGAACGTGCGAGTCATAAGATATGCAAGAAATGTACAGTTCGCGAGAAACGTGCGATATGGCTTACAATCGCGAAATTTCGAAAGATCTCGTTGGAAATTCGAACTTTGGCTGCAATAATACAGCGAACATCCTCCCACACCCACCGCCCCCCCCCACCATCGTTCCTCCTTTACATCTCGTCGTCCCCGAAAGCTACACATCGTATTGATTCTCGTTGCTCGTCTGGCACAATAGTGTACCAGCGGTGTCTCCCCTTTTCGATACCGCGTAACTTTTACACCGGCAAAAATGGCTGAGCCGAAAACTCGTCCGTCGACATTCATTTTTTTTTCCGTGTACACGTACGAGAGAAAAAGTTTGCAAATGACAGTTTGGCAATCGAGAAGATTTGTCGAGGCGAAAGCGGACGAAGCTTTTCCCAGCGTATCCTGCCGGTACAGACAGACATTTTTCACACGTCCGTTTTCAATCAATACGCAATGAAACGTGTTGGCGCACAAATATCGCAAGGTCGAGAAGGTCCCTCTCCTCTTTGTCGAATTTCAATGCAAAAGTCCGAGCATCAGTTCGGGAGCGATTTAATGGTAGACGAAACTATCGCTTTTGTTTCTCGCCTCGAAAGAGGGCCGACTGGCGAACGAAAAGTTCGATAAAGTTTTGTTTCGATCTGTGAAAGGTTAGAGGCGATTCGATGAAACAAAAAACAGCTGGGAAATACTTTTTTTTTTCGCAGAGAGGACGATTGATCGACACATTTTAATTCGCTGTGTTCGGGTGAAGATGAAAAAGATTCGTTTTTTTTTCTTCAAATTATAGGCACTGGGGATTCCAGGGTTTATCTTACAATTGTTAAAGTCCGAGAGGAATTTCGATAGTGATTGATCTAAAGCTTTCGTTTTGCGGGGAAAAATGGCGATTATTGCCACCAAGCTGCGGACTATTGATCGACAATTGAATTTATTATTGCATCAAGGACGATCGGGCTTTTACTCATGCGTGATAATGGATATCGTTTGCTTTGTTGAACATTGATATATTAAATTAATATTCGATCACAAAGTTCTCATCGCGACCATTATCATATGTATATTTTTTTTTGTTGCTTCCACTTGTACGGGGTCCTTCCCTTTATTACATTCCCCACCATATTCCACTCCATATCCCCCGATTATTATATATAACTTCACTATACACCGACAGAAAAATTCTATTGATATTCACTAGATGCGTCTATCTGATTTTTTCATGCTTGAATTAACTACATTTTTTGTGAAATCATAGTTTTCCTATCATATTCCATTGTTATTATATTATTATATTCAAATGGAGATCTATTGAATATCGTCTGATAAGTAAATGTTTTATTTATTCCTAATAAATCTGCGACTTGGTTTGATCTGTCCAAAAACCGATTCAACTGAATCCACTATATGTATCTAATTGATGTTTCTACAATTTAATTAAATAGAAATTTCGCAGTCACACATTTTTCTATTTGGTTGAATTAATGATCTGTCTATATTGCATCGCACACATTACCGCAGGTCCGGGGGCGGGAGGAACTACATATACATACATATATATATGTATGTATATTATGTTTAAAAAAATCTATAGCATGATATTCGATAAAACTATGTAATTATCACAACGATATTAACTAATTGATATAGTTTATGTAATGCACCGAATATTGATATGAATTCATTTAGTTTCGTATGCCATATTTGCGACTAAGATGCTTCGAACGCTTGGTGACGCAGTATTGCAGTCTAGGTGGACGATAGGTGGACGAAATATTGACTTCGATTAAAATTATTTCAGAAGGCCAGGGAATGACAAATTATTCAGCATCACTGTGGTAGAACTTAAATTGAGTATTTCATTTTATTTTTGGTTTACGAAATATTCTATGCAAATATTACACTTGGATTTGCAGTGTATATTGTAAGCAAATAGAGATTTATTCGAATCAAATCTTCATTCATTTAATTTGAATATATTCAATATTCAAAAAGAATAGTTGAAACAAATAAAAAATATATTTGGAACAAATTGGATCGCAATAGGCCGTGAGATACGGAAAAACCTACTTGATTTAAATAGATCCAATTAATTTTTTGTTTTTTGGCAATGTAGGAATTAGTCCACCGTTGTAAACAAACGTACAAAAGTACATTAATTTTTTTTTATTCGTACATATTCTTGGAGGATAAAAAAGATGTGTATTTATTTTTTAGCTACCCCATCCTAAAAATCACCTCCAAAACATTTTCAGTCAATATTACTGCCTCACAATTCGGATAATCGACATTTTGCTGTGGGTAAAATGACTGCAAATGAAAAGTGTTATAATTCTTCAACGATTTAGTGGATCGATCCTAAATCTTGAATGCGAGCTTAGAACAAGCGAAGTAATAATGCATTGAGTTTTTCTCCATTCAATCGTCATGGTAACAGATCTGCAATCCTTTCGTACATCCTCAAAGATTTTAATTTGGTTTCGTCGCTCATTTTAGTTGCGATAGAATTTTAACTAAGCGAAATAATGGCAGGATTATGCATATACGCGGTCATGAAAATGGATTCTTACTTTTCTCTTGAGACTCTTGACAATTTGGCAAAGGACTGAGTTTTGTGCTTGCAGAAACTCGAGGCTCCTACCCTCGTCGTCTTTTACGTTCCACGTGACGTGGCGCAGCTTTTTCATCCCCTCTTCGTACGGATTCTCGTCACACTTTGCTAAGCTCCGCAGTACTATAGGAGAATGCACACGCGGATTTCGATTTCCACGTGGTTTGTACTCCCGAGCAGGAATTTAATCGAGGCTGAGCTTGCGAGGCAATGGCTTACCTTCCGCTGTCTGGATGCAGAGCGCATCAATCTTGACACCCTTGACCCTAGCCAGAGTCTCAAGTAGATTCGCAAGTTCGAGAATTCGGTCCTCTGACAAGCGTTCGCGAGCTTTCGAAGCTTTCAATACTTCCTTCGACACTCTCATCTGTTATTGCAAATTATCGCATTAAAATGTGAAGCCATAAAAGCTCGTCGTCATATTGAATTCAATATGACGACGAGCTTTTATGGCTTCACATTTTTTTCGAAGCTTTTTAAGAAAGACCAAGCTAAACGTCAGTACGAGAATTTCGCTAAATAATTGACGAAAAAGTTTTAACGACTTGGAAGCACTTGAAAAAGCAAGAATACTGGGTTGATATTTCTCGATGTTGGCGGTCTCGAATGGGAGACGATTTTTCTCCGAATAAATATGGCAGAATGAAAAAAAATATTTGCTCAGACTTATGATAAAAAATCTTCAATGATTGCTAAAAAACGAAATTGGTTAGTATATGACGGTTTTTCGAGCACCAACTAAAATTGGTCGTAGAAAACGGAAAAGCGGAGTCCCAGTGCCAGCTACTTATTTAGTATTTGTCGAGCTGGCACGGCTATTTTTTCTTCCATTTTGATACGAATACTTTTGACTTTCCTCAAAGAGCTTTTTCCGCTTCTGACGTTTCCGCGGTAGAAATGCCTTTCGTCTTCGCCCTCCAATAAGTGAGCTTGATGAAAAGCAGGTAAAAAAATTGAGCTGTGCACAGGCGTGAAAAGTTTCAACGATCCCAGAGCCTTTGAGCGAAAAGCTAAGCGTTCATCGAGGGCCGATTCGCGTTATCTGTGAATGGAGGATTCATCGCCCGGCAGAATAGCAAAATAGCCGTACCGAGCTCTACATTTTGCCAATAATCGAAAGCTCTTTCTCGCCAATCCTCAAAGTATTTCCATTGCAAATTAAGACGTTAAAACAAAAAGGCTCCACTGATATCGTATGCCGAAACAAAGCTCAATTGAAACGGAAGCTTTTGCCGTATTTACGAACCTTCTCAAGGGAACCTTCGTGAATCTGTAATAATTCACGCAACCGTTTATCGCTCGTTTCTCGATAATTTATCATTGCGTTCTCGCACTCCTCCCGTATCTTATCAATTGTCTCGTCGCGCTCCAGTTTCAGCCTGGAAAATGATACAAATGAAAGCTCGCCGAAGAAAAAGTAGCAAAAAAGTAATACATTGTTATAGTAATTTGGCAACGAGGCTGCAAAAAAAAACTAAGCTCCAAAAAAACTTTTGGGCGTTGGAGGAATTCGGTGCTCACATTCTGACAGCGAATTTGTAGCAAGTGAAAGAAATATGTTGTTCTTCCAATCGTATATCAGTGTCTAGCGATAAAAATTTAAACGCCGAACCGTGAGCGCGAAATTCATCCAAAAAGCTTTTTATTCCGCTGCAGTTTTCTGGGCTTTAGACGATGACGATGGAAGGCACGGTGCAGGAGTGCGCTTTCGATATCACATCTACTCGTATCGCGATGACATCGAGATTCGATTTCAAGGCAGTCGGGCAATATAGTTGGCTTTCTCGGATTTCTAAAATGTAATAAAGCTCAACGGAGCAAGCTCATATTTCTTTCGTTTATTTTTCCAACTACGATCACGATGCCGATAAAATACGAGAGACAAAATTGTTCTTCGCGCGCTCCTTCGAGCACGAGAGTTAAATGCTGCAAGAAGTCCCGGCCTTCTGCGCTGGTTTCTCAGGTGCAATTTTCTGCTGGGTCGATTTGCATGCTTATATCAAATACGGACGCGAATCCTGCATTGGGAAATTCCGAATTCCCATTCCCTACACTTTTCGAGCACGGAACACTGCGTTCATCGAGGCTTTTGAAGCCATTTTTCGTTTGTGTATTTTAGTAGGGTGAAAGCGAATAGATCGATCCAAGCGGATATTTGTATTGAACGGTGATGAAACATTTCTGCATTGTTTGATATTTAATATTTCATGTGCCGAAGGGATATAGGGCTGTAGGGAGACTTGAACTCAACGGGAAAAAACAGTTCCAACAAAGTTCTCCTGTTACAATACGGTGAAAAAATTTTCCTCGTAATGCATGGTAAAGTTTAGGGACAGCTGAACCTCGAGTGTTGGACTTTTGATTGAGTCTGTGATCGGATCAATTCTGGAGATAAAAATGTACATGTGAACATACTCGTGTGCCGCAAAGTATTTTTTTTTACTGGTGATCGTGCAACCTCTCATGTGTAATCATTCCTAAAATTTCATTGTTTTTCTCACTGAGTTTTGGAAACAAAAATATTATCCAATTTTTTGTAACCTCATTCTCGTCCTCCGTAGTCTGGTATTTTTCAAAAGAAAATACATCGACTCGTTTACACGCAGTATAGCCTCAGCATTCGATACAGTTGGTAATTTGAATGTTAAGTATTTCGAGTGGTGAAGGGTAAATGTTCACATTTCACGCCGTCAAACGAAACGGTTCTGGTAATCGATTACCAGTTTTTATAAATTATTTCGAAAGCGGAATTTGCCGCAGGACGATGCTGGCTCGTCGAACGAAGGAAATTAAATATACAACATAAAAAACGGTATCAATCAAAAACCTCAATTATGGCTCAGCCATAATTCGACCATGCGATGGATCATTACATGGTAACGCAAACTTTAATAAAGAATGAGCAATGAAGGAGGGTGCAGCGGTCCAGTCGAGGCCAATGACGGTTTATGCATTTAAAAAAAATGAACCTCGAAAAATGTATACGCGATATAAATTTGTTCTGTAGATGCTAGTTTTTCATAAGATATACAATTAAAGGTCAAAATGATTTATTTTTATATTTTTACTACGTAAATAAGGAAACTTTTGTGTTGTTGCTAACTTGAAAAAGTATAAAACTATCGATGATTATTATGAGAAAACTGCCTCAGCGAATGTTTTATACAACTTAGAATAAAATTGTGAGTCATTTATAATTATGCCTATTTATATATGTCACGTGATTATTTATTGTTATCATTAATTGATATTCAGTATTGCCAAAATATGGCAACTTCGCGGATATTGAGGTTTGCGGCAATGTTTTTCATTTGCCCGTTGATATTGGTAATCTTTTATCAAACTGTAATAGTTCAATATTGAATATATGAGGAGCTGGCAAAAAAAACCTTGTCCGCACTACGCGAAATCTTTTCAATTTTTATTTCCGTGTTTTTCAAGCACACCTTTATTAGCACTCGAAATATTTCGAATCAAATCCGGCACTAAATATCTCAAATTGGTTGAAAACTGCCTTTTCACACGAAAAGGCAGTTTTTAGGCACAACAAAAAATAAAATAAGAAAATACAATAAATTCAAGTTAGTGTGGACAAGTCCGGTTTTGTTGGCCAGCTTTTTATCTACGGTTTACGATGTGCAAGACGGGTTAAAAATAGGTTTATAAAGCTTTAGTTTGCGTTAAGGCCTTAGGCCACAGTACCGGGTATAAAATCACGTGTGAATTTAACCATTTTGTTCGTATGAAAAAGTGATTCACTCATAAAATTAATTACACATCTATTTAGTATGAATATCAAGCTGCTAGAAATTTTTTTTTCTTCCGATGTACACAACGGCCGATTACTATAATTTATTTGGTTATCTTTTTTTAGGTGCTCCGTTGCATGACATTTAGCATCCACAATTTTTTACCTAGAACAAAAAACAAATTCTCGTCAATCTACGTTAGAATACCTAGAGAGGTACGTAGGGAATTAAAAAAATATTGTTTCATCCAAAAGTTGTAGGTATTTGAACTTAAGAAATTTTCAGTGGAAAATTTCGTTATAACTGCTCATAGACTGCTCATAAAATGAAAAGTTTTCGATTAATCAGAAATTCCGTACGTACTTCTCTGCGAAATGTAATTAGGAACATAACTTTTAAATTTGAAGTAAATCGAGTGAAAATTTTTGAAGTTATTCGTCACGCCAATTGGAAAAAAGCTGTTTCGAGAAGTTTCGAGTAGTCATTTTGTACGTCGAAAAAAAAAAATTCTAACAGCTTGATATTCATACTGAATAGATGTGTCATTAATTTTATGAGTGAATCACTTTTTCATACGAAAAAATTGTTAATTTCGCACATGATTTTATACCCGTTACTGTGGCCTAAGGCCTTAATCCGTTTTTAGAAATGGTTTATCTTGGTGCTAACTAGCCAAAAAAATTCACTCGTCGTGTGAAGGGTTCACCCATCTACCCGTACGTAAAATTGCATACATTAAACTATTTTTTATCTCTGGTGTTTTGCTGTGAATTTTTTTTAATTCGTAAAACGTACATGAAAAAAATGTAATTACCGATTGGGGCTAACGCTCCAACCTCCTTAGAAACTCCGAATGTGTGATTAACGGCATATTCTCATCAATATTTTGGCACCGATGCATTATGGAATGTATTAGGTCAGGGGCTCGCATGACCTATAAATCGATGAATTCATTAATCGATGCATTACGCGCTGGCCATGTATAATGCGCGACACGTTCAGAAAATTCGGGGATGCTGGCACGCATATTTGAATTGCCATTCGCCCACAATTTTAATCCCTCGAAGTTGGATCCTTATTCCAAAGTAATTATAATAAACTTGATGTCAATACAATCCTCGTTATTATACGAATGCTTGGATAGGGGAAAATCTCCGATTTTCCAGCGTCATCTCCATTCTAATTTTTCTTTTGTTAAGACTACTCCGCCCTAGCGCGTGTCTTTGAATAGTATGCGGTGAGGAGGTAACCTGACCTCCCGTTATTTATCTCGCGAACTCGGGAGACGACCGTGGTCGTATCTCTGGATCTTAGTAATCCTGCGAGGAAAATGTTGGCTCGAGCTTTGTTGGTCGGGGGTTAGACCCTCTTAAAGCTCTTTCTCGCTCTTCCTTTCTCCTCTCCCCCTTTGCCCTTTCTATTGCAAGACAATTTATAGAGCTATTATTAATACTTCGATACCATTCCTACGTTCTAGTACAAGGTGTTACACAATTCTGCCGCAATTGCCTTCTCGTTTTCATCCATGAGGCGTTGATAAATCGGATTTATTTCCACAGCATTGTTAGATAATCTGTTTCGGCGATATATATATATATATATATATATATATATATATATATATATATATATATATACACAGAGTGGATCAATAACTATTAGCACCTTGGATATCTTCGAAACTATAAGGTTCACAGAAATGTTTGCCGAAATGAAATTGCACAGTACGAAAGGGGCCATCTGATAGCGATAATAGTTTTTTTGCAGGTGGAGGTACTTCGGACATTTGAAGGTCAACTCCATTTTTTAAATGGATCGGTATGTTTTTTTTTCTGTATCATGAAAGAAGAGCTTAAAACGAGTTCAACGACCTATAACATAAGGTCATTGAAGGCCACTTCAATGAATTACAATGACTTCAATACTTATGGCCGGCAGTGTATGTTTTTTCGATGACATTATTACCGATTTTAAAACGAATTCAGTGGACTACAACACAAGGTCATTCTAGTCACGCAAAGTATGAAAATAGTCGAAAAATAACGGAATAATCACTTTCAAAGGATCTACTAACCTTGGATTGGGTCTACCTACAGAAGATGCTCGAAGTGATGACCCCCGACTTGTAAACACTTGTTTGATCGCTGTTTTTGTTTCTTACGATACCAATGCTCCTTATCGGCAGCAAGTACGCATTTTCTGTTGACATATCCGTTAGTCACGCATTACCTTTTAATTAAAATGAACCTTGTAATAAAACCTTCTAATAAAAATGAAACACATTGACTCGTGTTTGTTTCACTGTACCGAAGCTACAGAAATGGTCAGCTAATCGCTTTAAATTCATGTGCGATTTTTGTTGCCTATCTGGATAACGAGCCGCATACAAACCTTGGGCGTGTCTGTAATGTTTATGGCATTCCCCCAGCAACATCAACATATCAAGAGATTCTTCAAAATCATTCATTTTCGATCCGATGTACATTAAAAGGTAATGCGTGACTGACTGATATGTCAACAGAAAATGTGTACATGCTGCCGATATGAAATATTGGTATCGTAACAAATAAAAACAGCGATCAAACAAGTGTTTACAAGTCGAGGGTCATCACTTCGAGCATCTTCTGTAGGTAGACCCAATCCAAGGTTAGTAGATCCTTTGAAAGTGATTATTCCGTTATTTTTCGACTATTTTCATACTTTGCGCGATTAGAAAGGACTTGTGTTGTAGGCCGCTGAATTCATTTTAAAATCGGTAATAATGTCATCGAAAAAACATACACTGCCGGCCAAAAGTATGGATACACCTAGAAAAATGTCGCACCGCACTAAAAGTTTGATATTTCTGTAAATAAAAAAGATATCCGGATTTTCAAGGCGGCATTTTAAAAGGGACAAATGAAGCTTCACTTGGCGTTTTCGAAAAAAAAAATTCGATTTTTTTCAGACTCGGGGCGTCATTTTGAATATGGCCGTTTTTTGGCTTTTTTTTGCCTGTTTAAAATCGGCTGCACGTCTTCAGGACATTTTTTTGGCATTTTTTTTTCCAATGAACCTTCAAAGATAGAGTAATAGCTATAGTTTCCTTTTTTAGAAAGTTTCATACGATTTTTTTTCACCGAGTTATCGCATTTTTTTCTCAAAAAGACAATTTTGAAAAGATGCTGCTGAAATGAGAAACTTTGAGGTTTAGAGAAAATTGCCAAAAGGAAAAAAGTTGCGTTACATTGTATTGAATCGAGCAGAATTTAAAAAAAAAAAAATTCTCTAAATTTTTTGCTCTAACATTGAATGAAAAAAAATGTTTTTTTCAATTTTTTCTTCTCAATTTTTAGCCTCACAAAGCATCCACCTTTTACCTCTTACCTCATCTAAACACAAGGAGCGGAAATAAAGCTTCTTGTCTTTGTTTACATTTTATCTTTGTGGAGCGTAAAAAAGATTCTATTTCTCGCGAGTCGATATTCTATTTCTCTCGTGTTCTTTTTCTCGCTCTCTTTTTCGCTCGTCGTTTTTGTTTACATTTTTGATTCTTTGGAATAATGAACGCGTACACGTGTGGTCTACAATCGATAAGTTTTCACGCAAATTTTTTGTTCTTAACGGATCAAAATGGCACGGAAAAAAGAAATTCCACTGTATAAAAGAGGGGCTATTGTCGCGTTGAGCGATAAGAGGTTTTCGTACAGAGAAATTGCCAGACAAGCTCGCGTGTCTTTGAAAGGAGTGCAGACGACCATCGGGAGATTTAAGAAGGCCGAGACGTATTTCAATCGCAATCGTCCGGGTCGACCCAAAGTGACAACGTCCTTAGACGATCAAAATATCGTCATTACCAGCAAAAAATGTGGATGTTTTGTGCGGCTCAAAATTGAGAAAAAAAAATTGAAATTTTTTAATTTTTTTAATGTTAGAGCAATAAATTTTTGAAAAAAAATGTTTAATAAAAATTTTGAAAAAATTCTGCTCGATTTAATACGATGTAACGCAACTTTTTTCCTTCTGGCAATTTTCTCTAAACCTGAAAGTTTCTCATTTCAGCAGCATCTTTTTAAAATGTCTTTTTAAGAAAAAAATGCGATAACTCGGTAAAAAAAATCGTACTAAACTTTCTAAAAAAGGAAACTATAACTATGGCTCTATCTTGTAAGGTTCTGTGAAAAAAAATGTCCTGAAGACGTGCAGCCGATTTTAAACAGCCAAAAAAAGCCAAAAAACGGCCATGTTTAAAATAGCGCCCCGGGTCTAAAAAAAATCAAAAAAATTTTTTCCAAAACGAAAAATGAAGCTTCATTTGTCCCTTTTAAAATTGCGCCTTGGAAATCCGGATATCTTTTTTTTTCACAGAGATATCAAACTTTTAGTGCGGCGCGAAATTTTTCTAGGTGCATCCATACTTTTGGCCGGCAGTGTAAATGCTTCCATTTAAAAAAGTGGAGGTGACCTTGACATAGCTTCAGTGCCTCCACCGATAAAAAATAGGGTGGTCCAGTATGACGGCCTTCTCGAACACTGAAACTTTTGTCTGAAACATTTTTGGATATGATCAATAGTTTGAGTGCTATTGATCTGTAACACTTTATGCGCCTTACCCTGTATATACCATGTGTGGTGCGTGCGCGCGCGTGTGTGTGTGTGTGTGTGTGTGAGTGCGTGTGCGTGGGTGTGTGTATGTGTGTGCGTGTGCGTATATACATATACAAACGAGTAAAAGTTCTGACTTATTTATCAACGCTGTTGTCAAACCGCTGATCTTAGACACATTCGATTTTGAAAGTACTTTAAGGACATAGGGATCCGCTTGGAAAGGATTTTTCAATGCTCAAATCCCGATGGGATACACAGTATATAGTTGTTGTTTATATACAAACCCAAAAAGTGTAGATCGGAGGATATCTATATTATTTCCTGAGTCCCAACAAAATTTGGGATCGACCCCCTGGGCCAGTGGTTCCTTTTCAGTCTTGTTATCCTTATCTTCTTAAGCTAAACTATGCCGGTCGAGGGTACGGGGAAACTGGAAAACCCGTACCGGTATGGATGACCCCTATATTCTTCTGATTCTTTGGCGCACAGACGTTTCACTGAAGTATCTATACCAAGGTTTCAAAAGTATTGGCCTTCCACTCAATGGTTGATGCGTCAGCCGGTGCACGACCAAGCGATCACCGCTCCAAGTATCGGCCATACACCACGCTGCTCGACTCAAAGCACCGCCGCAGCCGAATCCCGACTGCCCATCTGTCAGTGTCGGTTGAGCAGCTTGGCAAATATTCTTTTCAACGAACGCGGAGTCCTGTTTTTCAAACTCAGATTCGAAAGGAGTATACAGGACACTTACAGTTTTATCGCAGAACGAGAGGCCTGTGTGGCTTTGGACAACGAACCGTGCAAATTTCTTGAAAGTCTGTTGAAGTTTTTGTTTGTATTTGAATTAAGCGACGTAAAAATAGTCAAAAAATATAACTCAGTGAAGTATGTATCTGTGCGGATTCCGAAAGCCCATTCTGTTCATGTTTTCGCTGAAAGGACCATACAGCTCTATATTCCAATTTTCGGCTCCACCGGCCTCATCAATTTAACAATATTACCTATACCACTAATAATAATAATAACAATAATAATAATAGGATTTTCGCTGGGACGTCACAAACTGAAACATGTATTCATACACACGACATCCTCAAGGATATCGAAGCCTCCGCCTGCGTAAGCCCAGCAGTCTAGTCATCCTTGCTCCTGAGGATAGAACTACTAATGCAGTCTACAAAGAGGTCCTGTGTAGCAAAGCGATGTGGAGTGCGGGGGGGGGGGTGGAGGCGTGCCTGCTTCCAAAAGCTTGCAATATATTGCCCCGGGTCCCAGGTGGATGAAGTCGCATGGAAACAGCTAGTGATAACTAATAAGTTTTCCACTTGATGTTTCTTCCGCCGCATTATTGAAATTGCATCTTCTGTATGAGGTCGTCATTTGATCATGCATTACACACGGTGAATGTGAATGAACACAACAATTGATTTGATACGAAGTTTCAGAACCTTGCGATATTATTGGAATGTAAATAGAAGCATCGGTTTTCGCTGCGAATTTTGATATTGAATTTACAAAAAAGAATATTTATAGGTTTTTGGCGAAAAATGGACAGTGCTGCGTCGCTGAGACGGGGCAATAAAAAAAAGGCTGTGACTTTTTGCGGTCAACGATGGCGTGAAAATTTAATTTCAAATTCGTCTTTTTGGGTTGATTTTATAATAAACATAATTTTCAGTAGCTCTGTCATCTTGTGATACTCGTGCAGAAATTGTTTGGGGAGTTCCTAGATCCCACCATATTCTTATGGGAATTTGATAGGGATGTCATACGTAGGGAGTCCACGTTGGAATCCAAGTGGATATCGCGCTTTCTCCTGATTGACGACATTTGAGAATTTTCTATTTCGAAATTCTGAACCAGAATTTGTTGGATTCCCAAAAAAAATATCCTTCCGTAATCCCATGTATAAATTTGCTGGGGAGTCCCAAGATGCAGCTACATGGCTATAGGAATTTGTGAGGGATACCGCACGTAGGGAATCCTCATTGAGGTTCAATTGGATTCTGCACGGTTCTCCGATGAACAGCCTTTGAAAATTCTCACCACGATCGAATGAAAAGTATGTGAAAAATCACGAGAAAAAACTTGGCGCGTTTAAACGCAACCAGCACGCTTCGTGGTGGTATTATGTCAATGTGCAGTAAAATAAATAAGAAACGATTATTTCAGTGGATTTTCAGTGATGTGATTCAAACCGATTTTCAAGATATACTTTTATAAGCAATTGATACTTTTTTAAAACCCATCAAACGATAGGGATCTAATGCGACGACCCATTGAATACATTTGGAAGTAGGGCCAACTATGGGAATCCACTAGCTTCGTGAGCATATACGTGAACGTGTGTGGTGATATTTAGTCAAAGTGTAGTAAAATAAATAACAAACGACGATTCCAGTGGATTTTTAGTGATGTCATTCAAATCGATTTTCAAGATATACTTTTTGAAGTGAGTTGTTTTTTTTTAAGGTAAGGTTTAGACTTTTTTTAAGATCCAATCATTTTGTATATCTATATTTTTCGTTTAGAAAATCCAACGTACAGAATGCGATGGGATCCATCAAGAATAAGGATTCAAAATATATTCGTACATTGGATTCCATTGCCGAATCCCGATTAGAATCCAATGTACGATTCTACCTTTTGGTGAAGGGATCCAATACCATAATCTATTGGATCCCAATCAGGAAGTAGAAACAAGTATGGGAATCCAATTAGATCCCCACGATAATTTATGCACATAGCATATGGGCAGAAATCTGGGTGTACCTGTATAAATTGATCTTTTTGGTACTTTGCATCCAAACTTTGGCATTGGTACACGCAAATGTAATACGTACGTACACGGATATACTGTAATTATAAGCTGGACAAAGTTCCGGATTTCGTTAACATTTGAACGAACAAATGAGTTTGAACGCCTAAGTAATATTAATCGTTCTCTGATTCATAATTGTCGTTCATTCGGGTTCGCATGGCTCTGCTACGCATCGCGTGATCAAATTACTCGTTCGAATTAATAGTCTCCACAATGAAGCCTTTTAGAATGCTTTCCCAGATTGACCACTGGCCACGCCATCATATTTACCGTGCATTATCAGCAGTAAAGGGGACGAGACCAGAGCGAATTGAATTTTCGCTCGTTCTCGTTTTTGATGTCAGACGCAGGCGAGTGTGATACCGAATACCAATTTCAGGCGTTTAAATTATGACGAACTTTCCATCTCGACTTTTCGCTGTCGCTGAACGCCAATTCGTTTTTCTAGTTACGGAGTGGGTGTTGAAAGCCCAAATTTTTACGTGGCTGTGAGTCCATTTTTATTTCTCGATTCATTATGAAGAGCTGTCATTTTTCATGTAGAGGATTGCAACAGCTTCAGTATTTGAGCCTTCCGGATCCTTCACGTACCCCTCAGGCAGAATACTTTTTTTTTTTACGCGTGCAAACTGATGGACGCTCTTTTTTTCGATAGTAGTCTTCTCCCTCGCATTTAACGCAATGCAGTGTAAACAATGGATTTATTCATGAGAAATTAACGTTGTACCCGTTCGCGTACGAAAAATACGTGACAAAGTGGCTTCAAAAAGCGTTTGCATATTGTAATAACTATTTCAGAAACACAAGAGTACTTTTTTCGGCGAAAAATATCAATTTAATCATCTCCGTTAATGAGAAACGCGAAAGCGTCGTGGTACAGGCAAAACGTGAGATATAAAAAGGCGAGGGAACTTGGTGAGGCGACACCGCGACGACTATTTATCAAAATAATTGACCGTGAATCATACCAAGCTTTCGCCGAAAGCTTCTTTCGGCTCGTTTCCTCAAACAATATTTTCGACGACCAGAATAACTGGATGTGAAGATCATTTTTTTAATATACCATGACCATGAGAAAGTTCAGGATGTTGATTGAAAATAAAGTAATAGTGAAGATCTTTTGGCTACATTTGTTGGGGGAATGGATATAGGTTGTGGACTGTTTGAAAAATGCATATTTAAAAAAAGGTAAGTGCAATTTAAAAATGATATATTGTCTGTGCATCACGTGTTCTTGAGAAAAATCTATATTCTTTCGTGACATTTAAGTTCTTGCAGTAGGCTAAAAGAAGGCTTATGGAAATTACTTTTCGGATATTTTTTTCTCATGTAGAAAAGCTTCTCTCCATCGTTCTTTCTCCATCCGAGTTCTAGTCAGGCTCGAGTAAACTTCCATTGGAATTCCGGAATTTTTATCTTCCTTTTCGTTGGAATAATTCCTTTCTGTTCCATCTGCAGCAGGAAATGTTTATTTAAACGAATTTTTCGATTCGGAGAAAAACATATTCCACAAAGATGATTTTGAGCTTTAGGGTATAAGGATAATAAAAAAATCAACAACATTGACAATTAGTGATAAAAAGGTACTTGGGCAATTATAATAATAAAACGAAGGGATAACTAAATGAACTGCAAAAAAGTATGGCCGATGAAAGTATAAATTTCGGATAAAAAATACCAAGCCTCTGGCATCTCGAAAGTAATTGCATCCTACGAAAAAGGCTCACTTGGACTTTTCCCGCGCTTATGAATCTCAAGCTCCCTCTCGAGTGCTCTGTGCACGCGCAAGTTGATTGCAAACGCGTTCTCGAGCTGGGTAAACTTGTCGGAAAGTTCATCGAAGGTGTGACGTATCGTGAATAACTCAAACTCTCGTTCTCGCAGAATCTCGACGAGCCGATTGTGGGTTGTCAGGTCGACTGACATTTAGTCATAAAACTTCACGAATGGGTATGGCATGCAAGTATGAACTCCATACGAAATTGACAGTAAACTTTTAATCATAAGTAGACGTAATACCTTATTTAATTTTCAACCTTATTATAAGTAGAAGTAATAATAGTAACAACAAAAATAGTGATACAAACTGCAACATCCTAGATATGAATCTATTGTCATTGAAGAACGGATAATTCTCGGTATTGTTTATGATTTTAATTCCGAAAAACTGCATCATATTATCGAGATCGTAATTGATCATAATTGACGGAAAGTAAATTCGAAAATTCGATTGGAAGATTGACATAGCCTCAATGTAACCCTCTTATTAGGTAATATCAATTAATACTCGATAAGGATGATTCATTCATAAGGGCAACCGCACTTTTCCCTTTTGAAAGCACTACATGTCATACTAAATTCCTATTAATGGTACGGGTGAACATAAAATGAAAATAGTTTTACCCACGAACTGTCAAAATTCGCAAAAAAATAACCGCGATGTTGGCAAAGTATGAAAATTGATGAATTCGTCACGATCACTGATCGAACTCAGATTTACACTTGTTTTTGTGGTAAGCGAACTGAACGTGTCGAAAGTTGCAGGTTGACAGCTTGAGTCATTGCTGAAAGCGATTTACAAGTCGCTTACAATACAATAGGATCGAATATAACATAGGTAGATGACATCTCAACATATAGTACATGATGACATCTCCATGTAGTAGATAATGACATTTCTACGTTGTAGATGATGACATCTCTTATGACATCTCAATATATTCTTAGCAGGATTTTCACGTACTATGGTAATTTTTCGACCACGCCTTAATTATTTATACCAGTCCAGCGAGAAATCGCAAATAATGTAAAAACGCTAAATAATTATATCGATGATACAGAACTTCTGTACTTTTTTCAACATAAAATATTATCCAGTATGTGAGGAGGCAAAGGAACGTGGCTCAAAAGTGAAGTAAGATTGTAGATTGGATAATGTGTGCATTGACGTCAAACTAATCGAAAGCTCGCAGTATTCAAACTATGCAGCTGTATTTGAGTATGCAAGGAGCGCGTTTCAATATTTACTCGATGAACCGAACCGTACCTCCTCGTCACGGGAGCGTATTCAAATATCAGCCGAATCCATTGTCCCTCTTCGCGATGTTATGCAATTATGAAACATTTAGCGCCTGCGACGTCTCCATCTGCCATTCTGACGAGCTCTGAATACAACGTAGCGTCTGTAATCAGTTGAGTGACAGGTACCTTTTGGTTCATCGGTGATTTCAATAATCGTATCATTTTCTGTTCAAATTTTTCGCATCATTAAGGCCTTAGGCCACAATAACAGGTATAAAATCATGTGCGAATTTAACAATTTTTTTCGTATGAAAAAAATGGTTTACTCATCAAATTAATTACACATCTATTTAGTATGAATATTAGGCTGTTATTTTAAAACAGAGTGAATCTTAACAATTGCTTATACATTTAGAATAATTGGATAAAGTTCCGGAAAGGACACACCACCGATTCATTTGGAATTTTCTTTACCCATGTACTCGCTGATCATGAATGCGATAGTGAAAATACCCGCGAGGTAATCAAATACCTTGTCGCATTACTGTGGAAATAAACATGCAATACTCGTTGAAGGATCATCACTAATTACATGTTTCATATTCAATTCGTAGCTTCGGGGAATGTATTCCGAGCGAATTTGGTGGCTCGAAGCGGCCTGGCGTGTGTAAACTCCGATCTAGCGAGGTAGAAAGAGACATTATATGGTGGGCTCCCTTCTCGGCACTTTATCGTGCGTTGAATAGACGTAAATTTACAGCGAGAATTCAAAGTCACATTCAATGGGGACCGCATGGCGACCTCGCCAATTATGTTGCGTGGATACATTAATGAACTCCAGACGCTCCCATCGTCTATATTGAACATTGGAACACGGCCTGACGTATCCAGCCAATATTCATGACCAGATATTTCGTGTGAGTAAAGTTTGTTAGTTCATGTTGACCACAGTATGGAAACTGCAATGGGAAGTATAATGAGTGCAAACTGATTTAAGCTTCGCGCTTAAGGCGGGGCACTACTGCGACGGGTAAAAAGAATAATTTTTTTACTTTTTTTTTCATGTATCCACGATCAAAAATATGTGGAAAAATTTCAAGTTGAAATATTGAAAATTGACCAAGTTAGAGGGGATTTAGTGAGAGCAGGTAGCGCAACGGTTTACGTTTTCTAACACTTTCAATCGCGACTTTTCTCAACCTCGTTGGAAACATAACTCTGGCTATATTTTCTCACTGGCTGATTTTCAATGAAAACGATAAAAATTTCCGGAATTTCTGTAGCTATCGTTGTGCGTAGCCGTTTTGTAAAATTTAGTATATTCAAGCCCCTGAAAATACGTAAAAAAATCTACAGATTTTATACAAAGTGCAACTATTTCATGGCATTGAAAATGTAATCAGACTTTTCGGGTAATAAAAAAAACAGGTACATATAAATAATATGAGTTTGTTTTTATTATTTTTTAAAGAATATTGATACAGTGAGTTTGTTTGGGTTTTGGGATCGGTGGGGCTTGTTTGGAATTGTTTTGGGTTTGTTTGTGTTTGTTTGCCTTTGTTTGTAAAATAATTGTTATACAATTTTTGTAATATATTTGAAATAGCAGTAGTAATATAATTTTTGAATTAATAACAAGATTGGAATTGGGTGGGAAGAGGGCTTTTTTAAACCAATCACAGGCATTCAGCATGCCGCAGCTCCCGGCCCCACCCCCCACTCGACTGCAATACAGTGGCAGTCGAGTGGGGGTAGAGTTAGTTTCGTGTGACATCCAGCTAACTCAGATACCTATACACAGCCTACCTCGACAAGCATATACAGTTTCAAAATCCTATTCAATCCTAAAATTTCGCCAAAAATACACTTTTTTCATACCCCCATTTTACAACTACATTTATATAGATTATAAAACGTTTTCATTTTTGTTTTCCAGGCCAACCATTGTCGAGTTAGCGATCCGGCCATTGGGCCAAATTTTTTATACAGAGTTGTTAATTTTTAGTTTTTGAAAATCAAAATTTACACGAAATAAGCTCAATGTATATGTTTAATAATATACGTTTTCTACAAATTCCAAATAAATAATCCAGCAGAGGAAAGATTCCGGAAAAAACTACCCTTTTCGGCCTGTCACAGTGCCATCCTCCCTTAAAGCGTTTTGGAAAGTTATTTTCTTGCAATTTCAAATTACAGTGGATCTTTGGATAGGAGTCTGTAACGAACCGATCGGGTGACTCGAATGAAATTCGAGCGAGGAGTGAAAGATTCTCTTCAAAGAGGCTTTTGGATTTATGACGACCGGTCCATAGTGGTGGCCCCTATATCCAGGAAGGCCCCGCTAGCAGGCATGTCTTGAAAATCGATTACGACGAGAAATGATAGGAATATATGTAAAAATAATAATTACACGAATGGTTGAATAAATCCAGAGACGCGGTAGTTCACG
The DNA here is from genome assembly GCA_951751655.1 of Ophion costatus. Taxonomy (NCBI): domain Eukaryota; kingdom Metazoa; phylum Arthropoda; class Insecta; order Hymenoptera; family Ichneumonidae; genus Ophion; species Ophion costatus. The sequence continues at coordinate 35,958,238 of OX632359.1, read as the reverse complement.
ACGCCGAGTAATTAAAAATGAAGATCATTTACAGCATTTTAAAGCAAACGGGTTCGCGGTATCTTTACCCCTATAGAGTACCCGCTTTTGTTGATCCTTCTCCCTTTATTATTCTCCACGGTTCAATGTAGAATTATAAAATAATATCAGAGTCTCGTTTCAACGCATATTCCTATAAATTGACAGAGTAGTAAATAAATATATCGCCTAATCTCTATAATAATTTGCCCTAATCTCGCATGTATATTATTTATATGTGAAATTTCATAAACATTTGCCCAACCGTTTGAAAGTGCAAGAATGCCAAACGAATAAACAAAAATACAACATTTCACGTCTACACAGCAGTCGGGAAGTAGACATATTTGTAGCGAGGATTTTTTTTTTAAGGGGGGATTGTCTTTTTTTTTCGCAAAATTTACCGCTTTTTGGGAATTTTTTTGTGAAGAAAGTATACAACGGAAAACTTGTGAAACTTGGCATATAGTTTTATTGATCTGTTTACTACATACAAAAAAATTTTTAAACAATTTCATCAAAAAATCCGCCTCCCACCCCCCTCGACGCGCGATGGTCCTTTTTTGATGGTGTGCACGATTACAGCCTTCACGTTCATCCTGCAACAAAAACCCAAAAAGCATTTTACTTTAGACACATATAGCTATCGTTTGATGAAGCAAAAAAGCAATACGTTTAATAGTTTTTTATTTATAACAAAAAATCGATCAATTTTTTTCGAAAAATCGATACTTCAAGTTCAAAACGTCACCAAATCGTCAATTTTTTTTCCCCTTCATCGAACGATAGCTATATGTGTCTAAAGTAAAATGCTTTTTGGGTTTTTGTTGCAGGATGAACGTGAAGGCTGTAATCGTGCACACCATCAAAAAAGGACCATCGCGCGTCGAGGGGGGTGGAAGGCGGATTTTTTGATGAAATTGCTTAAAAATTTTTTTGTATGTAGTAAACAGATCAATAAAACTATATGCCAAGTTTCACAAGTTTCCCGTTGTATACTTTCTTCACAAAAAAATTCCCAAAAAGCGGTAAATTTTGCGAAAAAAAAGACAATCCCCCCTTAAGTACGCGTTAGAGTCAAACCCATACGTAGACACATTTCAAATAATTTTTAAACGTCTGTTCATGTTTCATTCATCGCTTCTGTACCTACTACATATGTGTCGTATATAAATTACATTTCTTTCATAACACGAATATACTTTATTTCGACGGGGGTAGTTTCTCATAAAAAGAACGATAACCCAGCCCGACTAGTATCCATATCATAAGACAATTTATGGTGATCCCCGGGATATTCAGCAGCCATCAAATGTATACACAAGCCACTAGACACGATAGACACATCTTCCGTCCGTCCAATATTCGGAGGTGCCGGCTTGACCCAAATTGATACGACTCCCTCAGAGTGTAGTATCATATATGACAGTTACGAAGAATGGGCTGATCTATACCGAATCGGAGCACCAAAGTTTGCTTGATAGAGGCGTAAATTGTGCTGAAACAGGTTGATACTGTTTTTTTTTCTTCGCGACTATGTTCCGTCGCTATTTGGAAGTTTCACTACTCCATCATAACCAGGGCTCGCGATCCAATGTAGTACATCGTCGGGGCATTCTCAATCGGAAGTTGCCGGAAGTGAGAGCCAGTATTTAGTTACAAGTGGTTTTCTCCAGGAAAATAAAGGGTGCATATCACGAGCCATATGGGGTGAGAAAGTTTATTCAGATCGTTGGATAAATCTTTATTAAAGACATATCATTTCCAGAATCAATGGGAAGGGCATGGGAGTCTGTACAATCAGCTCATTCAGGATCTCGTCCTTTGCGGTTGCTATGGACGCAAACCGCCTTCAACAAGATAGTCTGATAATATGATGCATCGCTATAGCATATTTATATTTGTCATATCGAAAAGCCTGACTAACAATTTCATGGAGCCCATTATGGCGCTTTTCGATTCAATCAATAAAAGAGCTTTTCCAGATGATACAACTTCTTCGTAGCAAGGCTTATCGAAGCTATCGACGATTGATGATAAAGCTGACGGCGAAAATTAAGCCGATTGACACGAGAGTCCCTGAAGTATAATCCAGCTTGCCCTGGAAAAATGCTTTTTGATAGTCATAGTAACCTTTTCTATTTGCTGGCACATAATGAAGTTGTGCTTTAGATGACGTACTTTTTCGTTTGCACTAATTTTTTTTTTTTAATGATGTATGAATGTAAAATCAAGCGCATATTCATATAGGTTTATTATTATAATGCAATAGAATCAATTTCGGACAAATAGAATAATGAGATTTTGCTACTGTCGATACTTAGTTGGCATCATAGAACGTCATCATTAGTCGTATAGGGTGAATACTTGAAAATATATTGAGGGTGTGTCGTCTTATCCGACTATGTCATCCTAATCATGACTCCTCTACTGTACGAAAATCAATGTACCTTCTATTTTATGAAGTTGAGCTACCCTGGCTCCTCCACGTCGATGTAAGGCCAGCTTTGACGGGTAAAGCTTCGTTCAGGTTCGCTACACACGAGCGGAACATTGTGCAGTACCAGTCGCGAATTCAAACTGACACGGACCTTCCCGTCGTCTTCAGAGCGCACCCCCTATTTTCCGGATCCATCAGAATCCGCGAGGAGCTTTCTCGGCGATGCTCGGTACGCCTTCACCTTTTTTGCGCTTTCCAGATCCTCGGGCTTTTTCATTATTGAGTGCTCGAACGTCTGGAGAATGTTTCTGTTCGACCGGACCCCTCATCGAGCTTCCTAAATTTGTTGGCAGCGAGCACAGGAGTATCGGGGCTTAATGGAAAATCCAAGGCTCAAGTTATTTTCCCTTTAAATTGACAAAGTTAATCCAGAACGTTCTGGAATTGAGAAGTGAAGGGACGAACTCATGTTTTATGCTTTTTGCGAAAATATTAAAAATTCCGTTCGACGGTATGCGAAGTTTATCCTTGATTGGAGATCCTAGGAATATGTCGATCCAAAGGATATTTCGCACTTTTCATGGAGTAGAACCAATGGTTTGATAAATCAATAGCGCTTGAAAACATATTCGCGAGATGTTTGAAAAAATCTAATATAATAAAAATGTAGTAAGTGTGTATACACTCTTATTTTCAGCCTAAAATTAAGATGGTACGGTTAAGAACGTATTCTAGTGCCAACATCCATTTAGATGGTGATTTTTTGGGAATTAAATTTAGGCAAACGGTTAAATCTACAGTGGCAGTATTTCACAGTTACATTTATGCATGTTTGAAGTAACAACTTAATTTTTTTCGGAGCATTTTATTTGAAATTGTATATGATATTCAAATATGGCCTGCGCAACATCAATTGATGTCATGTCGCCAACTTTTTTTATCGTCGAGCGTTGTCATCACCGCCGGCCTCGTCATCTAACACAAACGTTTTTTAAATATTCTATTCTTTACGTATGTCTTTATGCTTCGGCCCTCTAATAACATCTCTTAGGAAAAATTGACGAAATGGCGGCGTGTAAAAAAAAACTCTGATTTGTACAATAAAATTTTCACTTCTCGCGGTGCGCAAAAATAGTAATTATAAGGTAATCAAAAAGGTGGAAGGTGGAACGATATACACATTCGTAATGATTAGAATAAGACAAATCGTTTATTTCTGAAGACAAGGACAATCACAATGCTCGATGATACACAATATTCGCGACATGAGCTGCGCAACATCAAATATCATGTACAATTTTGAATAAAATGCTTTGAAAAGATTCAATATGTTACTTCAAATATGTATAAATATAACTGCGAAACACTAACACTGTAGATTCAACCATTTTCCTAAATTCAATTTCCAAACAATCACATTGAAAATGGGTGTTCACACTAGGATGCGGCCTCAAAATCCAATGCCGAGACGATATCAATTTATTTTCGGAACTTCTTTCCGTTTGTCCGTTTGATCGTAAATTGCTAAAACTCTTTTCCTAAACCTTTCGCATGTGGGAAAACAACAACTTCCAGACTTCTCCTGCACTTTGTGTCATTAGCTGACTAAATGTTTAATTCTTTCTGGTCACCTCACTACATATATTGCTAACTAGAAAGCAATTTTTTCATCATTATACAGACGTCATATTTTTCAAAAATACCTTTGCATTCAACTTTTGATACGATACACGAATCTAACATTCATTTCCGACAAGCGCATGAACCAAATTTACGGTGAAGCAATAGACAGCTTATAAAACTAGTCAGCAAAGTATGCTAGCGATTTCTCATCCATAATATGATGTCTGCCATGCAGATATCCGTAACCAACGATCATTTCATTTTTGTTTCAAAAGCACAGAAAAATAACTGTCGACGCTAACAAGAGTGCTTCATGCTCGGAAACATTCGATCCGACAACTTAGTCTCCTCTTGCTCGACGCTCATTTTCTCTCCCCGGAGCTTTCCATTTATTACTCAACGAATATTCGCGTCCCTTGTCACGTCCGACCCCAATCGAGCTTTGAACAAATCTTGGGTTCAATCTTTCGCAACGTTTGTCCAATAACCTTATGAAATATCAGGGAGTTTTTCGTTGACGAGTCGCGAGATGGTTCACCAGACAAATAGCGGAGGCACCAAGAACTGAAAAGTAAAGCGTAAAATCGTGGGACAGTGCGGCGAAACTAAATAAAAAAGCAACGATTTCCGTTGAACGTACGATCCAAAGGATTCCTCGCACAGGATATCCCGCGGAATTTCCTGCCGCACGAGCTTCGTACTCCTGCACTTGGGCAAGTGAAGACGGTGGGGAGCACAGAGAATAAAATACCAAAGCTTGCGCAACTTTCAGTCAGATACTATCGCCAGTATCGACTTCTATCCGCACTATAGCGAGGCTAAAGCAACGAAGGTTGGTTGGTTTTTATTCTTTTTCCATCGTTGGTAATTAATAAGGTTTTGAAGTCCAATTTTGTCCTTCCAATTTGCAACTATATCGAGCTAATATTCCAGAAAGTACGCAACCGCGAATTCATAAAAATAAATAGGCCATCGGCGGAAATCCGGAAAGGAATGATAAAAATTGCGGATAAAGATTGCAAATGAAGCGCAAAATACGAGGCGTCGACGAGGCATGAATAATTATCGAACTACGAGCGCCGGGCCTTTTTTATCATCTGAAATTCCAGCTCGAATATATCGGGATCTCTCGATTGAACGAGCAAACAACGAATAGAGTTTGAGGAATCAGAGCTACGGCAATTCATCAATTACACGCGATGTGTAGTGGGTGAAGTACAGAGGTAATACCACTCTACTTTTCACGCCCTAAGGAATTTAATAAGCACCAGGTTTTCGTATCGAATACTCAGATGAGTGCGAATTGAAGTGGGTGGTATAGAAATATTAAAAATTCTTTTCCCGTATTAAGGGAGACCATATAGAACGCTAAGGCTTAGTCGACTTTCGTGATTTTTTTTTGGAGGGTAAGAAATGTATATATATTTTTAGGGTCATAAGTACTTTTTATTACATAATTTTAGTTTTCGAAACGATTTTTGTCGCTTGAGAAAAGACAAAAATGGCGGAGATATAACTAGACGCCATGAAGCTGTTCGGAAAGGAGTACACTCCAGTACCTCGTAGGATTATCTGAAACAGTCTGCGCAAAAAATTAATTAGTATATACATGTGGTCACTGAATAAACCATTAATAGTGGAAAAATAATCATAATTGGCTTAATATTTTTGGTTAATTATTACTTAATAACTTAATAAACTTAATAACTTAAACTTAATAACTTAATAAACTTAATAATTGGTTCTAAGGAGGCCTTAGAACAAAAAAGTTGATTCTTTTGGAAAAAATTCAAACTATGACCCAGCCAAAAATATGTTTATTTTGATAATTTTCGGTTCGGCCAAGGTTCATCGATAGCCCATGAGTATCACAAAAACGTGTGCCAAAAATGCGCTTGATCGGTCAAATATTTTTTGAGTAATCGTGTACACCGATTCTCAACTCATTGAAAAAAAAAGTTTCGAGATAATCGCATTTAAAATTTCGCAGGGCTCTACATGGAGCAAAGGTGAGTCACGTTCTAAGGCTCTCGGGACGTCATTTTAGCGAGTTGACCAAAATCGTATTCTAAAGGTTTCAAATTATAAATGTGGGCAATCAAAAAAATACATTTTTTTGAAGCCTCTATGTAGAGTGCCCCCCTTAATATACAGCGAAAGACTTCTTTCCGACAATAACCATTCCGATTAAAATTTCTTTTTTTTAATAAACTTCCGGTTTTTCAGATTTTCGAAAGCATTCGGTGGTTCAAGCAACGATGGAAATTGCGTTGCAGTTTCCTCATTTTCTATGGAATTGGTTTTTCACAACGACCTCTAGTCCTCGATGTATTTTTTTTTGTGTGGAGTCTCTTCCTACTGATGTCACTATTCCCATGTGTCTCTTATTCCCTCCCGAAGCTGCAATTTTGGCCTGACATTTTCGCACGACGGATAATCCGGCTCTTCTATCTACAATACTAATTAAGGTAAAGTGAAAGATGTACCATGTGACACATGAGGGAGAAAGACTGGGAATCCGTTTCTCCCTTTTCTCCGTGAGACGACTGACGTTCCGGAAAAAACGAAAAGTGCCATCTCTCGCTTTATCAAAAGGAGAACAAAGTGAGACTTTTTTTCTCCGAAACGTCAGTCGTTGTGGAAAAAATTGAGATTTTTACCAAGTGGGTGGTTTTTTGTTCGCTTCAAAACACGAATATATCTGGTCATCTATACTAGTGGCAATTCTGGGTACATCAATAGAAATTAGCTTTTTCATATTTACACAGAAAATGTGCGTTCTGCTACGCGAAAATAACAGTGTAATACTTTTATTTCAATTTATATTGTTTTTACTTATTATTCACCTTAATAAGCCGACTTTGATAAGAATGAGGAATATAAGTGATTATAACTCAAAACGATCAATGAATGCGAAATAAAAAAAAATTGAAAAGTGTCAAGAATTAATTCTCCTAGTGTATATTCCATGATAACTGAAAAGAAAAGGAATCTTTGAACAAGCCCGCAATATATTTGCTCAAATATTAGGTGTAGTAAAAAAAAATCCATTATTTTTGCATGAAATTGAAGGCAAAAATAATGGATTTCGTTTTACTACACCTAAGGGTGGGGGTAAAAATGTCGAATGACCAAATGTAGAATGACAAAGATTTCGAAACGGTAGAATTATGAACTCTCAAAATAACGAAGGTTCAATTATTCGAAATTTTATCTGTCGACTGATAAAAAAATTGAATGACTATAAATCGAACCATTATTTATTGGAGAGATAATTTATTCGAAAACGAATATTCAGATCGTCTGCAATTCGGAACATAAAAATACAGAATCGAAAAATGTAGAACACCCATATTTCCAAAACAGAAAATAGCGAGTGCCTAATATGCGTAATATCGTTTATGGCGAAAAGCAATAAATCGAAACGCAAAATGTCGATGGCCCGAAATGTCGAACGCCGAAAGGTCGAACGGCCAAAATGACGAACGTGGTGGGTCCCGCCACGTGGGATGACTGCCTTACGATATTTTAGCCGACTGACCGACAGCGCCATCTCGCAGCTTCACTCTGAAGCGCAAGTAACGTATTGCTCGATTCGCCATCCGGGCCGTTCTACATTTTGACCCTTCGCGATTTTAACCACTCGACTTTTTGGCCGTTCGCTTTAATGATCTTTTGCATTGTAAACCGTCGCAATTTTTTTAATTCGGAGAATTGTCGTCTCGAATTATTTGGTGTTATGCATACAGGCCCATCGATATTGTGTTTTTCGCTATTTTATTAAATCTGATTTTTGTTTTTCGCTATATATCAACTTCCGAGATGTTCATATTCGTAATTGTTATTTTCGACTTTACAGACTCTAGTAAGATTGACCCATCTATATTCGAACATTCGGCATTTTCGAATTCGACATTTTGGCCCATCTGCATATCAATCGTTCGACATTTTTCCCCCCACCCTAGCCGTCCGGTTATCGGACGAATAAGCGTATGTTATTCGTCCGGACAGCGGCTAAATTCACGCGGTTCACGCTGTACAGCGCCCCAAACAAACAATCCCAAACGCACAAACCCAAACCACTCAACCTAAACCCAAAAAGAGAAACGCAAACAAACCACTCTAAAAAACAAACCCATACCCAAATCAACAAACCCAAACAAACCCAAACCGAAACACAACCAACCAACCTAAGCCAAACAAATACACCCAAACGACACAAACCAACTCAAACGCAAACCAATCCAAACAACACAAAACCGAAAAAAACCAATCAACTCAAATACAACTAACCAATCCAAACCGGAACACAACCAACCAACCCAAACCCAAAAAAATTATAAAGATTTTATTCGGATGACTACGTGTAAATTATTCTTCCGGATAGTTTGTTTAACAATTTAACACATCCTATTCGGACAATTAAATATACATGTTATGTTATAATTATATATGTTATTCGTCCGGATACTCGCTTACACGAATCACAATAATATGTACGCCTACTGAAAATACGGCGTGAACTGACAACGCTATCCGGACGAATAACATACGCTTATTCGTCTGATAACCGGACGGGGAGACACCCCGAAAAATCAAACGGTTTTAGATTCAGTATGTTAATGGCTATAGCGCATATCATACGATTTTTAGCGCATATCATACATATTACTAGATTCTGAATGATAAACTTTTCCTGAGCTTTCGTCATCTGCGAAGAAAATGCAAATATATACGTCATTTTATGAAAAAATGGAAAAGAATATTCCATGTCAAAACTGGATGTAGTAGGCTATTTCGAAACTGGCTAGTTCACGAGCACACCAAAATAACGAGCAACCGAATAACTGTAGATGATGTCCACCTTGATAAACAATCATCATTGATCTACGGTTTGATTAAATTGTGTCGTTCTGCCAGTTAATTGCTTACCTCAGTCATTTATTTCTTAATGGCCACATAATCGTCCTACGTTCGTTAACGATGTGTTCACACGCACCCTCGCCGCGATAACGCGAAGAAAGCAAGAAGAGCTGTGAGGCTTCTCGTGTACGTTTATTGTACGGATGGAGGCCTGATATTAAGGTAGACATGTAATAATGGTCTGGAGGCTCGTGTTACGATATTTCGTGGATTATTCTACGATGTGGCTTAGTAGGGTGTCAGTATGTATTGCGATTTCCGAATGTAGAATGCAATCCGCGTGCCAACCGATGTGTTATTAATCTTCATCATATTCAGGACGCTATAATAATCGTAAAAAACAACTATTTTTGAAACTGTTCTTCTCAAATGGTCGAATAAGAGCAACAAATTTGTTCAAATCACAAGGCTTTCGGAAACGGTTAAATGTCCAGGCTCGAGAATGTCCGATGAAATAAATACCGTACAGTCGTCGATTTTCGATTGAACCCTTTGGTGACGATTGTGAATATTATTTTGTTTATGGACGGAAGTGAGGGAGAGCGAGGAATCCTATTTAAGGGGCTGTCTACTCTGACAGGATAGAATTTTTATTTTTTGTTTTTTTTCAACTCTATTGCATCATATAATTGATATCCGACTGCTGGTAAGGTCGTTTTTCACTTTGCCGACTCAGTACAGCGGTTCAAAGTAGAAGCGCTCGGTGCGCGCGCTTTATCTGAGTATATGCACGTATACTTATATAGATTTACTGCAAAGTAGTAGTCTCTCTTTTCACTGTGGGAGTGAAAAGGACGCTCTACCGGTTAGTATTGTATGGTATAGTATAGTAAACTTTAAACGCGTTTTCTTCGAAACGACTTTTTTCACCTGGCGTTGGTGATTTCAGAAAAACGGCTTTACCAATTGGGCTGAAATTTTACTGCATATTCGGCATTTGTGTGGGTATCGCCCGAACTAGAACTATCAAAAGATATAAATTTTAACTTATAATTTCGCCCGAATTACGACGAAACAAACTTGTTTCTCAAACACTTTTGCAAAAAACGACACTATTTTTCGATTTTGCAATATAAAATAATAATTCTAGTTCGGGCGATAGTGACACTCATACAGATTATGAATCTCTTTGAATTTTTTGGTTCCGATTGCCTGAAGAGTGCAAATCATCAACACCAGCAACATACTTTTTTCATGCCTTTACACGATTAAAAATTACTAAATAAATATAAATTTATATGGGAAAAAAATGTTTTCTGTTCTGTAATTGGATCTTTTCTTCTGTAATTTGAATTGTTGCCAGCTTTAAGCGAAAAAAAAGTTTGACCCGATACATGCAACGGTTAAACAAAAAAAATGATTGAAAACAGCTTATTTTTTTGGCGTCATAGTAGAATAGCCCCTTAATTTATACTCCAAATTCATACCAGTACCTAAAATAAATCAGCGACATCATTTTCGGATTATACAAATCAGTACCAGAGACTAATTATTCGCATAAATTGCGGGCTATAGAAATCAGTTATGGTAATATTTCATGGGTGAGCTTTCTTAGTTTGTCGTTACACGTAGGACAGTGGTTTTTAGTCAAAAACATCCGGTCGGAAATGACGGGAGCAAGTCGTGGAACATTTACCACACAGCACGCTCCTCTGACGTTTGGTCCATTAATCTTGTTCTTCTGAAAATAGGTGTCCAAAGATGGCACTGTATATATTGGATCAGGGAGGCCCTCCTGAGATTGGCCAAGTTCAGACGGCAAGCGAGAGCAATATATTTAACCATGAGCTAATAATACTGCGATTAAAACGACACCTGCGATTTCAACTTGGGTCTAATCAATAATGGCTATTTTCACTCGAACAATCTGTTTTGCTGAGATTTGCGTTCGCACAAATATTTCGAGGAACGAGGAAATATATTACCATTACTCACACCACATTCATAGCCTCATTAGTGTTCCGTCAGTTATTTTCAAAGTTTGTTTTTTGCGCTTTCAAGAATCGTTCAGAAATTTCACCATTTCCATATTATGGGAGGATAACATGTTTCAAGGAACAATTCGTATTTTATCGGTATTTGACCTGGCGTGCGAAATTCCTACGAAACCTTTTTTTTCCCAAACCGTGCATTTTCCGTGATATACCTTTCATCAAGCTCACTTCGTTCCTCAGTTTAATTGGGGCGTCGAAAATATTTCTATCCGGGTTGCCAATTTGAGGCAAAAATGCGAAGCATTTTCCACTCGATGAAAAAATAGCAGTGGTTGTGCCATTCGGAAAATCTGGGTATCCGGTGTTTATCGATTCGATGTAGAATACTAGTGTGTAAATATATACGATTTATGGAGTGCCTCCGTACAATACCCGCATGCCTTATTAACGAGGATCGTGTGCAATGTCCGTACTGTATCCACCGTATGTATTCAGTTTTGGGAATTTCAAATATCGAAGGTACGAGCTTTCCAGTCGGTTCATACTCCCTTACTTCCCTCCTCCTCGACCTTCCACGAGTTGCGAACATACATGGAGAAGGTAGGATTATTATTCGACTGTCCGCAAGCTGCTCCACCGCAAGCACGTCAGTAATTTCTTCGGAGCTTCGTTTTTTATGAGTATTTCGTTTAATTATCTAAGTTCATTCAAGCAGTTAATAATTCACCTAAGATTGGTGTATGTTTTTTTTCTGCTTGCTCATTTTTAGCTTGATTCCATTTTTCAGTCCTTCACTTATTCAATTGTACACTTTTTTGTGATGAGTAAAAAAAACTAAAGGAACGAGTCAACTCGACGTTTGATGATGACACTCGACATGAAATATGGCCCATTAGGATGCTGAAAATGGATTTAGGGTCATATCACATTAAGGGTTATTAAACTATATTATTATTGAACTATATTAAAATAAATTATATTATTATTAAATAAATCATTAATTAATTAAAAATTGAATAAATTATAAAATAAATTATATTATTATTAAATTATATTAAAATACAAGTAAGTTTTTATAGAGTTAAATAAATCGTTGTCAAACAAGGAACATCACTAAAATGTCCGCCTTCGATTGTGTTGAACCTCATATATGTGATGAAGCATTGGAAAATATTTTTTTTAGGCTGAAAATGCGTTTAAGGGGAAAAGACACCCTCTAAAGGAAGGCGTGTCATCCCTTAATTGATTTTTTTTTCAATACTGTTTCAGTGGATTTTGCATCGCTTTACATCAGCAGAATTTTGATTTTGTTTCATTCAGATCGGTGCACTGCTTATGCGTGAAATTGCAAATCCGTCCCTCCACACACCTTGCTTTGAGGGGTGGTTTTCCCCCTTAAAGCCGTTTTTGCGCCGATAAAAACACGTGCCTCATAGTTTTTAATGCTTCATCACATATATAAGTTTCAACAACATCGGAGCTGGACCCTTACGGGGAGGTACCTGAGTAATCGGCGAGAAAAACAGGTAAACTTCGGGAATTTTTATGTCAAAAACTAATGTTTCGATTGAATCCGGGGTTTTTTTTATTGGAAAATATGTACATTGAGGTATGTTTAGGAATTTTTAAAAATAAATTCGTTGATTGGAATCGATTCAAACGCAATTATCTCGAAACATAGTTTTCAATGTCGGTGCCAGATGTATCTCAAAAACGACTCGTCCGATTTTCTCCAAATTTGGATACAATATTCTTCGATAGTTTTTCTCGTTCGCCATTTAGGGGTTTTTCATTTGATTGCACCATTGCTTTTTTATGAAACCAAAATCGTCGGAAATTGCGAACGAAAAACGAATGTTAAATTAAAACGATCGCAATTCCGTCAAAAATGGAAATTTCAAAAAAATCCTACATGCCGAACGAGAAAAACTATCGAAGAATATTGTATCCAAATTTGGACAAAATCGAACAAGCCGTTTTCGATATACGTCTGGCACCGACATTGAAAATTATGTTTCGAGATAATCGCGTTTGAATCGCTTCCAGTCAACGAATTTATTTATTTTTTAATCCTAAACATACCTCAATATACATATTTTCCAATTAAAAAACCCAGTTCCAATCGAAACATTAGTTTTTGAGATAAAAATTCCCGAAGTTTACCTGTTTTTCTCGCCGTTTACTCAGGTACCTCCCCTTAAAGTGATGTTCGCTGTAAGTATGATTTAGACTCATAATCCAATCGCCAAAAAAAGTCACAAAAAATTGACCCACTCAGCTATTATCGAAGTAAATAAAACTGTCTTGCATTGGAGATCATATTTTTCCAGATTTCATTTGCCAGATTCAGATAGAACAAATGGCAACAGGTAAAAAGTTTCAACCGCTTTTGCACAAACTTCGCGTAAACGGCTAAACTTAGTTTCCAAAAGTGGTAAATATCGTCTCAGCTTCGGATTCTAATCCTACCAGCTGTAATTTCAGCCCGCAAGAACAAATGAACCGACAGACACTGCATCTTCTAACATTAGCAAGGTTGGCATCAGTGTTGGAGCAACGTGTGACTGTAGCAACGTGTTTGCTAGAAGTTTCCATCTCGATGGAACGTTGATGAACCATCTGTTTGATCGTATCTTGCATTCTGCATGAATGATCACATAATCTTCTCGATTCGGACCACGCAATGTAACGAGAGCTTTTGCGATGTCAATGCAGTCACCATGAAAGGATAACTGTTCGAATGTACTGCACTGTAGCTCGTGTGCCACTTCGAACTTCAGTAATTCGCAAACTAACGAAATTGCGGCTCAAAAATAAAAAATAAAGATAAAGAAAATTAAAAAGAGTCGATTTCAATGGATGTACAAATGGCAACCAAACCGGACATCACTGGTAATTTTTCTGCCATTTCGAGTATGATGCATTGGATAATATAATTTACAAAGCTTCAACAATTTCATTACATCAGTTGCCAATACCATTCATCTTCGTAATACAGTTGGCGTATTTTTCGATCTTTTTAATCCCTAATTTTTTTCAAAAGTAGATTCGCAGTCACTCGCATTCATGTGGTTTTCATTGCATGTGCAGCATGAGACTTGTGTGCTGACCAGAAGCAAGAGTCCTTGCGTCATTTTTCCGACTTCACGTAACGCACGTCGAGTCCCGTAGTACAAGTTCCACTTTTTTGTCTCGGCTGTAGCGGGGAAAACAAATGGCACTCTCAGGAATGTCTAGGCGGTAGGGGTGTTATTTCAGGGAGTCTGGTTCGACGCAACAGGAATACCTTACGTTAGCCCCCTCCAACCATTTTTTTTCACCGTGGACTGCCAGGCGGCTGAATAGGGAGTAGCAACGCATTTTGTTGTGGATCATAATGTTGTCATTTTTGTTTTTCCTCTGTACGTTCCGCTGTATGAAGCTGTTAGAAACGTCCCGCCAGACCTTTTGGCGTTGCTTTTCGTTGAAACGAGATTCCTGCTTATCTCTACTTCCAACAGATCCGTAGAACGTAAGAAAAATGATGGCGACGGAGAAAAACATGAGGATACGACTTCATTTTTCAAAATCGTGAAAAAGCATTAAGTCTGTAGAAGCTTGCAGGATTAGGGATTGGCAGCTTTCGAACGAGGGAACCGACCCACGATTAAAACGGCTACCAGCTTAAATCTCCGCATACTTTTAAGCGCAACAATTAACTGCGCAACCCCGGAAAGCTCGTAAGCTCAGGCACTTAGAGCTTTCAAGTACGTGCACATGTTCACCAGGCAAGCACGCTGATGTATAGTCGTCTCCGCGTAAAAAAATACCGATAAAAATTAAACATCTTTCGTAGTCTGCAATCTCGAGAGATCGGAGCTTTTCAACGGTTGCTCCGACTCGCGAAAAAGCTCGTATCTTTCTTTCAATGAAATCTCACGAGACAGGCTTACCGGCAAATAACATGGTAGCGAAACTTATCTCGGGTATCAGGTCAGATAAATTATTCTCATACAGACGATGGATCATCCTGTTTCGGCAAGTCTCGGAGCTTTTTGACGTTTTTCTCGTGCACGGGATGTTTGTTTTTTTTATTGTCGAACGTCGGAATGCGAGACGAACATATAATTATTTTGTGTTTTCGTGTTGTGGTCGGAGCTTTTTCGTTTGTCGTAGGTCGTAACGCGTGCGCGACTGCTGAGAGGGGGTGGGTTAGGGGGAGGAGGTAAGAGCGTACAGGCGCGGTCGTGGAAACAGGAACGCTGCATATCCAGTTGGGTTTGGTACGCGAACCGCGCTTGAGCTTATCGCGAAGCTTCGTTTCGCAAGAAAAAAAAATAGAAACAACGCGTTTCGTCCTTTCGTTAAGCGGAGCTTTTTTTATTTTTCTTTTATTTTTAGCCAGTATTTGCGTAAAGTCATGCAATCATTGGCGTGCCAAGCTCTTCACTACAGCTTGCGAGTAAAATCGAACGATGCTCTTCACTACAATTTGCGAGTAAAATCGAACGATGACGTTTGATCGTTTCTACGGGCTAATGAAGTTCAACAAAAAGTAGCACGGAAGGGAAGATTTTTGTGTTCCCCCTCGAGTCTCGAGCTTTTGCAACTTTTCATACAGTCTTCTTTCGACCCGACGAATGCTTCGGAGCTTTGTGCGTGTGCAGACTTCGGGTGGGAAAAAAGTTTCTCCACCGAGAGAACTTCAACTGCGAGAGGAATTGGACCCCCTTGGAACGCGTTCTTTTTCATTCGTCCTCCTCTTTCGCACAACTCGAGAAATCCGTCGCTACTTTTTGGTAAATAAGATCAACGCTTTGTTGCAGATGCCACGTTTACGGAACTTCCGAGACATTGCAAATTGAGACGTTTCGTTTGGAAAGTAACGCGCCGTTTCGAATTGACGATGAACGATAGAAGAGAGGGAACAAAATTGGCACGAACGACAAAAGTAAATGGGAATTTGGAGGGTTGGGCGAATTAATGAGTTTGCGCTTGACGAAGGGGATGGTATCTCTAATCGACCAAACAGTGTCTTCCCTCGTGGTCATCGAGGTTGGAATTTGAGTACCATTATCCGAATCGATCTCGGCGAAATTCGTGTTTTCCGCGCGAGTTCATTGACGCACCGAATTAAGTTCCTCGGATTGGCAGTATTGTCGGGCATTGTTCCCTTGGGGCTAAGAGGGTGTAAAGGTTCAACTGCGTCGCGTCGTCGTCGCCTTAGGTCTGGGAACAAAAGCCGCCTGGAATTTATTACCTACCCTTCTTTCCGAACGCATAGTATGACAAAAACAAGTGGGAAAATTTGAATATGGGGATGAAAAAATGAAATGACAACGAGCAGCTCACCGTGATTAATAGAGAGCAATTTCAATTCCGCTTTCACGACTTGCGTTTGATTTATCGGAATGAATATATTCATCCTCGTCAAAGGTACGTCGGCCCGGGTTGCCCTCTTCGAAGCCATCTACGTGAATATTTATCGGACTCAGTTGTATTATTGAATTTTAGCTCGATGGGGACGCTTTTTTACACTTTTATTTTTCAGGGTGATGAGGCTTCGGAGACGCGGGGGAGGTCTTTTTATTGAAAAAAATTCATATCGTGTGGGAACCGACCGATGAATTCTTAAAATTCTTTCGGAAACTCTGCAAACTCAAGCTTGTTTCGAAAGTTAAAAAGTCCCATCGGTGCGGCTGTATATCAGCAAGCTGTATTTGTTCCAGAGAGAATTCTTTCACTTTTCGAGAGACAGAGAGAGATGTTCGGAAATCAAAGAAAATATTTCGTGTACGGACGTTTGTTTAATTAAAAATTGCCGTCACGGATACTCCTTTGATCTACCGTCGTAAATTTGGAGGGTAATGAAAATAACAGTACAGGGGAACGAGAAACCTCTCTAGCTCTGTCCAACTTTGTATCCCTCTTTTTTTTCATCAGCCGTAAGCTCATAATTCTTTTTTCCCCGACGTGTCCGGTCGATTGGGTGACTGTGGACATTTATTTTATCCACCAACGACCCAGGAAAGGAACGCCTGCCCTCGGTCTTTCCATGACGTTGATAGATTTTTTTTA
This sequence comes from Ophion costatus, assembly GCA_951751655.1. NCBI lineage: Eukaryota > Metazoa > Arthropoda > Insecta > Hymenoptera > Ichneumonidae > Ophion > Ophion costatus. The sequence goes on along the minus strand of OX632359.1, from coordinate 35,941,243 downwards.
TATTAATGAAATGCTTATTACCATTAATTATTTCCACATATTTATGTTGTTATTCCCCGAGGGATTTGTAGGAACCGCCAACGATATTTACACGTTGTAATGGTGGCTTTTTCGTACGTGGCGGTTTTATCGTTCTAATTTTTTTTTTGGGTTTTTTTTTACTTCACCGTTTTGTCTTCTGAAGATGTACCAGGGTGTACGTGCGTCACGACATCGAGGACGACAGAACAGGAAATTCCTGTTCCGCGAACGTAGTTCTCCTCCACTCTCATCAAACTCGCCTGGGTGACAATTTTGGTAATTGCATCTAGTCTCGAGCTGTTCACACCACCAACGCACTATTTCCCCGCTCCTGAATCTCCCACGCGGTACGAGATCTGAAATGGGCATTTACAATTGCCTATAGCACTGGAACATTGTTCCCGTTTTTGGCTTAAAACGTTAGGCCACAGTAACGGGTATAAAATCATGTGCGAATTTAACAATTTTTTTTCGTATGAAAAAGTGATTCACTCATAACGTTAATTACACATCTATTCAGTATGAATATCAAGTTTTTAGAAAATGTATATATTTTTTTCGATATACAAAATAGCCGACTACTAATATTTTTTAAATCTTTTTTTAGACGCTCCGCGGCGTGACATTTGGCATTCACAATTTTTTACCTGGAACAAAAAACCAAAATTCTCGTCGATCTACATTAGAATACCTAGAGAAATACCTACGGAATTGAAAAAATATCGTTTTATTCAAAAGTTGTAGATATTCGAACTTAAGAAATTAATTTTCAGTAGAAAATTTCGTATAAAACTGCTCATAAAATGAAAAGTTTTCGATTACTCAGAAATTCTGTACGTACTTCTCTGCGAAATGCAATTAGGAACGTAACTTTTAAATTTGAAGTAAATCGAGTGAAAATTGTTGAAGTTATTTGTGACGCCAATCGGAAAAAAGATAAAAGAAAATATTAGTAGTTAGCCATTTTGTACATCGAAAAAAAAGATATATTTTCTACCAGCTTGATATTTATACTAAATAAGTGTGCAATTAATTTTATGAGTGAAACCCTTTTTTTTCATACGAAAAAAAATTGTTAAATTCGCATATGATTTTATACCCGTTACTGTGGCCTAACGCCTTGAGTAAAATAAATCATTTTGCACGTGTATAAGTTTGCAAAAAGTCGCCTAGGCGTGGAATCCAATTTATCAACGACACGATAATTTTTTACACTCAATCATCGAAAATGAAGTAACAATAACCAAAGTACCCGGATCCGCTCTCATAAATTTGACGAGGAGTCCAACGGAAAGATCTCACGATCATTTAGTAGGTACATTACCATGCGAGATGAGCCACCTGAAAAATGACCGTGTCCGAAAGATACACAAGGCATAAAAGAATCATCAGGTGAATCAGACGCGAAGTTAATCAGGATTAATCATCGAGGCTTTTTTCCTTGGCAAGAAACGTGCGCTGGTTGATATAAAAAAAAACAGAACGGAAGCAGCCATAATATATAATAAATATGGATGAACATTTCCAAGCTGTGTGGTGAAAATTAGCATGAAGTATGGAGAAAAGGAGATTCGATTTACGACGGAGTTGGATTACCCAACAGCCGTTGACGACGGTGCTTGGAATGCACGCCGCGAACGAAAAATTAGTACTGTCACAAAGATTTCCTCGCGCATATGTGATAACCTCCAGTTGGTCCATAGCTATTCCCCAGCCTGAGTTGCTGCCAACCGTTATTACCATCCGTTTCGATTTACATTGATAATTCCGACGACAGTAAAATGCTGTCTCGTGGACATGACTATTTGCCATCATTTCTCCGGTGATCACTCTTTTGTTGATAAAGATATATATCCAAAAGCCGAGTAGGAGTAACGGCTTCTCCAATTATTAAATCAACATGGATATTCATAAATTCAATGAAAATCCCCGCAATTATACGCACATGAATTTTTACGTAGAATATTAAACGGTACAGATCCGATTTCGCCAGTTTTTCTGGTTCTCGTACATCTGTCAATGAAGATACTTTGCATGGTATCTTGGAAATTTATGGGAATAATGCCTGGGTAAAAAAAGGTTTGTCGAATTTGAGTTTAGAAGGAACAGTTCGAATCTATCGTCGAACGACGAAATTGTCCAGCGGCATGTCGGATTCGTGTCGTACATTCTTCAACTGCAAATATGGCGAGCGTGTATGGTTTGGGTTTGTCTGGGTTCGTGTCTGTTCTCGAACAACTGTATCGTGCTTTCGGCAATGGTGCACTGAGAGAAGAGTCCAAAAAGAGGGGATAGTAAAATTCGTTATAGTTTACTGACACCCCAATCATAATGTGGTTAACACAACTATAAACGAAAAGTATACCTAAACATGCGATTTGGGAGGCGTGTTTGACTATCTATTATCCCCGAAATGATTATTCACTATTGTAATAGGCTTGACAATATAGATATGGTTAATTAAGTACTATAACAAAATCGGCGTACAAATACTAATGTTGTACACTTTATGTTAAGTTTTGTTGAGTCAAACTTCTGATATTCTTTTCAAGTATGTACAATTCATATGGTTAATATTGACGTTTTTCGAGTATAATTTGTTAGAAGACCTTATGGAACGTGATTCTTCGAAACAAATTGTAATAAAGTTTACTTACAGCGAAGACATAAATCATTTGCAGTTCTAGCAACCGCAGCTCAATAGTTTTAAGAACTATGCATTCTCAAAATAGGATATCAGTTCAACACTTCTTGTAGTTCACCTTCTGTTCTTGTAGGACGCACATTAATATGTATTTAGCAAGTCGTATCATATAATATGGTATAAATCACTATTATGTGGTACGAAACTCTTGCGAAGCCCCAAAAATCCATTTAAACAGTGACCTATACTATAAAAAAAAGATCTGTGCAAAATTTCACCTAAATCGCAAGTGACAGATATTCGGAAGTACAGCCGGAATTACTTTTGTCTCTTGTGCCATATCTGTGCTAAAGATGGCAAAAGTGCTCGGTAGCGCAGTGGCAGCGTGCGTACGATAGGCAGAAGCCAGGCAGCTAGGTTCTAGGTTCGATTTCGATCAGACGAAACATTTTCTCCGAAATAAATCATTACAGGAGATCAGAGAATGGCGAAATACAATAAAAAATCATCGAGGTAGAACTCTCAGTTGCGTATTTTATTTTATTTTGGATTTATGAAATATTTTATGGATTTAGGAGATGGGCATTGATGCCTTGCACCAATACTTGAATAACCCACCAAATACGCATATAGTAGGTCGTATCTTATAATATGATAAACTATAAACATGGCCGCAAATCACAGGCAACATTTTTAATCAATGTATATATATTTCAGTTCACTATTAGAATCTTGGAGAAGTACATTTTTGATGGTATCAGGGAATATCCACTTTATGAAAACCTACAATATTTTATAGCATTAAATAATAAACGTATGTTTGTAAGATTGGTGGTTGCGGTTAAGATATGTGCATAATTCATGCAACTGCTAAGATATCAATAAGCAGTACTATACTTTTGGCAGCAACTATGGCTATACAATGTGATTGTCCCTTAGGGAAATATAAAATATAGTTAAAAAATTGTTGAAAACACTATAAATTTCTCGCAGCGTGAACATCGCGACCATGTATTGTTTCCTCGATACAAAAAGTAGCGAACGAATGATCGAGAAGCTCCACCGTAAAATAATAAGGAACAATCGACCTCCGTTATCTGTTGAAATAATGTCAATGGCGTTAATTATCAATAAACCACGCGCTTTCTATTATTCGTTTCGTTCTGGAACATGCAGAGAGATTGAATGGTCTAAAGAAGAGAGTCGGAGGGTACATGCACTTTGTACAAAAGGCACTCAAGTAAAATTCATTAACCGAGCTAATTACGAGCCACTCGGCGCAGTTTTAGCCGCGTCGTCGCTTCTACCAGGGCTTACGTCTCTTTTCCACGTTTCTCAGGAAGTTGGGGAATGAGAAAAACGTGAGCGAATAGTCGGGTCGTCTTCGTTGACGAGAATACTGGACGAGTTTTCATCACGATTCCCATTCTTTTGCAATTCCTTTGTCGCGACAGTAATTGTTAAATATTGTCAGAAAGGGTGTTTTACACCTTTATTAAGGGATACAATTTTTTTGCCAATGTCTATAACTGTACTGGATCGTATCTCGGTTAAAGACACTTTAATATGTTGACATTTGCTTCTTTATCGATGTTTAGATTCGATTGAACGACGATGTGATAGTTGTGTGATGTTCAAATGTATGCGGAGGGCTGTTTTTGCGATGCATATCCGAAACTAATGGATTTATTCATTCCGATGAGAACTGAGAAGCGAAGAACAGAGAACAGAGAGAGCACCAATACTTTGATCCACTCGTTTTTCTCGCGGACGAAGCCAAATAACGAGATAACGAAACCCAAAGGGTGGATTTAAGGGGGGGTACCTTTAAGTGAGGAAAAAAATAGCTGATTTTCGTGACTTTTTTTTAATGGAAAGATTTCTTCACCATTGTTGAAATTAAGAGTATGCTTTGTTATTGCTTTTGGCTGTTAGCCATCGGAGTTTTAAAAAATGTGAAGAAAACATACTCTAAGTTTCAAAAAAGGAAAGGTTCTTCACCATTTTTCAAACTTAGAGTATGTTTGTAACTATTAGTAGTAACTCGTTTGAAATAAAGATTCATTAGTATTAAAGTAGTAACAAGCATACTCTAAGTTTTAAAAATGGCGAAGAAATCGTTCCTTTGTTGAAACTCAGAGTACGTTTTGTTACTACTTTCGGCTATCAGCCCAAAAGTAGCCAAAGTAGTAACAAAACACACTCTATGTTTATTTTGTAACTATTAGTAGAAAAACGTTTGAAATAAAGATTCATTAGTCGTAAAGTAGTAACAAAAAATGCTCTAAGTTTCAAAAATGGTGAAGAAATTTTTCCTCTTTTAGAATTTTTAAAAGATTAATAGAATAAAAAATATCATGTATTACATGGTAGGAAAGATTTCTTCACCGTTTTTTCAACTTAGAGTATCTTTTTTTGTACATTTTGTTACTACTTTTGGCTAACTTTGCCTAATAGTATATTATGTATACTATGTATTTAACATAGTATACATAATATACTACTATCTAAGTATACTATGACATCTAACACATCGTGTTTACTATTTTGTTAATCTTTCAAAATTGCGGAGGTATGATACGGTCTCCCATACGGTCCCAACGAAGATTTTTTCATCCTTGAACAATGAGAGAGACTCAAACGCAGAGAGATTTTTCTCATTCATTAACACTCATAGGCAGAATATGAATCAAGAAAAAATAAGACATGTTGATATCGAGAAAATGGTATGCCTTGAAACAACGAATTGGATTTTCCGAAAAAATCGCTACATTTCGCAATGAAAAATACTTTTTTTTAGAATAATCAAAAAATTTTAGGATCATGTTTGAGACACTAAGGTTAGAGATATTGACAACAAAATTTCATCAGAATCGGTTGATTAGTTTTTTAGTTATACGTCACGCCAGTTGCTGAAAGTTCAGTTTACAAAACCGTGCCATTGGTGAAGAAAGGTGTACGAGTTGATCCCATGAGGTAACATCATCTTCAATCGAGACGAAACTACTACTAAGAGGCACTCATTTTTTTCGGCGGAAAAACAGTTTTTAGGGGTGAAACGCACCCTCGAAAATAGGGGTGTTTTTAGTTTTTCGTCGATAACGTTATCGTTCTCATCTCCAATGTATAGTACACGAAAAAATAAATATTGTTGCAATTTGAATTTTTTTGATATCTCGTACCGTTAAAACGTTACCGACGAAAAACGAAAAACATCCCCATTTTTGAGGGTGCGTTTCACCCCTTAAAACCGTTTTTCTGCCGATAAAAAAATACGTGTCTCTTAGTTTTTCATACTCTTGCACATAAAAAAGTTTTAACAAAATCGGAGGAGGACACCAACGGGATGTTCCTTGTAAGTATCAGAATGGTGAAGAAATTTGTCCTTTTTAAAAAGAATCAAATATCCGCAACTTTTTTTTTTCGCCTAACGGAACCTCCCCCCTTAAGTGATCCTTCATCACTGAACTTCTGACGGAACGTTCCGCACTGATGAATTCACACCTGAATTAATTCGCAAGCCCAGTCGGGTGACATATCCGGTTGCATCGAATTCTCGGCGTTGAAGTTCGATATTAACGCATGGACAGCCCAAAAGGAACACTCGAATGCCTTCGTAATTTAATCCAAGGGCCTGTTAACTGAAATTTCATCGTCGTTTCGTGTACCTCCAGCAACACGAATGATTGAGCGAACGTACGACGGTTAATTTAATTCGTCAACAAACCTCTGTTTACCTGCTATCCATAGAGCAATGCTTGGACGTCTGAATTTATGTGTGCCGTGCGCATTACAGCTCGTAGCGCCTTCCCTATCGCTCATGCTCGCCCATTACCTTTTATATTGTAATCACACTTGCTTTGGACACGGTTTCGAAATTTATCGTTTTTCATTGTTTCTCTCAATCCGCAGCAGTTTTTCCGGTCGTACTTGATTTGGGGAAGAAAAACGATTGAAAATAAATATGAAAGTCTCAATTAGCGAGATTGAGAACGTGCCGCCCTTCCGAAATGCAGCACAATTGTCGGGTGCGATCCATTTGAACGGAGAAAAAGTTGGTACGATATGGAGGCACAATAAGCCAGAAATTTCGAAGTGCTGACAAAGGCGTCGATGCGGTTTTTACGTGATGGAATTGGAAATCAATTACTATTGATTTATCGCTATCGCATTAGAAATAGCTTAGGTCCTATAGGGTGTCTCGAAATGACCTGACAATTAAATTTATTAATAAAACGTATTATTCATTTGAAAAGTACGAATATTTTTATTTCAGTATAAGGTAAAAACATGGAGGTTATGTGTGGAACACAATCTATATATACAAAAAGCAAAGTCCTGACTGACTAACTCATCATTGCCCAGCCTAAACCGCTGAAGATAGAAACGTGAAATTTGGATAGGGTGTTGATTATATATTGGGGGGCATCGTTTGAGGGATTTCTCGAAAATCAACCCCGAAGGGGGTGAAAGGGGCTGGCAAATTTTGTATGGGAAATAATATTTTTAGTGTCAAATTTACTTGAGAGTTGGTATTAATGCTCCGTAACACAATTAATGAATCACGTATTTCGACGCTTTTCAAAATGCAACCCTTAAGGGGAGAAAAGTGGTGACAAAGTTTGTATGGAAATAAAAAAAAAACTAATCGGATTTATTTGAAATTTGGTATTCGTGCTTCTTGACACAAGTAATGAAATACGTATTGCAGCACTTTCAGAAATTCAACCCCGAGGGGAAGAAAAGGGGTAACAAAGCTTGTATGGAAAGTAAAAAAAATCTGGTCAGAAGATTTACTTGAAAGTTAGTGTTAATGCTCTTCAATACGACTAATGAAACACGTATTTTATCGTTTTTCACAAATAATTGAATTGCAGCGTTTATTGGAAATTCAATCCTTAAGAGGAGAAAAGTGGATAGCAAAAATTGTATGGTAACAGAAATATCTGCTGAGATTTATTTGAAACTAAGTATCAATGCTGTTCAACACGTGTTCCTTAATGAACCATTTTAGGAGCACATTTCATTAAGGGGTTACGTGGTTTAAAAAATTTTTTTTAATTCATTTTTTTTCAAATTCTATTATATAATATGTCTAGAATATTCTCCCAAAGTTTTGAGTCGATTGAGGTAAAAGTCTAGGAGAGAGAGAGAGAGAGAGAGAGAGAGAGAGAGAGAGAGAGAGAGAGAGAGAGAGAGAGAGAGAGAGAGAGAGAGAGAGAGAGAGAGAGAGAGAGAGAGAGAGAGAGAGAGAGAGAGAGAGAGAGAGAGAGAGAGAGAGAGAGAGAGAGAGAGAGAGAGAGAGAGAGAGCCTTTGGGAATTCTCCCCGCTGGGAAAGACCAGCCAGGAACAAAAACTTTAATCGCATTTTTCTCAAAATACTATTTTTGAAGTTGGTGGACGCCATTTCTCGAAAACTAATGCACGGATCTTATTGAAATTTTGCACACTTCTTCAAAATAGCATTGACTAGTGATTGAACGAAGGTTTTTTTTACAATTAATTTTACAAGGCTATACGTAGTGAAAATTGTACCAAAAATTGAACTATTTTGCATACAACTCTCCCAAAAATACAAATTTCATTTTCTTAAAATCCTTCGTTCCATCACGACCTATACTTATTCACAAACAGACAAAATTCGGATTTTTAATTTCAGATCTTTTTGTCTTCGAAAGCCGCGTAACCCCTTAAGGAGCATTCGACACACGTCTGTGCGAGCGAATCCGCAGCGGGAAACTAGTATCCGGTAAATGGCCGCCTCTGCACTGTTTGCCAACGTTCACTCTTTTGACGAAACTTTCAATAACATTTTGACATAACTGCGGACTAATTTCGTTAAGGCCTTAGGCCACAGTAATGGGTATAAAATCATGTGCGAATTTAACCATTTTTTTTTCGTATGAAAAAGTTATTCACTCATAAAATTAATTACACAGCTATTTAGCATGAATATCATGTTGTTAGAATATATTGTTTTTTTTTTATGTACAAAATGGCCGACTATTAATATTCTCTTTTGTTGTCTTTTTTTCGGCGCTCCGCGACGTGACATTTAGCATCCACAGTTTTTTACCTGAACACAAAACAAAAATTCTCGTCAATCTACATTAAAATACCTAGAGAAGTACGTACGAAATTTAAAAAATATTATTTTACTCAAATGTTGTAGGTATTTGACCTTAAGAAATGAATTTTCAGTGAAAAATTTCGTTATAACTGCTCATAAACTGCTCATAAAATGAGAAGTTGTCGATTAATCAGAAATTCCGTACGTACTTCTCTGCGAAATGCAATGAGGAACTAACTTTTAAATTTGAAGTAAATCGAGTGAAAATTGTTGAAGTTATTTGTTTGGGTTTGTTTGGGAAAAAAATTGTGTCGAGAAGTTTCGAGTAGTCGGCCATTTTGTAGAACGAAAAAAAATGCTAAGAGCTTGATATTCGTACTAAATAGATGTGTAATTAATTTTATAAGTGAATCACTTTTTTATACGAAAAAAATTGTTAAATTCGCACATGATTTTATACCTGTTACTGTGGCTCAAGGTCTCAATGGTGCATCCAATTGCCTACCTGAGCTCCGGAATGGCCTGTGGATCATTCACATACACTTTTCCTTTTCGAAGACCTCAACGAAAGACGTCCGATGGCGTCAACCTGCATGATCTTGGTCGCCAATTCCTATTGCAGCGGCGCGAGATACCACGACCATGAAACTTTGTCCCAAATAACTATGCAGTAACAATGCAGCAAAGAACAATCTGTATGCGCTGCTCGATCGTGCAATTCTCCATGTAATTCTCCTCAATACTTCCTGATCCCAATTGTCAAACATTAGTACTCTATGTTCACCACAAAAAAAATGGCGCGCAATTAAAAATGTTAGGTCATTTTGAGACACCCTTTATGACCGACGAGAAGTGCAGACACAAGTCATCTTTATATGGAGAATTCTAGAAGTTATTTCATATTTTCTGAACTCGTCTGCAAATCCTTCGCGCCGAAACACTTCACGTACGAGATTGCATGCAATTGATTGTTTTTTCGTTTCATTGAATCTAATTCCAGATCGAACGAAAAAAAAAATTATCGTTGGTATTGACACAAGGCTTTTCGGAATGCGGTGGATCCAACATTCTTCAGTCGGGAGTTGAATACATTTTCATAAATCCACTTCCAGGGAAAATTCCGATCGAAGGATTTGATCCTGATCCAATGTAAATTCAAAGTCAAATTTAATAATCGAGCGTTGCTCGGTAAATATAACCTAGGGAGAATTGAGAAAAAAAACATTCACTAAAATGGATACCGCGAAGTGGTAACTAACGTTTTTCAAGACTGAAGATCTGATTGAGATTTCAGCTTTTAATTAGTCGATCAGTACTCAGAAAATTGCCGGTTTATTTGTGTTCTTATGCTATTTTTTTATTGAAAAAATAAACGAACAATTCTCCAATCGTTTGTCAGAGTTGTTGGTACAAAAGCTTCTGAAATATGGTCATGTGATTTTTGGAATTGTCCTCGTCAGACTTACATACTTTTTTCCAGTCCACTATAATTCTATATGAAGCATTCGTTGGAATATTAGTTCCAGACTTTTTCTTATTGCAACGCTTCCATACAGAATTCCGTGCACATTTCCGCAGCTCAATTTCGCCCTGTGCTTACGCCCTCCGAGCTTAATCAGTGGCTATAGACGAAACATTGGATACAGCGAGCAGCTTAATGACCCTTGTCCGAACACTTTTCTACCACTCGAACGCCATCGCCCTTTCCCCCGTGCCCTTTTTCCCCACATTTCTCTACAGATATTTTTCTCTCGCAGAAATTAAACCTTCCGGGCGTTTGTTTGTAAAAAGAACTTTGAAGGTTTTTCTTTCGAAGGCGATTGACCGTTTCACCAAGTAACCTTTGTTTTCTGTTTTTTATCTTCACATTGCACTTTTTGTGGCCGTATCTATGTCCAATAAAAATTCAATTTTGAAGCTTTCACAAGTACCTACCACTACAACGTGCTCAAGAAAAAAAATATTAAAATCGAGGAAACAAGAGACAGATTCTTACAAATGTTTGTGAATCCAACTGCCGTTGATATCACTTGCAGCAATATTGACCTCGATTATATTGACGTTCAAACTCCAGCGCTATTTTTTATAAAGTTTTTTTCCTCGCAAACCATATCCCGGATTTTATGAAAATTTTCAAGCTGGAATTTTATGGGGTATATCGATTTATAAAGAAACTCAATTATCTCCGACATGTTTATCGGTAAAACGCTCCACAGGCCTTAAGGCCTGTGACGGGTAAAACAATCAAATAATTATTTTGCATCTTCTCAAAGTATACATACTTAAGAATATGTGCAAAAATTGAAGTTTAAATATTGAAAATTGACCAAGCTACAGACAATTTAGTGGGAGCGGGTAGCGCAGCAATTTAGGTATACTAAAACTGTCAATCTTGGTTTTTCTCGACCTCTTCCAATTTAAAAAAGCCAAATTTTCTACCAAGCCATCATTGTTCGTAGCTGTAGTTTTAAATTCCGTTTATTTTAATTCCTTGAATATAAAAGGAAAAATTTCGCCGAAATTACACTTTTCAACACCGTGTGAATTATTATTTATTTTCGAAAAAGGGCAACGTACAACGAGCAGGACTTTTATAAAGATTATACAACTTTTTATTTTCATCTTTCGGGCTAACCATTGTCAAGTTGTCGATCTGGCCGTTGGGACACATTTTTCATACAGAGTCTTTATTAATACCCCAACAAGGTGATCATAAAAAAAAAATTGCCTTAAAATTGACACGAAATAACATCAATGTATGTTCAATAACATACTTGCTTTCTAAATCCCAAATAAATAAACCACTAGACAATGAAACGTTGGAAAAAATTACCTTTACCTTTTTTAAACTACCAAGTTTAGAGAAAACAATGTTTTTTATGGAGAAAAAAGACGACGAGGAAAGTTTAATTCCTACGTGGTAAAGGAGTGACGAAGAAACGTTCGGTCCTCCTTAACGAATCTACGGTGCTTTGGAAGCCGTGATTTTTTTCTCGTATGCGTTTCACGCCATTCCGTCCCTTCGCGTCCCGTCACTCGCGGCACACGATCGTTCTCTATGAGATAAAAGCGGAGAATAAGTATTGATCAGCGCTCTTTTCATTTTCTCGTTCCGATGTTTCATACGTGACCGTGCAAGCTTTGCGCACCTCGTGACAAGGTCATTACTATGGGAATATATATAGGGCGGGGTTTTCAACCCCCAAATGGTTTCTGTGGTGCTATACGTCTATCTGCGATACGCAACAGCCGGTCCCGTACCATCAACGCGATATCGCTTCGATTGCACGAAAGGAGAAAGAAAAAACAAATTTTCTATGAATATTCGATTCGCTCGAAACAATAGTATATATTCATCGCCCCCGACAGTGGTGGACGAGAGATCGTTTCACGGCGACGGCGATGGCCTGGGCCAGTACTTGGATGGATGACCGCTCAGACGTGACGACTACCGAAATGGACGTAGTTTTACCCATTTTTAATGATAACAAAAGAGTTTTAATGATAACAAAACTCGAACTTACAAAGAACATCACTTAAGTGTCCGCTTCCGATTTTGTTGAAACTCACATATGTGATAAAGTGTTAAAAACTACCAGATACATTTTTTTTATCTGCGGAAAAACGGGTTTAAGGGGGGAAACGACCCCTTAAAAAAAAGGCGTGTCACCCCTTAATTAAATGTTTTCATCAGTTATACTATGGTGGGTTTTTCATGGCTTTACATTAGAAGAATTTTGGTTTTTGTTTCATTTAAATCGGTGGACTCCTTGTGGGCGAAACCACCCCTCGCGACGCTTTTCTTTGAGGGGTGATTTCTCCCCTTAGAATAGTTTTTCTGCAGGTGAAAAAAATACGGGTGTAATATTTATCAACGCTTTATCACATATATGAGTTTCAACAACATCGAAGGCAAGTGATGTTCCTCAAGGCTTAAGTGATGTTCCTTGTTAGTAAAACATGCACACCTTTATTGGCATATTCTGAGGGAATCTCTGAACAACTGGAAAGAGTCGAGTGACAGATGTGGCGTAGATGTGAGAGATTGGGTCATAAAAGCCTTGTAAAAATGAATGTGAAGGCTAATCATAATTCCCTTGTATAAAATTTCGAAATTCGTTTTCTTATATTTTAAGGGGAGGTACCTGAGTAAACGGCGAGAAAAACAGGTAAACTTCGGGAATTTTTATCTCAAAAACTAATGTTTCGATTGGATCCGGGTTTTTTTTATTGAAAAATATGTACATTGAGGTATGTTTAGGAATTTTTAAAAATAAATTCGTTGCCTGGAAGCGCCGTTGTTGTGGTCAGCGTCAGCCGTGTTGTTCGTTGACATGGCTTGTGGCGCCAAGGATTCCGGGCAGTCGGTTGATCTGAAACATGAAAACGCAACGGATTCTTGAAATATAATATACAAAGGAGTTCGCCTCGTAGGGGTTTTTTATTTGATTGAACCATTGCTTTTTTATGCAACCAAAATCGTTGGAAATTGCGAACGAAAAATGAATGTTTAATCAAAACAGTCGCAATTCCGTCAAAAATGAAAATTACAGAAAAATCTTACGAGGCGAACTCTTTCGTATATTATGTTTCAAGAATCCGTTGCGTTTTCATGTTTCAGATCAACCGACTGCCCGGAATCCTTGGCACCACAAGCCATGTCAACGAACAACACGTCTGACGCTGACCACAACAACGGCGCTTCCATTCAACGAATTTTTTTTTTTAATTCCTAAACATACCTCAATGTACTTATTTTCCAATAAAAAAACCCGGATCCAATCGAAACATTAGTTTTTGAGATAAAAATTCTCGAAGTTTATCTGTTTTTTCGCCGTTCACTCAGGTACCTCCCCTAAGGAAGTTATGAGGTTTAACCCTCGGGGGTTAAGTACGAGGGCAGAGCCCTATGCTTGTGCATGGGGCCAATTGACTTACCAACTGTTGGCTATAAAATAATCGTCGTTAAACGTACGTTTTTGAACAAATTTTTCACACCTACTTACAAAAAAACGCAGTTTTGAACATTCGATGATTACATCAAGTGTTTCAATACTTTGTATAATTATGTTCTATCGTTCTCTCCTCCAATGAACGCCAGACGCATTGGCAACGTCATATTGTTCAGGCTGGCAGAAGTGTCGTGAAGCTAGACACACATGCCCCGTTCATAACCTCAAAATCGGTCCGAGCAGCTCGCAACAATGAATATCGGTCCGAGTAAAAAATTCTTCCGCTCGGTAGGAAAAGTGTGCACTGAATCTGTCTTTTTGGAAGAAATAAAAAAATTGCATAACTTACCGATATTCTAAAAAAAAACTCTTTCATGTTTGAAAAAAGTATCGCTGTTTTTTGTCTTTTCCGCGTAATTTCTAGAAACGGATCATTTCGGAAAATAGATCTCGAATTAATATTAAGTAATTTTTTCTTTTCAAGAAAAGAAGAACACATAATATATCTCGTTGAAGAGTATGTGGCTTCCGGATGGAGGCCGTGTTGAGAATCAGCGTTGTGCCGACGTTTCTCGTTAATTACCCTGACAGAGTAGTTTGAGGTTCCCGGGTATAATTACTGAATATGGATAAGGAAATAGTATTCATGTCGTCTGAGACGTTGCCATGTTTGCACAGCCTATAAAAAACATTCATAATTTTCTAACGGTGCTGTGAATTCTCATTTTCACAGTACGACGGGTCAGTCCGATAATTAGTCCAACCATATTTATTCAGCTCCGTGGTAGAATCCTTTCGGCAGCAATAAATTATGTATTGAAAAATGATCGGTAAGTTCCCATAAGCGTAATGTGGTTACTCCGCAAAATACGTCGAGTTTCCGATTCAGTTTTCTAAAAAACGTTACTGTGGACCGTACCTAAGGTGGACCGGATGATCAAGGGGTTACTTCCAGAAAAAATGTCAGCTCGTTGGTAGCATTTTGACCCGGCCTCGTAGCAACCTTAAGTTCAACGTTTAAACATCCCGACTGACGATTTTGAAATGGTAGAATTGAAAGCTCCCCGTATTTTTTCGGGTTGTTCACTCTTCTGTAAAAGAGGAGTTAAATCCGATAAACGGTTGATGGTACGTGTAATTCCGTCGCGCGAAGTGCAAGGCAATCGAATAAATTTTATTACGGGTAATTTACCAATTAAGCGAACTTACTTGTAAGTGAAGTTTGATTGTAGCTAGGTGGCCCCGTTGTCCGCTAGGTATGTCTAGTTTTATATATATATATAAAAGTTCGTAGCCGAAATAAAAACTTTATGGAAGTGGACTACCACCACCATGATGCGCATCTGCTATATTCTTCTCCTCGTAAAGTACTGTCTTAACGATCCTAGGGTAACCCGAGGCGTGGGCAACAGGCCCTAGGGAGGATGCTATTTCTTCGGGAGATGCGCTCCATCCAATTACGATCGAGCTTGACTTATTAGTGAGTTCGTCTATTCTACAAACTGCACTGCACGTCTCTTTCTCGGAATAGGGCATGTAGATGCTCAAAGTATTAAGCTGGATCGTTGAAGATAAGTTACTTGCAAATGAAATTGAAAAACAGATTTTGAGATGGTATTGAACGCACTGAGGCAAAAGTCTATGGTATTTGCAACAAACATTCATGGTACAAAAGGAGATAGTAAAATTCGTTGTCGTTTATTGACACCGCAATCATAATGGTCAACTCAACTAGAAGCGAAAAGTATACCTAAACATGCTATCTTGGTGGCGTGTTTGACTATCTATTATGCCTGAAATGATTATTCGCTATTGTAAAAGACGTGACAATATAGACATGGTTAATTCAGTACTGTTATAAAATCGGCGTACAAATACTAATGTTACATACTGTACGTTAAGTTTTGTTGCGTCAAACTTCTGATATTCTTTTCAAGTATGTATATTCATATGGTTAATATTGACGTTTTTCGAGTATGATTTGTTAGAAGACCTTATGAAACGTGATTATTCGAAAAAAATTGTAATAAAGTTTACTTACAGCGAAGACATAAATCATTTGCAATTCCAGCAACCGCAGCTCAATAGTTTTAAGCACTATGCATTGTCAAAATAGGATATCAGTTCAACACTTCTTCTTGTAGTTCACCTTCTGTTCTTGTAGGACACACATTAATATGCATTTAGCAGGTCGTATCATATAATATGGTATAAATCACTATTATGTGGTACGAAACTATTGCGAAGCGCCAAAAATCCATTCAAACAGTGTCTTATACTATAAAAAAAAGATCTGTGCAAAATTTCACCTAAATCGCAAGTGACAGCTATTCGGAAGTACAGCCGGAATTACTTTTGTGTCTTGTGCGATATCTGTGCTAAAGATGGCAAAAGTGCTTGGTAGCGCAGTGGCAGCGTGCGTACGATAGGCAGAAGCCAGGCAGTTAGGTTCTAGGTTCGATTTCGATCAGCCGAAATATTTTCTCCGAAATAAATCATTACAGGAGATCAGGGAATGGCCAAATACAATAAAAAATCATCGAGGTAGAACTCTCAGTTGCGTATTTTATTTTATTTTTGATTTATGAAATATTCTCTGCATTTAGTAGATGGGCATTGATGCCTTGGACCAATACTTGAACAACCCACCAAATACGCATATAGTAGGTCGTATCTTATAATATGATAAACTATAAACATCGTCGCAAATCACAGGCAACATTTTTAATCAATGTATATATATTTCAGTTCACTATTAGAATCTTGGAGAAGTACATTTTTGATGGTATCAGGGAATATCCACTTTATGAAAACCTACAATATTTTATAGCATTAAATAATAAACGTATGTTTGTAAGATTGGTGGTTGCGGTTAAGATATGTGCATAATTCATGCAACTGCTAAGATATCAATAAGCAGTACTATACGTTTGGCAGCAACTATGGCTATAAAATACGATTGCCCCTCAGGGAAATATACAACATAGTTAAAATATGGTTGAAAACACCATATATTTCTCTCAGTGCATAGTTGAAATCCAACGATAATATGTTTCTCTCGCAGTCCCGTATTTTTTTTGACACAGTTAGGCTACGAAAGTCACTGAAGCATTATTGAAAATTCTTATAACAATTTATAACCAAAAGCTGCAAAATTTTTTTTAAATTTATAATAAAAATCGAGAAATGAAAAATTCAAGAAACTAAAAAATCAAGAAGAATTTTTATTGCACCTCAACGATGAAAACTTCAATATTGTATTTCGGGATGCAGTTCGCACTGGGTCCACCATTTTGGTTTTTTCAACTACTAGGTAATCGTTGAATTCTTCACAGTGGATCTAGCTGAGCTTCGCGGTGTGGATCGTGCGAGAGCAAAAAGCTTTTACTTCTGCTTTGAAATTGTGATATAACTTGTGGCAAAAGTACTGCGTGCTCTATCTCGAGGGGAGGCGCGCAATGCAATAGACATAACGCGAGCATTCAACTCTATTTCATGTGTACCCTAGCTCTTCCGCAGTTTTATATAAATCTTGGAGTAAGCCGACACTGATGCTGTGACACTGTGGCGGATACTCGGAGCGGTGACCGCTTAGCCGTGTACTGGCTGGCACATCAACCAGCCAGCGGAAGGCCAATGCTTCTGAGACCTTGGTGTAGATACTCGAGTAAAATCGTATTCGCACCAGAGAATCAAAAGAATATGGAGCTGTCGATACCGGTACGGGTTTTTCACAGTTTTCCGGTATCCTCGGCAAATGCGATATAGTGTAGCTTAAGGGAGGGCACTACTGTGACAGGCGCAAAAAGATCGTATTTCCGATTTTTTTGTCTACTAGATAATTTATTTGGGGACATGCCTACTGGAATGGTCCTGCGTCATGTAGAGGCCACCACTATGGACCAGTTACCATAAATCCATAAGCCTCTCTGAAAAGAATCTTCCACTCCTCGCTCGAATTTCATTCGAGTCACCCGACCGGTATGTTGCAGTTTCATACCTACAAGATCCACTGCAATCTGAAATAGCAGAAAAACAATTTTTCGAAAAATTTCAAGGGACAACACCACTTCGACCGTCGGGAAAAAAAGAAATTTTTTCCCATTTTTTTGCATACTAGATTATTTATTTGGGATTTGGAAAAAAGGTATGTTATTAAGCATACATTGAACTTATTTCGTGTAAATTTTTATTAAAAAAAAATTTAAAAATAACAATGTTTTTGAGGTATAATAGGGCCTCTGTATAAAGAATGTGGTCCAACGGTCAGATCGATTACTTGACAAGGGTTCGTCTGAAAAATAGAAATAAAAAACTTTCTATATAACTGTAGTTCCCGTGTTGCGTAGCCGTTTTGGGGAAAAAATACATCTTCACATTATGGCGGGTGGTCAAAAAGTGTAATTTTGGCGAATTTTTACTTATATTCAGGGGCCTTAAACAGGGGCAATGACGGAAATTTTGGTTTTTTAAAACTGGAAATCGAACAATTATAGCTAGAGTTAGATTCCAGCCAGGTCGGGAAAAGCAAGATTGAAAGTTTTAGTATACACTTAAATCCCTGCGCTACTTGCTCTAACTAAATCATCTATAGCTTGGTCAATCTTCAATATTTTAACTTGAAATTTCAAATATATTCTTGAATATGTATACCTACTTTGAAAAATGCATAAATGAACGATGCTCTCTCTACTCACAGTGGTGTCCCACTTGAAGACGGCTGTGGACGCTACGGAAGTTAGGTTAGATTAGCGAGGGACCAGAGGGAGTGATAGAAAAGGGTTCAATTTGGAAGGGTGATACGTTAAAACCCGGAAGGGTTTTGGAACTAAGGAACTAAGGAAACTGAACTTCCTTGGAACTAAGGGAATTAAAAAAAACGAATTAAACGTTGGAACTAAGGAAATAAAAAAATTAACAATAAGTCTCGAAGCTTGCATGCAGGCTGAAGACAGTTCATAGGTCAATAAACTTTTTCTCATTATAACTGTCCGTTTTTGCTTTCGATACATCAAAGTGATCAACGTAAACAATGTTCCCGAACTACTTGAGCTCCTTGAAGTTGAACACTTCAGCTATCGATTTATGGGAAAATACTCTCACCTTATATTTCTATCCATATATTATTTCTTTTCTTCTTGTAATTGCAGACTTTCAGTCGGAGATACGTGGTAATAAAATATGTGGTATAAGTAGCTAGGTTTTGGGTTGGAGTTATGGAGGAACATGTGTGATGAATATGCGTCACATTCATTTATAATAATTTTCGATATTTTGTTATTTCTTTATTCTCTATGTAGGAATGACCACTCTTCTAACGGAGTGTCTCCGGGTCCGGTAACCGGACGAATAAGGGTATGTTATTCATCCGGATAGCGGCTCAGTTCACGCCGTATTTCCAGTAGGCGTCCATATTATTGTGATTCGTGCAAGCTAATATCCGGACGAATAACATATATATAATTGTCCGGATAGAATGTGTTGAATTGTTAAACAAATTATCCGGAAGAATAATTTACACGTAGTCATCCGAAAAAAATCTTTATAATTTTGTTTAGGTTTAGGTTGGTTGGTTGTGTTTGGGTTTGGGTTGGTTAGTTGTGTTTGGTTTGGTTTGGTTGGTTTTGCTTAGGTTTTGTTTTTTTGGGTTTGTTTGCGTTCGGGTTTGTATTGTTTGGGTGTGTTTGTTTGGTTTGGGTGGATTGGATTTGTTTGGGATTGGGTTTTTTGGGTTTGGGTTTGTGTTTGTCATTTTGGGTTTGGGTTTGTTTTTTGGGTTGATTTGTTTGGATTTGTGTGTTTGGGATTGTTTGTTTGGGGCGGTGTACAGCGTGAACCGCGTGAAATTAGCCCCTTTCCGGATGAATAACATACGCTTATTCGTCCGATAACCGGACGGCTAGCCTCAGCGCTCTTTTAATTGTGGAATCGAAAAGAATCCTAAATTGGTAAATTCGAAAGGGGAAATAGACGAGATTTTTTTTTCGCTTGCAAATCGAACGAATCTCGGTGCAAGCGAGGCGAAATTGGACATATAGCTGTGAGCAGGGATGATTGCTTCGACGATTCACAAACGCTGCTGTGATATCTGCATATACGAATATACGTGTATATGTGTGCATATGTATATATATATCGTGGATATAAGAAATCAGATGCATCGATATCTACAAATAGGTCCATCGAAAATGCCGTATCTGGATAAACTTACACTGAGAGAAAAGTTCATTGTATTCACAACAAACACACATGGTAAAAGAGGAGATAGTAAATTCGTTATAGTTTATTGACACCGCAATCATAATATGGTTAACACGACTATAAGGGTAAAGTATACGTAAACATGCGATTCGGGTGGCTTGTTTGACTATCTATTATCCTAGAAATGATTATTCACTATTGTACAAGGCTTGACAATATGGACATGGTTAATTCAGTACTGTTACAAAATCGGCGTACAAATACTAATGTTATATACTATACGTTAAGTTTTGTTGAATCAAACTTCTACTATTCTTTTCAACTTTGCACAATTCATATGGTTAATATTAACGTTTTTCGAGTATAGTTTGTTAGAAGAACTTATGAAACGTGACTATTCGAAAAAATGATAGTAAAGTTTACTTACAGTGAAGACGTTCATTTGCAGTTCGAGCAACCGCAGCTTAATAGTTTTGAGAACTACGCATGTCTCACAAACTGTTACATAGTATTTTTGTTGCATTGCCAACATAGGATATCAGTTCAACACTTCTTCTTGTGATTCACCTTCTGTTCTTGTAGGACACGCATTTCTATGCATTTAGCAGGGCGTATCATATAATATGGTAAAAAACACTATTATACGGTACAATACTATTGCAAAGCGCCAAAAATCTATTTACACAGTGACTTATATTATAAAAAAAGGTCGGTGCAAAATTTCACCTAAATCGCAGGTGACAGCTATTCGGAAGTACAGCCGGAAGGGTTTTCGAAGTAATTCGCACCGGGTGAACTTATGAAGATACTTTTATTAAGCCTTTCAGATGAAAAGACTCGAGGTTAATTGTATAATGAAACAATTAACTTTTGATTGTCAATGACTATAAAATTTACGTTATCCATCGTTTATCTCATAGAATTTTTATTTGCCGACTAATTACAAAATGTTCATGTATATAGTTAAAAAGCAATGCAATATTCATCAACTGACTAATTAGACGGGGACGGATGTCCCGTTGCAATAACTCGTGCAAAATACAGCTTTGACATTTTCCTCCCTACAAATTGTACGTTGGAGTTTTAGCGAATTCCTCCCATTGACGATGTAGAAACACAATGGTTCCGGTTCTTCATCGTTAAATACGAGATTTAGTAGACGAGATTAATTAAACTTAACCGAGTTTCATTACAACTGGAGGAGAACATTGTGCGGCTACAAACTTTTGTTTATTTCCATCCCTCGTTGCCATACGGCTCGGCTGCACTACCGGCGAAAAGACAATTGCTAGCCTTAATTAGTGCGCTTAATTCTGTACAATCATGATTTCAACGCTTCGTATGATCAAGGAGAATACAGAGCCATTGTTGATTTTGTGGAGTCATAAATGCACTCACTCAATTTTACACATGATTTATCACGTTAAAGATGAAGATTATAATTATAGTATTTTTGATCGAGTGGCTTATGGGGTCATCAAATGAGTCAAGTTTCCGAGATTCCGAATTCTATTAGGAATATTGTTTCAAACGATCAAGCATAAATAGGGTCGAGGATTTTCGAACCACTTGACTCCGCTGATGAGGAGCCCTCCGAATACGCTCGAAGGTTTATTAGATTTGCAATTAGATACCCTTCAGCGTAAAAGTTTCGAAAAAAGTTTCCGAGTAATCAGTAACGGGCGATTTTTCTCAACTCTTGATTCGATATTTACCTCTCCTTTTCTGTAATAAGACGAGCCTCAAAGGAGTAATCGTACTTGAAAAATATTCTCTCTAGGGATCTTTCTAAAGGCTATTTTTAGTCTCAGACTCAATTTGATTATTCTCTCAATTTAATCGTTTTTATCAATCGAATCAAGGTGCATCTATTCTGCAATAAGACGAGCCTCGAAGGAGTAATCATACTTGACAAATATTCTCTCTAGGGATCTTTCTAAAGGCTATTTTTAGTCTCAGACTCAATTTGATTATTCTCTTCATTTACGGGGGTTCGATCATTACTACGAATCCAACTTTCAGATTTGAAATTTTTATATGATTTTGACGAACACTTTATGCGCCTATTGCCAAATCTTCAGCTATTTTGACCGTTTAGTTGTTTCGCAATAAAACTGCAAAGACGAGCACTTTGAGTTACCGAAGCACGTCGTTTTATGAAGACGGCCAACCAGAAGTGCGGTGATCATGGTTTTTTTGCTCACGTATCCAATAAACCCGTTGGAAAACTGAAATTCGATAGATTAGATATAATAGATATTGTAAAAAATAAGAAAATTAATCTTCACCGTGTAGTTAAAGTACTATATTACAAGAAAGTTTCAATTTCCGGTTGAAAATGATCAGAACGACGAAATAGCACCCACAGACTTAGCAACGTCGCGAGTGACAGCTGATGCGTTTGGCGAACATAACCCAGCTTTGTATTGAACTTAATTTGAATAGAAGCTGCCACAAAATATGCAAACAGCAATTTATGGAGTTTTATCATTTATCACGTATCAATAATATGTATATTCTGCCTATCGTGTTAATTCCGCTCAGGTAATTCAAGCCTATTTTTAATAGTTTTCCGGCTGATTTTTTTTGTCTTTTTAGTCCGTTTTTATGGTGGATATGTTAATATTATTATTACGAAGATTACTACTGAGTCGTTGACGATCTAATTTTTCAGTTATTATTTGTTCACGTGCAATAAATATATCATTTACCACAACATTTGGCACACTATAATCGATAATACGAATAATCAACATAAGTAAACATCAATCAGACCAGCTGTTGGTAAAATAAATTTGAACTCTTTTTTGGCCCTGTGGAAATGATCGTACCGCCTTAATCGTTTTTATCAACCGAATCAAGGTGCGTCGAGATATACGAAGATCATTAAAAATATGTCTCCGACCGAGGAGTCCATGCAGCATGCTTCAAATCTGTCAACGTGATTTCGAACGCACTTATTATTCACAGCGCTTTTGGGTCGAATTGCTTTTCTCGGCTTCGTTCGAACATATCGAGGTTCGTTTCAGCTGATAAGACGGACGGCGAGTCGAGGAGTTGGGTGAGGAAAATACTTGAATTCCCCGCGGAAACACCGTACATGATAGAGAACAAGAAGCGCGTATTCCAATTTCTCAAAGCTTGTCTACTTGCTGCTCTCGTTCCGTTCTTTTTTTTATAATAGTTCTCATATTTTTGCCACTTTGTCTTCCATTCGGTATTTCATACGACATTTTTGCTCTCAATTTCATTCTCTTGTGCATTTTTTATCTGAATCTGACTTATCGGGGCCATATATCGTGGTTAAGGAAAAAACCATGTACCGCTCATGTTGGCTTTTTATTCTTCAAATTGAATTTTTGCCCATCGATCCTTCGGTATTCCGCGTGCAAGTGAGACGGTCAAATCGTTGTGCTCAAAAGTAGGTTGACGAAAAATATCCACGTAGAAAATTATGCAGTATAACATAAACAAATGTGTTAAAAATATTAGTACCATTTTTGGTAGTGAAGAGAGATCGTGCAAACCATTTTATTCCAATCGTGAAATTACAAAAACAAATGGAGGACGGCGCGAGATCCAGAATAATTGGTCCTGCATTGAATCTACCTGATGGCTTTTATCGTGCCTACACAACTAAATGTCAGAATCTATTTCGCTCAACGGAATTGAAAACCGCACGAAACAATATGCATAGATATAACGAGTAATAACTATTGAAAGAGGGTTGGCAACAATCAATTTTTGCAATGAAAAGAGGAAAAATTCGAAATATGAGCTTGCGCCATAAAACAATGGAAATGACAATATCGCTTAGACATACGCCAATGCCAATGGTCATTTCACGATTTGGAGTCAAAATAGAACAACGTGTATTTTTACCTCTTTTTTCGTTGCTGAATCCTCGGAGGAAACAAATGTTTGCGGTCGGCATCCGGGTGAAGTGGTAGACTGGAAAAATGATAGCAAATTGTATCGCGAGGTAGTTGCGGGGCGATGAAAATAAGTGGAACGACGGGGATCGCGAAGATAGAGGGAAATTGCGGTAAATCGTTGAATGATGTAGCCAAGGTAAAATTGAGTTGGCTTGTGAAAATATCGCGAAAATGTTCGTCGTTTGTATCTAGAGTGTCAGGCACGAATGAGCACTGCATAATTTCTTGTAATAAACAAACGCGTTCAGTTTGACTTCGTATATTCCAGAGAGGAATACTTTAAGAAATAAATTGCGTATAGAATGTATATATATTTGAATTCGAATGTAACACGAATACAATTTATATAAACACATACACATGTGTTCATGTAAAATATATATATGTTTAAATAAATGCGTATATATATATATATATATATATATATATATATATATATATATATATATATATATATATATTTCAATTAGCGCGGGTAGATGTTGGCAGCTTGTGGCGGCCATGTTGTTTTGGTGGCGTCTGTCTAATCTGCTGTTTATTATTCAGTCACTGATGCCAAATCACCATGGCAAGTTACACGATTGAACAGCACGTCAAAATGATAAAACTTTATTATCAAAATGAGTATTCGTCAGTGCAATCGTTGCGCGTGTCGCGCCCATTTTACGGCTGACGCGATGGCCATTCACAGTTGACTCTCCAACGTTTAGTGGCCAAATTCGAGACGACCGGTTCGGTAAACAATCAGCCAACATCTGTACGTCAAAGGAACGCCAGATCGGCCGAGACATCGCCGCGGTCCGTGAAAGTGTGCAGGAGAACCCGAGGCAGTCAATTCCTCGCCGTGCCCAAGAACTTGGCCTTTCGCAGACCTCAACCCGCCCTTATTGAAAAACCCTATATTACATGCATTAAAATTATACATATAAATACAATACAAAATGCAAAATTAAAAAATAATACAAACAAACAACAAAAATAATATATTGCTGTTGTATAATAACATTATAATGACAATGAATATTGTATAAATAATAACCAACAATAAATAATACAAACAAAAAATAATACATATAAATACAAACAAAATACAAAATAATACATATACATTAAAAAGACAATTTTTTGTGAAATTCTTTGTGCCCATTGGACAAAGCCTCCAAACTGTAGGCTGTCCATATTTTCCAAAAGACATCATAATTTTAATGACGATTGACTACTTTTCGTGTTATGCCTAAACCTATAACAATGAACCATTGACGATATGACAAGTACGTGTTTATTTTGTCATAATTTACCACCTGTGAAAACGAAATAATGTAAATCAAAAATATTTGATATTCCTCACGTTCCATGGATACGTGCATAAATTTGTTAGGTCGATTGAAACGATGCTCCGTATCGTTTTGTTGCCCAGACACCACTTGCGTATGAAGAGAAGTAATTATTCATCATGTTATCGCTGGGAGCGTTTACTCTGTGCTACCGATTCCCCGTTGTCAGGAATACTCTGAGTGTTAGGGGGACTCTGCTACCTCGTGTTGTCGAAGCCTCTGTAATTAAGCGAGGTTCGATTACGATCGTGCTTACTACCAGCGCCATGTACTTCGCAACATATGCCTGCGATGAACATGTTCGTTTGTACTCAAATACCTGCGACCAGGCACCACTATGGCTTAATCAATATTTTCTTTTCGGCAAACCTTTGTACTTGTTTTTCGAATATTTACGTCTAGTCTAATTTTCTACGTGGAGGAAAAGTAAAGAATTCATTAGCAGCAAATTTCTTCATCGAAGTTAATTGTAGTAGTGGAACAACGTAATTAATCAATTAATTTCTTCGAGAAATTGGATTAATTAGTTATTCAAGCCAATTAATTCGCTCATGAAATTAAACACTTTAGGTCTTTTCCCTCGTACTGCCGAGGTGCCTAGAGTGTTTGAGGCGAGAAAGCTGATGGTCGAAAGGTGGTGAAATAAAGAATCGTCGTTATCAGCAGGTTGCTCAATTTTTCGATGAGTGGGCAGAGCAGTTGATAACGTGGATAAAAATACATAAAAATACAGAGCAGTTGATAGCGTGTATAAAAATACAATACACACCTCGTCGTAGTCAGTCTCGACAGTGACGTGTAAAAAAGAAAATGCAGCATAACAAGAGGAAGGATCCCAAGTCCAATCTCCCAGAATCATATGAGTGCACTTTGTTGAAACGGCGAAAGGGAATTGATGGCAGTGTGAAAGGGTGAAGATCAGCTTCAAGAAGAACCGGTACGTCGAAAAATTCCACACATGCTGGGGAGATCGAATTGTTGGTGAAACTTTTCGCCGTCGTGAAAAGTTGTGGTCTTGCAGAGTAGTTCAATTTTCAGCGAGTTTGTATGGTCAGACATTTTTGGATCTTGGGGACCACGCATACCTGTTCGCAAAACTTGTTTTCTCTTCGATATATCTATGGAGATAGAACGAGTGAGCCTTAAAAATAGTGGGTCTTGAAGGATTTTCAGACTCAAGAGGTACGATAAAAAATTTGATTAATTTTATTGCATAACTGCATTTGAAGATTTGTCAAAAGAATGCCCCTGAGAACGTATAGGCGCAACGCATGAATATTTTCCTCAATTTACAAACACGGCCCAGCTCAAAGCTCTCGAAGTAGAGAAATATTTGTTTATGGAGCCGGCGGCTTCATATCAGTGTGCAATGTTTTCATACGTATATTGTACACTGGGGTGTGTAAGGTAGAATGGCGCGGTTGAACGAGCGATTTGGGCACTGAAATTCGTCGAGGCACGTCACGCGATTTCCCTCCTATTCAAAGTCACTGCGACTGCTTCGACACAAAAATTCTTCCCTTTGCGATACGAGTATAAAAAGAGCACGATGGAACGACGGGTCAGGGCAAAACGTCGTGTCCCCTCTCGTTATTTGTTTTCAACGAGCAGATACGTCGAAAACATTTTGTCTGGTGTAAAGAATTCTTTGGGTCGAATTTTTGTTCAGTTGTGAAAATTGAACCGCATTATTGTATAAATTGTAAATTTGTATGTACACGTGAAAATTCCCAACGTCGTTTCGTACGAAGATCGAAGAAATTTTGTTTTTGTGTCATCAGTAGCTGCCTTTGTCACTTCGTATTCTTTGATGACTACTTACAAGGAACATCACTTAAGCCTTCGATTTTGTTGAAAGTCATATATGTGATACAGCAGTGAAAGCTATTAGAGACGTATTTTTTTTTTACCGGCGGAAAAACGGTTTTACGCGGGCCAACCACCCCCCCCCCCCCCCCCCCCAAGGCCTTCCCAGGGGTGACTTTGCAGTTTCACTCACAAGCGGTCCACCAATTTGAATGAAACAAAAACCAAAATGCTTTCGATGTCAAGCAATGAAAAAGCCACTATATAAATATTTATAAAAAAAGTAATCACGGGGTGACAGATGTTTCTTGGAGAGGTGATTTTCCCCCTTAAAATAGTTTTGCCACGTATATAAAAAAATCCGTGTGTAATAGTTTTCAATGTTTTATCACTTATGTGAGTTTTAATTAAATCTAAGGCAGACACTCAAGTGATGTTCCTTGTTAGAGTAGAGAAGTCGAAGGGTTCGTCCAAAAATTATGGTAATTCAAATAATTTCAAAGCTTGGATGGTGACACACGTCTTCGAATTGCTTGATACCCAGTGGAAAATCTCGTGACGAACGAATGTTTTGTCGGGGGGAATATGACGTTTCGATCTCATGTACTACACCAGCAAAAAAGTACAAAAAGGTATGGGAGAAGTTTCTCAATCCGAAAGCACGTGTCGTGGAAGTTTGAGGCTGCCCATTTCGACGTACGCTTCATTCTCGCTGTCGTGTAAGCCGATTCTCCACATATCATTGGGGACAGACATAAAACTTGTCTCACCAGTGAAAAGTGAGTTGGCAGAATTTGCTCTTCTTTTGCTTGAGTTTATCTTCATTCTCTGCTCTTTATTTCACGTTCATTCGTTGGCATTCGCTTCGTGATTTTCTCGACATTGAGAAAGGAAACATTCCGCTAGGAATGAAATACGAGGGGTGAATCAACGGTCAATGAAGGAAAGGTTTATTGACCCTTGGGGGTGAATTTTTTCACTCCGTTTTCATCCCCTATTTGTATTCATCCTCACTGCCATGTTTTTTTCTGTCCTACACTCAATCTTGGCCTTTTACACGTTCTCGACTGGGTCGAATAACTTCTTCTCTGACAAGTCACTGTTCAACACATGTGGATGTTGAGCACTCCATATAGGTGAATAGAGGAAGGGAGAGAGCGAACTACAAAGGGAGAAGCGGGGGGGGGGGGGGGGGGGTTAAAATGGACACAAGATTGATTCGTCAGTCATCACTGGAAGTTGCCTTCGGTCCTTGATGATGTCTGTGAAAAATGATTCGCCGGAACCCAATATAGAAGCACAGCGAGACCTAGGTTTGGAAAATACGAAATTGCATCGACAAGAAAAAAAAAATCGTCATTTTACGAAAGTAATAGGAGTCGTAGAAGTGAGAGGGAAAATTGTGGGGACTCGAATAAGGCTGAGAATTTCCGCTGTAGTGAGGGGTTGCATCACTTGCTATCACTCAGCAAGAATAGGCGACAGAAGTTTCTCATCGAAATCGTACTATCGATATAGATCGTATTATCGACGCGAAACGGGATCGTGCCTTCGGCGAGAGTTCTCATTTGGCATTGCGCAAGGAAGAAAGCAAGGTGGATAGCGTCAGGGAGCAGCCCTCACTCAAATACCTGTGGACAGAGCAAGAGAAGCGTGGGGCGTCACAGCACTGGCTCGTATGACAATGAAAATTAAGGGTGAGATCGGTCACGCCCTATAAACCGAAATTACGTTGGTTCCTAGCCGAGAGTATTGTCAAATCCCGGCTGGGATATTCCACGCGAAAAACTGTAGAGCGAGGGAAAAACTAGGGAGGGAGGATTGAAGGGAAAAACCGTCGGTCTCGAGGGAGCGAAATGATATTGACGATGCTACACTCGTTTTACTTGGCGACGAGACAAACAGAGACAAGATCTCCCTCTACACACACAGTACTGCCAAATCTCGTTTGTATCCCGCGAGCTAAAAGTCGAGCTCGATAAACAAAAAGTCGATAGAGTTTTATCGGAATAATATACGGCAAACGAGAGTCGGTGGAATGACATCCCGAGGCGAAAAATAATCTTTTAGGCTATCGATGAAGTGAGATTATCGTCGAAAATTCGGTTATCTTTAGCTATTTTGGTAGTTGAACATTACTGATGAATTATAGTCATAAATCAATAATAAGTAACAAATAAAAATGGCTCGATTCTGATAGTTGACATCACTTATCATCGGTAGTCATCAGGGTCTATAAAGTATTCCATTTCAGTAGCAAAGTAGAGGCGAGGTAAAAAATTTACAACCCTCTGATAGCATTTTCGTAGCCAGTTATATTAAGGCTTCGTGCTTTTAAAAACGGTTCTCCTCGCTGCATTAAATATCAAGCGTTCTCTCATGATACTCCACGAGTATAAAATATTTCAGCTAGCCAGCTTCGAAATTGCGGGTGCAGCACGGGGTGGGAAACGGGGATAATGTGCCGTGCAGCCGAGTTGTGTGTACACGGAGGACAACGGGTAAAGTGTCATTCATATCCAAATGTTTATTTCATCCGTGAAGAATACCTTCCGCGAATATTTGAATAGTGGAATATACCCCGCGTTGCTTTTAAATACAGCTCCACTCGCTTCTGCCCCTTGCGTGAATGTCGCCCTTAAAGAAGAAAACACAGCCGGGAAAATCTGGAAACTTACCTCACGGTGAATTCAAGCAATGAGTTTCTAAATAAGAAAATATGATAATTGTTTGACATCGCGTAAGTGCGGTAAAAAAAATGCAATACCTAGTATCGCTTGATTTGGATTATCAGTGCATTGACGCACCAAAAAATGTTCACAGTGAGCAGAAAATGAAAATAATTCGCGGATCACCATCGACATTGCGTCATTATATTCTCAACATCATTATTTTGTGCAAAAATACACGAAATTTATTATCATCGGCATTGCTATGAAAATACACGGTGGTCGAAACGAAAA
Organism: Ophion costatus; assembly: GCA_951751655.1. Classification (NCBI taxonomy): domain Eukaryota; kingdom Metazoa; phylum Arthropoda; class Insecta; order Hymenoptera; family Ichneumonidae; genus Ophion; species Ophion costatus. The sequence goes on along the minus strand of OX632359.1, from coordinate 35,911,316 downwards.
TAGCGCGGGCTTCGGTACACCCCTCACAATCAGTGTACAGTGCTTACGCGAAGCTTTTCGAAAACACCGCAGTTGCCCCACTTTCCAGTGGCACAGAAAGCTGCATGAGAGATCTGCATGATGCGTGTCGAGCCAAACTCGCTGACAGTCACCGTTGGAAAATCAACAGTCCGTCATCAACAATGAATTCACCGGTACACCATCCCAGGAAATGATAAACGATAACATTATTAATAATAATTTTAATACATAAATCACTAGCGAGAGTACAATTCCAATTTATATATTTAAATGGCATTGATGCACTTTCTATTTGACATTTTGCTACAAACGAAGTGATCAGCTGGCCCGACGAATATTGGGAACATAGCAGAAAGTGTAATAATCATAACAGCCATAATGATATTTATAATGAGACGAAAGAAAAAGGTTATCGAAAAGTGCGGTGCTGGATGTACTTTTTTATTTCAGACTTTAGCGTAGAGAAAAAAAAACAAATGAAAAGGACTACGAGGATATAAGCGAAAGGAAGAGGCATGAAATTGAACGGAGTGCGGCAGTGAGCGGAAAGTAGTGCACGACATCCAGGCAACGGGCCAAGGCTACTTGTGTGTCCCTACCCTTTCACAATCGAGCTGCCACTCGCGATAGTCCCTTTCCCCATTCGTACTGCATAGAAGGACAGCTGCCAATTCGCTCTTCGACAAAATCGAATTCAATTGAGTCTCGTGTGGATCGAACGAAAAATTGCGCATTATATATTATTACGAATTTCCTCGGCTAATTCTTTTCGTGCCAACTATTTCGTCAAGCGAGAGAACGAGCGCGTATCTTCTCATTAGCATGAGGACGGCTTGTTGAGGGGCAAGTTACCTTAAGGCGAGGAGAAAATAGCAGACTTTCATGACTTTTTTTTTAAGTCAAGAATTCTTTAACATTTTTGAGACTCAGGGTATGTTTTAGTACTACTTATGGCTGTTACGTGGTTACGAGGTATGGTGAGGTCGTCTAAACGGATTGCGGCGGATGTTGTCAGACGGCGTGACACGTAGCTTCCCGGGGATTAATCTGAAACAAAACCAACGAAGATTTTTCTCTCATCAATACTCATACGTAGAATGTGAACCAAGAAAAAGTGAAAAATGTTGAAAATCGATGAAATGCTTTGAAACCAAAAATATTGAATTTTTCGAGAAAAATGGCTACATTTAGCAATAAAAAGATACGTTTTTTTTTTTCAAAACCATTCAGGGTCATGTTTTAGACAATAAGGTTATGAAGACTTAGACCAAATTTCATTAGAATTGCTCAATTAGTTTCTGAGCTATACGTCACGCCAGTTTGGAAAATGCAGTTTAGAAGATCGTGATTAATAAAAGATTCATATAATATAATGTAGCAGTCAAAAGTAATAATGAAACATACGCTAAGTTTCAAAAATGGCGATGAAATCTTTCTTCAAAAATAAAATCATATACATCGGCAAATTTTTTCCTCCCCTAAACGTATCTTCTCCCTTAAAATACAAATTCCAAATTTTGAACTGATATCGCACCTATATGTTTATTATTTGATTTTTAACTAGTGACTTTATTTTGTGCTTCAGTTTTAATAGAAGTTATGGTCTCGAGTTGAATCATCTTATTAACGTCCTACAGGATTACGGTTTTCATTGCAAATCGTGTTTTCCCAGGACATAAAAAAATATCCGTATGTTCATCACATAATTTACACGTGCTGGAGAATTAGAGCAGTCCGAAAAAAATGGATAAAGAGGTCGCGATATTACATCAGTGGAGAAACGACTAGTCAGCTGACTAACCCGTACATCGGATTGTCTGACAATGCTTGGCCTTTTCTACTCCGACAGTCGACGTCCCTTTTGTAGGCGTATATTTCCCTCGGGACGTGCCGGGTATCCTGAAAACCTTGGTCGATCAAACAAAAGAGTCTGCTAAGTTCAATAGCTATTTTTGGATGTGCAAAAAATAACTTCTGACTACCGTGCGAAAAAAAGGAAATCTTGCGCTATCGTTAGATTCCGTCGACGCGTAAAAAATATTTTTTTCTACTCAATATATTTTGGCGATTTTGATTTAGTGCTAGAATCGTTGGAAATCATATAAAAATCCAATTTTTCATTTTTTTACGCCCTCGGCTTACATAACATAATGCCGATATGTTTCGCGTCGTGTCGTCTGCCCGTTCGCAATTTTTACTACTGTTTATCATTTCCTGAATGCAGGTTTGCTTCTGCAGTTTATTTATCGAATTTTATTTATCTCCATGCACCTACCCGCCTTTCTTCTCGCCCCTTTTTTTACTCATATGTTTTCTCATGGGTGTAGAGTTTGATAAATGACAGTTTTCCGTTGCGCGACAAGGAAGAAATACGCAGAGTCGTACGTCCTCGTTGAAAATGAAACCAGAAGGGATAAATGGCCGTTGAATTGATGCTATTCTTACTTCTGGATCTGTAACGATTCCAACATGTATAGATGTGAACTTTGGATGGGTAATTTCTCAAAAGATTTAATTTTATTTTCGGTTTAATTTTTATATTTTTTATTACTCTTTATTATTTTGAGATTTAATTTTATATATTTTTTCGACTTTGGTTTTTATATTCTTCAATTGTGATTGTTACACTATTAGAACGGGAACCTTTTCGTTGGACTGGAGAATAAGTTTTGAGGTTCAGTGGCTATTGTCCTCCATGTACAATGCTCGCAACATATTTACGGAACTAACAAGGAATATCACTTAATTGTCCGCCTTTGATTGTGTTGAAACTTATTCATGCGATAAAGTATTGAAACCTTTTAGACACGTATTTTTTTTCGGCGGATAAAAGATTTTAATAGGGAAAATCTCTTTGTTTTTAATTTTATCATACAAATATTATGGTATATAAAGAATTTTTTGAAAATATATTATATAAGTTTCATTTTAATTTTTATTTAAATGCTTTTATATTGAATGTTTCATCGCTCCACTACAAAATCTACTGTAGAAGTATTTGAACAAAATTTAAACCTAAATTTATATAATATATAACAAGAAATTCTTTATATAACATAACATTTTTAAAAAACCGTTTTCCACCTATTAAAATCCGTTTAAAGAGTATCTACTAGAAAATACTTATAAACGTATTTAAAAAAATCATATCTATATAATATATGAGAAAAATTTTAATAAAAAAGGCCTGTCCAGGGATGACATGCAGTTTCATCTACCAGCAGTCATTGGACACCTGGCAAGCCACAATTCATATTGGTGGACGGCTTGTGGGTGATGCTGCAACATCACCCCTGGGGGAGCCTTTCTTTGAGGGAAGGTTTTCCTCCTTGAAACCGTTTTTCCATCGATACAACAAAATACGTGTCTAATAGTTTTCAATGCTCTACAACATACATGAGTTTCAACAAAGTCAAAGGCGGACACATAAGTGATGTTCCTTGTAAACGGAACTTGTTTTTGCCATAATTGCTCCGTTGTGCTGCTTCAGCATTGCGAAGCTATGTGGCAGTTTTGCGAAGTTACTTTATCAACGACGCAACACCAATATCCAGTTCCGTCATTCTTGATACCGTAAAATAATTTTGTTGGACGTTTTCCGAGCTTCCAAGCTCTTGACATTACTTCGATGTTTCCCCTGTGTAATCACGGAAGATACAAAGAAGTTGCTTCCACGTCTCATCCTTACTTTGGAAAAATGTGAATTATCGACCAAGCAAGTGTACGTCTGTCCTGCGACCACACTTTCCACTTAGCTCGAGAGTTCCTCTTTCCTTGTCCCGAGCACTCGAGACGTTTTTTTTTTTTATAATCGCGAAAGTTTCACACCGTCACGATTTTTCCTTTCTTATCGCTATGCACAGAAGGTGTGTTGGCTTTAGTCGCAAAAGCCCGAGTCTGCGTTGAGCCCCGATAGCTTTTGTAGTGACGCACAAGCTTGCGGAGTAACGACGCAGCATGAAAGCTCTGGCTGGTATATCTTTCGCATAGCGTTCAGCGCTGATGTTTTCATGGTACGAGGTGAGTGAAATTGGAAGAGCTTTGCTCCCTTTCGTCGTAACGAGAATTCGCGTATGGCCAAAATCATTAGCGAAATTAAGCATCTCACAAGAAAAGGTTGCGAGGTCGATTTCTCTGATTTCGATTAAATTTGGCATACTCGTAGAATGGGTAAAAACAGGCGACACGTATTTTTTTATACATGCAGAACCCGATTTTTAAGGGTTGAAATGCACCCTCGAAAATTGGGGTGTTTTTTCGTTTTTGGTCGATAACGTTGTAACGGTACGAGATGTGAAAAAAATTCAAATTTCAACAATGTTTGTTCTTTTGTGTACTATACATTGGAGATCAGAACGATAACGTTACGGACGAAAAACGAAAAACACCCTTATTTTCGAGAGTGCTTGTCAATGGTTGGTCTGAAAAATAAAAAAGTTTAATAATTTAAATAAATGTAGTTCTGGGTGTACGTAGCCGTTTTGCGAAATAATATTACACAAAGAGGAGGGTGTTTAAAAAAAAGCCTAATTTTGGCGAAATTTTTACTCGTATTCGGGAGCTTAAAAATACTAAATAAGAAAATTCGGTTACGCACAACGATAGCTACTGCAAATACGAAAAATTTGGTTTTTTAAATTGTAAATCGGACACATATAGCTGAAGTTATGATTCCGGCCAGGTCGAGGAAAGGTTTTTCGAGAAAAACGTAATTATGTTTTTCTTTCAATAAAAAGTTTTAGTATACGTAAATCGTTGCGCTACCTGCTCTCACCGAATCGTTTGTAACTTGATGATGAATATGTATACTTTGAGAAAATGCAAAAAAATCGATTTTTTTTCACCTGCCACAGTAGTGTCCCGCCATGAGCTATAAAAGATAGAAAATTAATTCCACAAGTTATTCAAATTCAGTTATACAATTTTGAAACCATAATCGAATACTTTAAGGGCTTACACCTAGCTGAACTTACATTTTTGAAAATATCGATTTTTGGTTTTCGTCGATTCTCAAAACACAATATATCAAAAATATTCGTGAAAAATTTCAAGTTGGCCGGTTCAAAATTAAAGGAGTTATGGGCGTTAATAGGTAGATTCCGCGAATCGGCGAACTTTGAACGCGTCTTTCTCAAAATGACTTTTTCAAGATTGGTGATCACTGTACCTTGACAATTGATCAACTTCCAATTTTACAAGCTTCTCCTACATTACAAAAAGCAGTCCTTGAACGAATGATTTTTTTTTCGATAAAAACGTTTTCTTTTATCAACGAAGATAGCGCTTTTTTCAGCGAAAATCGATACTTTCACTTTGGACAGTGGTAATTTTTCTCAAAGATAAATATTTTATGAAATCCTTCGTCGAAGCATTAGATACTTTCATGCAAAATATAAATGTGTTTGGTTTTTTTATGTTGGATGTTTTGTTACCGAGCAGCAGTGGTCATTGCGAATGTCGTTTTTGAAACAGCCATCTACATAAACCATTGAATCCACTAAATTTATAAATACTTGTTAATACAACAAGTGTCAAAAGTACTGAAAAACATACTATTAAATGTAGAAAAAAGAATTTATAAACCTCCCCACGTTTTCCCAGAAAAAATTCACCCACATTCAACCTGGGCGTATAATATCCATTTCGAAGATATATAATATATTCGTGGGACATTTTAGTTGGAAACCATAGGGACAACATCAATTCATTATTTCTTGATACAGAATCCAAGAAAAAGCTTCATAAAAAATAAACGTTAACGATATTGTCTAGACGGGAGGCTTCAAATGAATGTTTTTTTGGATGCGTCAGAGGACTATAAACTACCAGCCCAAAATTCAAATTTCCATCTCCAATGACTATAATAATAAGCACAAGTCAACTTTCCCGGCCTGACGAGAAGATGAACATTCTCGATCTCCATTTGTTGATCAAGTTTCACCAATCGTTGACATAAAAATTTCCGCCAACTCCGCCAGTACTCACTTTATACAAATTCTTCTGCCTAGCAGATAGCGCGAATGTCCAAACGGAAAATTAGTATTTTTTCTCACATCGCCAGGTGTTATGAACAGCTGGAATTTTTTCTACCCTTCTCGAGAAGGTATAACTGCAATTATTTCACTGAGTTTTATTCGTCAAGACGTCTTCGTGATAGACAACGAGCCTCGGTCATCATCGGTATAAAAATAATATTGACGGAATAAAAATGATGTACGCCCCATGCAAAAAAATTCTCGCCCGAAAAAAATGTTATCGACCAAAAACTGCAATTTTTTCTTCACACACGTTACGTGAAATTCTCATCTGAGATGAATTCCATACCGTATTCGTCCAGAATATCTACATATTTTCGAACTACACAGTTGACTTTGAGCCAAAAGCGAAGTAATGAGTACCGAATTAGGCGAATTCTGGCAAGCGTCGAAGCATCGAAATTGAGAGGATAATTAGCACGGTCTCGTGACCGCCGAAAACTTGGATGCTCAATTTTGGAAAGGGGTTTATCGGAGGTGGAAATGTTTTCGCGGTCTGTTGTTGAGGTCGGACCACATGAGACAAAGTGAAGGGTAGCAAATTCCAACCCTCGTCATTGTTGCTGAGAGCACATCCGTTTAACGCAATTGTGCATCTCGCGTAGCAATGCACACCAAACCCTTGGTCAGGGTAATTAATCGATATATTCGTTCCGGACATGTGGAACCACAACTATGCACTGCCTAATTAACGTCACGACTAACCATGAATCAACCCATTGTAATGCACTGTAATAATAATTATTATTATTGCAAGGAACGACTAGAACCGTTTTTCATTGTTATTATCTCTGTTGTGCTCTCGTCAGTTGATCAGGACGAAAAAGGTTTTTATTATTTGCGGCAAGTGAGCTTTAAACCGGAGAGATTGCAGGCTCGAGATGTAAATATTCGTTATCCCGGGCGAGCTTATTTCATATCGCTAGCCTTGATGAAATCTTTGCGGTCAGCTGTGTACCGCGAGTGTTTCTGACCTTTCCACTCGCGAATCCCCGATAAAGCTCGTGCCAGTCCTTTTGTCCTAGCTCTCCGTGCTCGGAGCTTTTATGTACATTCCGCATTCATGTATGTCAGCGAGGTTTTGTCGGAGCACACGTAAGTCCCCCGTTGGTTCAACGTTTATCTGTGGTTGACCATTTTCGTTTCGAAAATTGGAGTTGACCGACGTCATCGGCCTTCTGGTCAGCAGCTCTCAGGACTTCGTCAGGTCCAAAACCGTCACCGGAAAAAACTATTTTCCGCGACTGCCAAATGTTCGTGAACTTGTTTGTCCATTTTTGTTCGATCCGGTGAAAAAGACGAGTACATGGGAACTGTATAAAAATTCAGATGGATTTTAACCCTACTGCACACTTCCGCCAAGAACCTCTGACCGCATATGGGGTCAATCCGAGCCCAGACGTTTTTCCGATCGTTGTTTTTCGGTAACTAAACATTTTTTTTTTGCAAAAGCTTTTTTTGTAGTCAATGAGCCTCATTTTATGACCTAAAATTTATTTTTTGGTAAATATTCGGAAGTGGGTCTCCTGCGAGGATCAGGCTAATTTTCTTCAAGGGTTCAAACAACCCCAAACAAAAATTCGCCTGATTTAGCAGGCGCCCCACTTCCGAATAATTACCTATTTTTTAACATAAACGAAAATTACGTGCCTAAACATTCGTTGAAAGTGGAAAATGCGTTGCAAAGTACGTAATTGCACGAACAAGATATAATTATTTTTTTAGTATAAGACAAGTCCTTTGAGGTTTTTGAAGAGGGAGGTTTGTAGATACGAAAAAAAGTGTCGACCATAAAGTATATTTATTTAGAAGTTTGAATTAGAGTATTTTCGGAATAGTGAAAAATGGAAAAAATCGAATCCTTCGGCACGATTACCGCAATCGACGCTTAAGTACATTCGGTGCTCGTTGCACATAGACCTCCTGCATAACGGACACTTGCTTTAAGTTTTATGATCCCCATTATAAATACATATTTTACTATAGTAGCGCAAAATAAAAAATATCTATGAGGATTTTCTATCGCAACTCACTTACATGTAGTAATGAAACACCAAATGTCACAGTAAAATGTTTTCACTTGCACCGCACTACTGCATGAACGGGGTTGTTTCGACCCCAGGTCCGACCCCGACATCCTTAGTACAAGGGCAGGATTTAGGATGGGGACCGAGTTTCCACCTATGGGTTTCCACCTAGGAGTGGGCGAACATTCGAGCGCCGAATAGGTGGCCCCGCTTTGCGATACAGTCAGTCGAAAAAAATGGGGTCAAAATGACCCAGCGTGCAGTCGAAGGGTTAAAATACAAAGTTCCATATAAGATGGTCGGCCCAGGGGTCGTCAGACTCCTAGTGATCGTCATGTTTACACATTAAATAAGTATTTTAAGGATGTTGAGTCCCTATGAAACATGTTAATGTTAATTGTTCAATAAATAGCTTCTTAATCGTCATTAAATTTTTACACGACCTCCTGAATACTTCATGTAAAAACATACCAAATTTTCAGAATTCTATCATCATTACTTTAACCTCCTTAAGGGTTGAAATAAAAAATGATAAGAAAATTCTGAAAATTTGGTATGTTTTTGTATGAAGTATTTAAGAGGTCGTGTTAAAATTTCACGACGATTAGGAAGCTCGTTATTAAAAAATAAACATTTTGTTAAGAACAATTTTTAAAAGAAATAAAAAAAAATTTATCAATAAACTTCGTTTTGTTTCCGTTGCTTTCAGTATATTGTAGATATTATAAAATGGAGAGATAAAAAAAAAACTTATTGCAAAGTTACATCAGTTTCCATAAAACAACATTTAATTGGTGAATGTTAATTGTTCAATAACGAGCTTCCTAATTGTCGTGAAATTTTTACACGACCTCTGAAATACTTCGTACGAAAACATACAAAATTTTCAGAATTTTATCATCATTTGCGATTTGGGATTCAACATCCTTAAGATAACAATAAGTCGTTCGTGCAGATCTGCGATATATTAGCGTCCAGAAGTTTTTACTAAGTTGTATTACATTATCACACTCGTAAGAGTAACCGAATCAAATATGTTCATCCATGGCGTCCATCTGCAATTTCGGCGTTATTCGTCATTTGGAGGTTGAAGCGGTCATCCCATATGACAGGTTTAAAAAAAATTTGGAAAAATTGTTTCCACGAATTGCAAACAATGTGCAAATGTGCAAGAAACGCACATCGCATATTGCAAATCACACAATGTGCTGACACTCGTTATTTTTGTTTCATGAAATTTTGAGGGACTGTAAAAATCTTAATAAAAGTGCGGTCAAAATTCAAAGATAGTAGGTTTTAAGGGTTCATAAAAAAAAATTCCCAACGAAAGCAAAAAAAAAGGTGTCACATGGCATGACCCCGTTACAGCAGTTTGAACGCATGTGACGACTAGTGGGATGTTTACATGGCGTTTACCAGACCAACCCTCATGGTGGCATGACGATGATCCGTACGATAGCATCTTGTAACTTTTGCGAAATATTTTCTCGAAAACTGTACTGGCAAGAGAATTTCACGACATTCTTCTTCGTAATAAAAAAATGATTAGGAATGACTTAGAATGACGTCTACTCGATTTCCAAGTTGGGCTATATAAAGTTACAACGTTTAGCTTGAGGTGACGATTACTGTGGGCCAACTACCTCAGTCGAAAGAACAACGTTGACGGAATGAACATTTTGTTAATCCTTGCTCATTTTCCTACTTTTTTCAACAACTTCTGCTCATTCGAAAGCTTGGTGAACGACGTCACAGCGATGTCGGAAGATATGCAAATAGATACGATCCATGCGATCTTGGTAACTACCCTTCCCAGTTCGCGTGAAATATGTATGTGGGCGCTATGTACACACAATGTTGCAGGTAGTCATAAACGAAAGAAAATATGTGAAAATCCTCCAGATACACGGAGGTTCCTCAAACTGCGATATTATACTGTTTGCACGAGTATAACTTAGCGAGCTTGCGGCGTGTTTGCCAGGTGCTCATATATGGCCATTATAACGAAAAGACGCATCTCGTATGCTTCGCGGCAGCTACGTATAACGTTTTTCATCCATCTCTTGCGTTGATAGCATCTAAAAGCTTCGGTTTTTCTTTTTCCCTCCCACGATCGAATCTTCAGGATCGCTTAACGTTCCACTTCTCGTGCACCGTAAGAAGCGAGGAATCGAAATTTTTACTGGCGGAAAATGTCAACGAACGAGCGAACTCTTCGATGTGAAAAAAATGTTAAAAGTGCCTGGTGGAAGAAAATTGAGCCTGAAAAAACGCTTCTTACGGCGGTTATAGTTTGAGAATATGCATAACGAATTAATTTCTTATGATCTTGACGAAGATTGACAAAGTTCAAGTTGGAATTTTTCAGGGAAAAAACTGCTCGTGCATTTTCGGGCGCGTTGAAGAAATGCCGGAAAGCCTGGACAAACTTTTCTACGTTGTACGTCTTATTTCAATAAGCGTTGATGAATAAATTAATTAGTTAATCAAATTCCCCCGTGGTCGCTTTTACAAGCCGTTGCGTACATTTTTATGGTGACCGTTTGAAGAACACAGAAGTAGTTTTTTGCGCATGCAAAAGTGCACATTTCGTTTCGAATTTCACATTCACTGACCAACACAGACCGACTCCATCATGAAATCTGATTGCATATTCAATTACTCTAATTTCGACGAAAGATTTTTATATGGTTCATATGCGCGGTATAATTGGAGATTTAACGGAGTTCTACGAACACACTTTTTGCCGATCATAACAGCAAATGATAGCGCCATCGAGAAGACTTCCATGGAAGGAGATTCACTTTTCATGGCGTGGATGTTTTATATCGATAGAATCTTTTCCTTCGTTACGTGAGGAATAAATCTCGATTTTTTCCCTTTTTACGACGTCCTCTTTGGTGTTTGTTTTTTACGCGATACGTGTTTATGTCCCATTTCCCAGCGATACCTGTGCATTTTCATAATGTTTTTTCATTTGAAAAAAAAATTATATTTTTATAGCGAAACTTTTTATAACGTGCTTTTCCAGACTTGGATTGAAGAATCAACTGGGGTTATTTTTTTTTAAATCAATATAGGAGACAAAGTGCATGTGAGCAACTATGAAATAATAGTTTGCACGGACTTGTAACATGCTGGATTAAATGTCTATGTATATCGATATTTTGTTCGTCATGTATCAGTGCAGGCTAATTTTATTTTTCCATATAAATAGCGAGCCATAGGAAAGGATAAAATTGATAAGGGTAATATGTAAAAAACACTCGCGATCGTATACGTTGGAACTCAGGATTTTTTAGATCTATATTGACTGTCGCTATTTGACGCTATGAAACTACTAAATGACGATCGCTTCCACAGTTCCATTGTTTCCCAAATTTTTATTAAGGAGTCTTCTCACTATAGACGCTAGGAAAGGCTATTGTCATAAATTTTATCGATCGAATGAGTGAATTTATGAGTGAATCACTTTTTCATACGAAATTTTTTTTTTAAATTCGCACATGATTTTATACCCGTTACTGTGGCCTAAGTCCTCAAGTTATGTTCCTCGTTAGCAAGTAACCAGAGCAGTCAATAAAGGAAACCCACCACTAACATTAAAAGGCTTGTGAAAGGAGTTCTTCCGAGGTTTGCGAAAATTCTCTTATCGTACGAAATGATCTACCCTCTTAACCTCATCATCGTCCCCTCTCCTGCACGCTTCCCTCTGTGTGCGCTCAAGCCGAGCCACGTCTTACCGCGAGGTCCTCACGCCCTGGGTTTATGACGCGACAGGAGAGAAAGATAAACCGACTTCATTGAACGTACGTGGCTATGCCATATTTTGGCTTCGAGCTTTTAGACCGTGATCCCTTCATTGCCATGTACATTCCACACTCCTGCGACCCAGTTGAAAATTTTACCATGCCAATAGTCCATTTTCAAGTGACGTGTCAAAAAAAATCACCCATCCAGCGACTAAGACGATCATAAATATATGTCTAAAAATACAAAAACAACACTACGCTCTACGCCTAACGGATATAACGGGAAAAATATCGAGTCGGATTTATCGAGAAGTTCTTCCGTCGATGAAATATTGGTCACCCTTCATCCGTCGAGTGATCTTCACATTTACGTATCCCTTCAAATAACAAATTCCTCCATGCAAAAAAACAGAAATCGAAAAAAGTTCACTCGGGACCAGCCTTTATTGTTATCCTTTTTACATCAAGAACTTGAAAAAAAAAAAAAAAACAATAATGCCTCAAAAGTTTGCATAGTTCAAATATTGAACGCGTTGGCTTATGAATATTTATTGCAAGCTCCGTTGATCCGCGTTTTTCGTGGGGGCGTCACGGCAAAAGTGGTGTAAAAAATCGAATGCAAAAAAAAATCGATAAGGTATTCAAGCAACGACACAATAGAACGGTATTTTTTTGGATAACGAGAATGCATTGGGCAATAATAATATCCGCTTGTGCTTTTGCCATATCCGTTTGGGAAGTGCCAGATAATCGATCGTGCGATACTTGGCTTCCGCGTGTCAGTACTCCCATTTCATCCTCCCCCCCTCCACCCGCCCGCAACCCCTTCGTTCATTCCGTGTACCACCGAGATCCAAGCCTTGCCCGCTCTGATATATTCCGTATTCATACCGCATGTAATTGTGCGCATACGCATATGTTTATATATCATCGATATGGTTCTGCAAGATGCAGTTAAATAGGTCGCCCAACCCCTCGGCAGAGAATTTACAGATATGAATGTCTCGCTTTCCCCGTCAGACATCCGCTGCGAAATTTGCTCCATACTCGGGATCTGGGATTTCGATTATTTAGGCCCCGTGAGAGCACAAATGCCGCTGTTATGGGGTTAGGCCACAGTAACGGATATAAAATCATGTACGAATTTAAGGCGTTACCCCCACTTGTAGCGCAAAAAAGGCCTTCTTCATGAATTTTTTTAAAGAAAACTACAAAACTTTTTAATCGATCAATATACCATCTTAAAGAACACATCTTGAAGAACTTTCGGTAATTTTTTTATTGAAAAATATTACATTGTTTAGTGGCAAACGGCCGTCAATGAAATAATGTTTTTATATACACGGTTTGCGGTGACCAACATTGCGGCGAAGTGGATCATCTGATAAAAAATGCGGATGGATTTAGTCACATATAAGTATAAACTAGTCTTCAATCGAAGGATTTTAAAAAATATTCATTTTTCACCAAATGGCGGACAGTCAAAGTTAATGGTTCGATTTTAACGAAAAAAACGGCCGTTTTTTGGCTATAAAACGGCCATTTTTTTTCGAAAAAAAAAAATCGAACGAACAAAGACTACATTTTTATGTATTAAATAAGCCTGCAAAATTTCAAGAAGATCGGTTCATTAGTGTTCGAGTAATCTGGGTCGCCGACTTCAGAAATGCCATTTTGAGAAAAACGCGTTTAAAGTTTCAATTAGCCGGTCGTTTACACAACGGATTCTTCTCTTTCAACGCTCATATCTCAGTCAATTTTGTTCGGATCGACTTGAAATCTTCAGGACATATTCCCAGATACTTATGTTTCAAAAAAATGCAATAAAAAAATCGATTTTTTCAAAATTGGAAGTGGGGTAACCCCTTAACAAATTGTTTTTCGTATGCAAAAGAGATTCACTCATAAAATTAAACATCCATTTAGTATGAATGTCAAGCTGTTAGAAATTTTTTTTTTTATTTCGATGTCCAAAATGGCCAACTACTAATATTTTCTTTTGTTATCTTTTATTTAGGCGCTCCGCAGCGTGACGTTTAGCATCGACATTTTTTTACCTAGAACAAACAACAAAAATTCTCGTCGATCTACATTAGAGTACCTAGAGAAGTACGTACGGAATTTAAAAAATATTGTTTTATTCAAAAGTTGTAGGTATTTGAACTTAAGGAATGAATTTTCAGTGAAAAATTTCGTATAAAACTGCTCATAAAATGAAAAGTTTTCGATTAATCAGAAATTCCGTACGTACTTCTTTGCGAAATGCAGCTAGGAACATAATTTTTAAATTTGAAGTAAATCGAGTGAAAATTGTTGAAGTTATTTGTCAAGCCAATCGGAAAAAGCTGTTTCGAGAAAAACGCGTCTAAAGATTCAGGTACTCTTTGGCCCTGCCAAAGGTGGGCTTGCGTTATACGCTCAAAGTCGGCGGAATTTTTTTTCTTGCTATAAATCGAATAGTAATTTATTCTTATGATGGTGAAGCACCGTTTTAGCGAAAAAAATCGATTTATCGAAAATTCTACTGTGACCTTACCCCTTAAATTGACAAACGGCGCCAGCAATTGCAAGAGGGAGGGTCGAAAAGGGCAATATTTACGAATCCAGATGTGGTTCAACGTTGTTATCGCTCGAATCGGTAACTGCATTTTCTCGATGATTACCATTCTTATTGTTTCACGGTTGACTGCAAGCAAAATGTTATCGTCATCGATCCTGTTGCAGATTGGACTCCACTTTTATCAGTCGAGCTGTATTTTTCTTCGTGTATTCAAATATATTCGTGAGATTACTGCCTGATATATTCCGTGCAGAAATTTGTAACTTACAATAAATAACAAACGTTAACTTCAGTTGATTTTCAGAGATGGGATTCAAATCGATTTTCAAGATGTACTTTTTTAAGATAAGATTTATACTTTTGTAAGATCCATCAAGCAATGGGATCCACCAGGAATCATGACGGATTCAGTCCGATAATGTGGGAATCCATTAGGTTTCAAATGGAATTGGTACGTTGGATGTCAATGGGTTAATTATATTATGATTGCAGTGTCAATAAACTATAGGGAATTTAACTATGCCCACTTTTACCATGGGTGTTTTTTTATAAATACTATGGACATTCTTCTCGGTGCAAGTTTGTACTATTTGTCTGGTTAACATTAACACTTGTTGACTATAAATTGTTACAAGATCTTACGAAAAGTGACTATACGACCAAAATGATGGTAATCTTATAGTGAAGACGTAAATCATTTGTGGAACGTGTCAATAAAGTAGAGACAGCAGTAGCACGCTATGATCGATATAGATATATTAGCGCATTAATTTATCAGTTTTTAAAATTCGATATTTCGAAAACCATTGCGTTGCGTCAAAAATCCATTTGAGCAGTGACATATATTAATAAAAAGACGATCTGTGGAAAATTCCACCTATATCGGAGGTAACAGCTATTAGGAATTTCAGTTGGAATTACTTTCATCTGTTATGCCAAATCTACGATCAAAATAACATAAGTACTCGGTAGCATCGTGGCAGCGTGCGTAGTTATACATAGGTAGGTCGTAGGTTCGATTCCATTTTTAGGAATATTTTAAGGCGAAATATTTTCTTCGATAGGAATCATTGCAGGAGGTCAGAGAATGACAAATTATGATAAACAATCATACAGCCCTCTCAATTAATGCGCTCAATCAACAATTATTGAATTTACGAAATTTTATATACATCTAGTTGAAAATTACCATACCATTCAATATGGTAAAAATCACTATTTTTGTATAGTTTACGGAAATATCCATTTTATGAAAACGTACTATGTTATATAGCATTGAACGATCAACGTATGCTTGTGAGATTGCTGGCTGCGGTTAACATATGAGCATAGTTAACACAACTGCTAAAATATCGTAAGCAATACTATATTTTGGGCTGTAGCCATGACTGTAAAATATTGTTGTCCCCTCAGGGTAATATAAAATATGGTTGAAATATGGTTGAAGTTACCATGCATTTCTCTCTCAGTGTATCAATGGGCAAAAGAAAACCAACAATTAATATTGAATTATTAATTGATTGCAGATTAATGAGTCAATAAGAGCTCGAGCAGAATGCATCATTCGTGCGAAGATTTCAGGGATGAATTCAGTTACATTTTTATGTTTATTTTTTGTATTCTAGTTTTACGCCATCCTGGATGAATGGAAAGTGTATGCAAAAATAAAAAGATAGCGATACAGACGCAAAGTTGGAGAGATATTACTACGATCATGCCTGCATAAGTGTGAAAACGATCAAACTTAAGCAATCTGCCCTAGATCCGAACAAGTTTGATTGAAGTTCCTCGTGGAAATGGAAAGTCAGCAGCTCATGAATCACGGATGTAAATACGTCGGGTGTAATATCGGATGCAGCTTGTAACGGACTTATTGGGGATTCGATCGTTTGCGCTCCCCGCAAATAAATTAAACCCATCAACTATCCAACATCGCATCTAAATGCTCATTTCCCAAAGGCACGGGCATAGCGCTCGAATGTACAGAAATGTGGATGAGGCTGGGGCACGAAAAGTTCGTACGTACACGTACCTCTCGTAAAACGTTGAATAGCAATATACGCGCTCAGTTTCTGAACCAGTCGAAATTTCGTTATCCATCTACATATCCGCAGGATAAAACAAATATTGACAGATTCCAGGGGTGAAATGCTGCTCGATATCGACAAAGGCCGAATATTCAAGGACGTACGAGACCTTTTATTGTATCGTGGTTCTTTTTTTACATGCTCCACACAGAGCTTCAAGAACTTTTCCGATAAAATATTTCCAGCTTGTACCACGAGCTTTCAAGCTCTAATTAATTCATAAATTCTGTATTCAAGCGTTGTGCGCTCGTGCATTATTTGTAGCTACAACTCCAAGTCTCACGAATTTAGAGATCAGTTACGAATATTCCGAAATTGCAAACCGTTCGTCGCATACGGCGAGCTGGAATGATGGCGAACAAGTGAACTTGCGTAAAAGGTCACGGTTGATACGATTTCCCGACGTGGCTCCCGTTGTAAAGTGACTAGTGTGTGCATACCAATGCACGAAAATTAGTGTACCCGAGGGAAGGAAATGGGCGAGAGAGAGAGAGGGGGGGGGGGAGGGGGAGAAAGAGAATAAGGGTATTAACAGACCGGCGGGTTTTCTGGTGCCATCGTGTCGTCACGCCGTATCGAGCTATCAGCTCGTTGCAGAGTCATGTACGCTGACCGGTCAGTAAAGATGAATGAACCAGCAGAAAAGCATTGATATCCATTTGCTCTCGCACGAGATCAAGCGCATTCATTGAATATGATTCGCTATTTCTGATAGAGGGATTCCCTAATAAAGTTAAACATCTGACGTGCATACAATTTTAGTGTCTGCTCATTCGTTGTTCTCAGGCTGAAAATAATCTGGCAGAGTTAATATACGATGTTGAGACCATCTCCATCACTTTTCGGAAATTGGTCTGCCCACCTGTCCGTTCGAGTAAAGATGGCGTAAAACGGATGCAGCTTTTAAACCGAACCTTTTGTTTGGAAAATGTGGAATTTTTCATTTCTCGCTAAAGTCCATTGAACAGGCCCTTGATCGAATCAAAATCGTTTGGTGGTCACGAATTTCCTATCTTAACTTCGTCCAGGTCTTACGTAGCCCGGGAGATCGATTTTTGTTTATAACCGTGTCCCGGATCAAGAGTTTTGGTCTGATCGAGTTCTACCTGGAAAATTCGTAATCAGCAGATGATATTGCGTCGACCAGGGTGTCGACAACTCGAAAAACGCTTCCAGAATTTTCCTCCAATTTGTTTCATCTGGATCCAAGCAGAACTTGCGAAGAAACGTTTTTTTCGGAGAGTGGTAGGGCGCGGATCTCGTTCAGCATTTATAAGGAAGCTCTTTTCAAATGCTCAATGTAAGATAGTTTTATTGGGCTTGATCATTATGGGAGTTTATTTTTTATTTATTTTTCTAATACTATGATAACGATGATGCAGCAAATTATATGGAATTTTTTTTTTATCTATATAGAAAAAGTGTTTTTTCAAATATGTATTTGATCTTCATATATTATGATGCCACAATCCATTTCCAAAATACACACGGACCGAATTGTCGATGTGCACGCGAGCGACGCTTAAGGGGGGATTGTCTTTTTTTTTCGCAAAATTTACCGCTTTTTGGGAATTTTTTTGTGAAGAAAGTATACAACGGAAAACTTGTGAAACTTGGCATATAGTTTTATTGATCTGTTTACTACATACAAAAAAATTTTTAAACAATTTCATCAAAAAATCCGCCTCCCACCCCCCTCGACGCGCGATGGTCCTTTTTTGATGGTGTGCACGTTTACAGCCTTCACGTTCATCCTGCAACAAAAACCCAAAAAGCATTTTACTTTAGACACATATAGCTATCGTTCGATGAAGGGGAAAAAAATTGACGATTTGGTGACGTTTTGAACTTGAAGTATCGATTTTTCGAAAAAAATTGATCGATTTTTTGTTATAAATAAAAAACTATTAAACGTATTGCTTTTTTGCTTCATCAAACGATAAAAGGATGTCAGCTGAGCATTCTGTCCAAATTTGAAGGCAATCGGTTGAATAGTTTTTGAGAAATCGTGCACACCATCAAAAAAGGACCATCGCGCGTCGAGGGGGGTGGGAGGCGGATTTTTTGATGAAATTGTTTAAAAATTTTTTTGTATGTAGTAAACAGATCAATAAAACTATATGCCAAGTTTCACTAGTTTTCCGTTGTATACTTTCTTCACAAAAAAATTCCCAAAGAGCGGTCAATTTTGCGAAAAAAAAGACAATCCCCCCTTAATGAATAAAGAAGTTCCCCATTGTTTCAGCATAATTGTTCTGAATGGAGGTAAAGTTAAGGTAACTAACTGGATCGTGCCCAAAAGTTTATTCGAGAACTAATTTGGGGTTGTTTTTCCAGGCACTAACTTTGGCTATTGGAATTTCTCTTCCAGCGTTGGAAATGTTTATTTTTTGGTTTCCACGAGACGTACGATAATCGGAAATCGTTTCAAATATTTTTTCCCTTGTACAGAGCTTGCAGTATATGTGTATGGAAAGCCTCGTGAACGCCAGTGGCAGGGAATTTCGGAGAACGCAGATGTTGGAAAAAGAGCAAATGGACGGAAATGAGAATAAGGGTGGTTAGAACAGAGGTCTTGGTTTCTCCTGTAACGCAATTTATCCTAGTTATTCTTGCGATCCATAGCAGTTACACTGTGGCCTCACACAACTTCAGATCAAACTATTCTCGTCCCTCTTTATTTGCTCTGTCGTCATGGCAATGTCATCGCAAGGGAGTGTGGAAACTGTAACAGTGAGTTTCCCACAACTCGTGTCTCGGACCTGCGCCTTATTGAATTTATCGTACGGCTCGAACCCTGTCTATACTTCCTCTCCTTTTGTCACTAGGGCTACTTCGGTACATCCCTTATACCCCATCCCCCGAAATAACTTCACCCATAAAGGTCTGCAATAACCAGGTACTTTTATACATACACACATATATTGTCGTGTCTGACTACATGTGGACAAGAGTCAACGCTGATGAAGAGGAATGTCAAGTTGGTAGAATTGCACAAAAAATTCTCAGTTTTCCAGTCATTTGTTTCGATATCAATTTCAGTTATTCGATCTTTCGAACGCTCATTCTTTGTACGAGGCTCATGTTGGCTCATTGAATTCAGTGAAGCTCGCAGATTTCTCAGGTAATATTTTTTTGCTTGATTGAAAGCGATACCTGTGGCTCACTGCATAAAGATACTTTTTTGGGATTTTTTTTAGAATACTCGAAGAATAAAAAAATATATAATGGCGCCTCAGACATGCCTGGGAGAATTTGTTTGGGTACTCTGCGGAGGGACGCAGAATTTGTATGGATCCGCTCATAGAACGAAACAAAATGTAGTCATTTAAAATACTTTTGCTAGAGAAGTGTACACGAGTATTAAAAAATGTTTTTTTTTTTTTTTCAATGGCAACATCTTGCATCATTTTTTTTGTTTCCTCTAAAAAATTGTCCTCAATTTGTGTATAAAAACGAGGATACAATTGAAATGTCATGTCAATCGGACGAAAACTCCCTGACTCATGCGCTCTGCTCATTCCAGAAACGTGGTTTGGAGCAAAATCGCATTTGACGTTTCTAAAGCGATTTAGGAGCTATTGTCCACACGACGAAATTGCCGCTCATTTGAATTCTGCGTGTACCCACCGAGGCATTTTGATAGTAGGTCTTTATTAGCTGTTAGGTTGTTCTATTTTTTGTACAATGATTGGACTACATGACTGCAGATTGCTACTTCCACCGTCTAGACTGTTTCATGCGTTTCGGAGCACTCAGAGGTGCTTCGGAAAATACGATCTAAAATGAAAATATTAACTTCGTGTATAATTCCTTTTGTAAGTCGTTCTTGTGATGTTTATACATAACTTAAGCCAATACAAAAAGCCAATAAAAGCCAACTTTTTTTCTACTCGGCCGTAACGCCTTAATTGACGAATAAATACGAAAATGGAGTGAACGATAAAACAGTTGACGGGCGGAGAGTCTATAACGTGAGAAAGCAGAACCGTCTGGGTGTGCACCCCAAAAATTAGTCGGCTAAATCACGACACACCCCAAAGCGCAAATAAGTAAAAAAATAATATATTTTAATTGCTGCCTCTTAACCTTAAACGTGGCTCGACTAATTTCAGTCCTTTCATTCGAATACAGCAATACTTTTCGAGAAGAGACACTTGAAATGAGCTTATCGTCAGACATAATTAAGCCCTACTTTGGCGACGAAGAACAAAGCTTCGGTGCTGCTGCTCGAAGTGGAAAGGGGGTGCACGATTGTATGGGGACGAATTACATTGCGTGCGATTTAATTGAAACTTTTTCCAGTATTTTCAATAGCTTGTTAACGAGCCGACATGACCAAGTGGCGCCAACAGCTGACACAGCGAAAAAAGCTTCTGTCTCAATAGACATACAGGGTGTCCCAGAAGTGAATGCGTTCCCTGAAATGAGGAGTTGGGGGTGAAATTCTGAGTCGATTGATATAAGCATGTGTGGGTCTCAGATGAATCCCTGAATTAATATTGATTTTTAAAGGCGGGCCAATCAGGTGCGCCCGATGAGCCAGCGTACGTCGGTGAGCGATGCGCACCTGATTGGCCCGCCTTTAAAAATCAATAATAATTCAGGGGTTGATCTGACACCCACACATGCTTATATCAATCGACTCAGAAGTACACTCTCAACCCCCCCATTTCAGGGAACGCATTCAGTTCCGAGACACCTTGTATATCGGTAAAAGTGGAGTCAAAGACTGGTTTCGATTTTCCACCGTGGATTTAACGTCTCCAATATTCCGCCCGGATGTCACGCAGTAAGGTAACTAAGATTGAAAGAGCGCTCAGCTGCACCGCGGAAAATATTTCCAATAAGAGAAACTGGAATGGTCAAGAGGAAGAGACAAATTCATTTTTTTAAACCGTTAGCAAGCACTAGATACTATAACTCCTCAAGTTTTCCAATGCATTGTAGCTTACAATTTTTCCACCGTATCCATAACCTCCATTAAATTTATTACAGCCGTGTTTTCTATTCCAATTTAGACTATTTTGCGACAGGTCACGTGATCAGTTCATCAGGTATTCGCATCATCCGTGATCCGTGATTCCTGAAGAAGATCCTTCTCTTCGACAAGAAGTGAATAGTGTGAATTGACCGCATATATCTAGGTGCACGGGTCTAACGTCCGCTTCGGAAGCTGCCGCTGGTGGAGATTCCCATTCTTGTAGGAAAGCCACGAGCTTCCGGTTCGCAACGTCGGTCGCCGGATGCTCTGAGTTAAAGTCGACCAGATAGCCACTAGCTGAAGCAGTGGTTGATTTTGATGGTGTATGGTGCCTGGTTAGGGGTTCGTTAGCATTGCGAGGTAATCGTTGGAAGAGTAACCACCGAGAAGCGAGGGGAGGATGCTTCACCAGAGTCTTATTAGCGCCATAGACAGCGTCGAACTTGCACGAAAAACAGCCTGAGGGCAAGTTCAGATATTGCTTTGATAGGGATGGAAGGTAAATGGAGAATTTTGGCAATCCTGGCAAAGCAATGGAGGTCGAACGTTAAGTGACTGTGGCAACGAGGCTGTGTCCCAATAATCCGCTATAGGAAACCTCTCGGTTATCGGAGCTGCCCATATGGGAGGTCTTCCAATATTGGTAATTCTACTGCCTGATTAAAATCTTCTCCCGTTCAACAATGTTTAAGGCTTGTCCACAGCAGCGTTTCGCAGGCTGCACAAACTGCAGGGCACGTTCAATCGCTCATACAATAACAAAAATTTCTGTCCAAATGCTTAATGAGCCTAGTGGTAAAAGTCGAAAAATCACTTTTTTCAAAACGTATATATTTTGACAGTATGTCATCTTGTAAAATATTGCCTGACAATTTCAAGGCGATCGCATCAAAATTGACAGATATATAGGCTAGAATGTTGACGCCTTCCGTAACGCTCGGACCATCGTTCGAAACTTTAAACATTTATTTGCTCGAAAGTACGTTTTCAAAGTCGCTAAGCAAAATATTTAAAAAACTACTGTATCAAGATTTTTGACATTTTTAGAGCTTTCTCTAGATGTAAAAATATAGTATTTGATCGATGAATTTTATTTCCGACGTTTCCATTTTGCAATAATCAAAACTCTCACTTTAAATGTGCGCCATGTTTTTTATGTGATATTTCGGAAGTTTCTCATCTTCTCAAAGTTCTTCAGATAATAATTTTTTAAATACCTAATTTTTATAGAAATTGTTCGAAACAATTTTCTAAATAAATCCCAAATATAAGCTGTTTTCGACTGCAGACATTTTTTTCGACAACTAGACATAACCCGTTAAGGATGTTGAGTCCCAAATCGCAAATGATGATAAAATTCTGAAAATTTGGTATGTTTTTGTATGAAGTATTTCAGAGGTCGTGTACAAATTTCACGACAATTAGGAAGCTCGTTATTGAACAATTACCATTCACAAATTAAATGTTGTTTTATGGAAACTGATGTAACTTTGCAATAAGTTTTTTTTGACGTCTCAATTTTATAATATCTACAATATACTGAAAGCAACGGAAACAAAACGAAGGTTATTGATAAATTTTTTTTTATTTCTTTTAAAAATTGTTCTTAACAAAATGTTAATTTTTTAATAACGAGCTTCCTAATCGTCGTGAAATTTTAACACGACCTTTTAACACGACTTCATGCAAAAACATACCAAATTTTCAGAATTTTCTTATCATTTTTTATTTCAACCCTTAAGGAGGTTGAAGTAATGATGATAGAATTCTGAAAATTTGGTATGTTTTTACATGAAGTATTCAGGAGGTCGTGTAAAAATTTCATGACGATTAAGAAGCTATTTATTGAACAATTAACATTAACATTTTTCATAAGGACTCAACATCCTTAAGTCGTATGCAAGTTTCAGATAGCTGCCTTCAGCAATATTCTTCCCGCTTCATTGTCCTGAAGAAAATTGCATTTACGTGGCAAAAATGATCTGCGATTTTAAATGGAATTCTACTTCAAGGCTCGCCGAAAAGACGCGACTTCGGGAATTACCGTATTTTATACTGCACATATTTCCATTTATACGAGGGCCTTTGAAGCCGAAACGAATAGCAATTTGTACTTCGAGCTTTTCACGTACACGCTTCGTGTAACCAACACGGCGAATAGGGGCTAAAATATATATGTAATAAATACCCGGGGATGAAAAAGACGCGAGTTGGCCTATTAAAAGTAACTCCAACGTAGCAACGTGCTGGCAAGAGGGAAATTGAACCAAGTGACAAGGACCTCTCGAAAATGCATTTTTTCGTCACAGAAATCCATTTCGCGTACAGACGATTTTTCATCCGCAATTTTGATTGGACTTACACGGAACAAAAAAAACCAAAACTATTAGACACGTATATTTTTTTATCTGCGGCGACACGGCTTACGGGTGGAAACCACCCCTCAAAGAAAGGCGTGTCGCAGGGTGGTTTTGCAGCTTCACCCGCAAGCCGTCTACCGATCTAAATGAAACAAAACCCAAAATACTTCTCATGTAAAGCAATGAAAAATCCACTATAGAATAATTGAAAAAATAATTAAGGGGTGTCACGCCTTTCTTTGCGGGGTCGTTTCCCCCTTAAAAACATTTTTCCGCAGATAAAAAAAACACACGTGTCCAATATTTTTCAATGCTTCATCACATATATGAGTTGCAACAAAATCGAAGGCGGACTCTTAAGTGATGTTCCTTGTTAGAGTTGACTTGAATCGTGATTCCTGCACGATAAATGTGCAAGTGCAAGGATTCACTTGCAAGAGGTATGGTAACCAGCAAAATTAAAGTTTGCGAAAAGAAATTGTGCCCGAGTTTGGACCTTAGCGTTGACCTCGGTGAAATAGAGGTCAAATGTGGAGAGTTGGGGAACGGAAAAGAATAATGGATAATTCATGTAGCACTAAATGATGTCATCTTCGGTGTGCATTGAGTCATTTAATTTGGGGAAGTGCACAAGCCCGCAGCCTTCGTCCCCTCAAAGTTCTTCTGTCACGATGGCAGGTCGCCGCCCTAAATTCGATAACTCCGCAAAGTTCTCGTCCATTCCAAGGCGGTTTAGCTCCCGAGCTCTGACATTCCGCTCATAGTAAAAGCTTGTCGCGCGATACATAAAAACCTTCGAGTTTGCTCGAAACTTCGCGACGATGGGTCGCAAGCTCGTTCCACAAATGGACTAACTTTCTCGATGGCGCGGCCTCGTTCGGCCTCTTGTTTACAAGCTTCCGTTCAATCAAGTGCTCGCGAAGAAGCAGTGCAAGTTTGAAAACTCGAAACGAGCTTACGTTTTTCGCCAAAGCTGACGTTGATACGTTCAACGGACGACTGCTGTCATCAGTCCCTTCACGATGATTGATTTCGCGTTCATGGGACGTCAACGAATCTTCAGCTTTCCCGAAGTCTTCGCCCTCCACTCGCGTTAAGAGTAGCCTTTCTTAACCCCTTCGCTGGCATTGACGCAATAATGCGTCAAATAATTCCGCGCCCTGTGTGGCATTGACGCAATAGTGCGTCAACCTTTATTTCTCTATTTAACTTGCTCGGATTTGAAATCGGAGCCTTACTCGGGGGTTTTTGGGCTCGCTGAATTCGAATTTGAAGTCAAAATTTGGAAATTCAATATGGCGGCGCCAATATGGCGGACAAAAATCAAAAACTTTACTCGATTTAGATGAAAATTAGTACTCCGGGATTTTTGAGGTCGCTTATTACGAATCTGAACTTTAAATTTGAAAATTCAAAATGGCGGCGCTAGAATGGCGGACCGAAATTGAAAATTTTACTCGATTTCGATAAAAATTGGTACTCTGGGATTTTCGAGGTCGCTTATTACGAATCTTAACTTTAAATTAAATAATTCAAAATGGCGGACCGAAATTGAAAATTTTCCGGGATTTTCGAGGTCGCTTATTATGAATCTGAACAGAAAATGCAAAAATGTTCAATGGCGGATCTAATATGGCGGACGAAAGTGCAAAAAACAGCTCGATTTGGATAAATCTTGGTACTCGGGGGTTTTCGGGGACGCTGAACTCAAAATGGAGGCATTTTTCATCGTAAATTCAATAACATGGAGCATAATACAATAAATAGGTGGAAATATATGGAGCTTGAGTACCGAGTTTCACCTAAATCAATCTGTATTATTTGAATTTTCATTCGCCTTATTTGTTCGTCATTGTGAATTCCTGAATTTTGAGTTCAGATTCGCAATTAGCACTCTCAAAAACCCGAGAGTACAAGTTTACAGGAAAAAAAATTTTTCGGGATTATTTACAACGATGGAAAAATCGATTTCTTTTTTTTTTCATTACACGATCGAACTATATGTGTAGAGTATTTTCCTAAAGTTTCAAAGCGAAATTCCGAAAACTTCAAACGTTACGATGGGCACAAAGTAATAAAATTAATAACTAACAATTACAGTAGTCACCGTAATCGATCATTTGATTACTTTGTACCGGATTACTCGAGTAATTAGTTACCACACGTACCTAGCGCAATTTAATTCAAAATCTGTTTGAACTACAAACGTGTTTTTCTCAAAACTGCATTTTCGGAGTCGGCGTGCAAGAATACTCAAAAACTATTGAGTCGATTGAGTTGACAGTGGGAAGAAATATCGATAATCTTGCCACCTTCTACTTGACGAAAATCGTTTTCGAAAAAATAGAAGAAAAAACTTTTTACATTCAAATTTTACAGAAATTTTGATATTGAAATGAAATGGAAATTTTGAGATTTAAGTGAAATGTTCATTTTTTTGTCAATGCATGCTATTCTCTTAAGGCATTAGGCAATTGGATGCACCATTGAGACCTTGAGCCACAGTAACGGGTATAAAATCATGTGCGAATTTAACAATTTTTTTTCGTATGAAAAACTGATTCACTCATAAAATTAATTACACACCTATTTAGTATGAATATCAAGCTGTTAGGAAATATATATATATATATTTAGCATCCACAATTTTCGACCTAGAACAAAAAACAAAGATTCTCGCCAATTCACATTAGAATATCGAGAGAAGTACGTACGGAGTTTAATAAAATATTGTTTTATTCAAAAGTTGTAGGTATTTAAATTTAAGAAATGAATATTCAGTGAAAAATTTCGTATAAAACTGCTCATAAAATGGAAAGTTTTCGATTAATCAGAAATTCCGTACGTCCTGCTCTGCGAAATGCAATAAAGAACATAACTTTTAAATTTAAAGTCAATCGAGTGAAAATTGTTGAAGTTATTTGTCACGCCAATTAGAAAAAAGATAAAAGAAATTATTAGTAGGCGGCGATTTTGTACATCGAAAAAAAAAGATTTCCAACAGATTGATATTCATACTAAATAGATGTGTAATTAATTTCATGGGTGACTCACTTGTTCATGCGAAAGAAAATTGTTAAATCCGCACACGATTTTATAGTCGTTACCTAACGCCTTAAATTTGCATTTTCTTCACTTTAATTTCTGTCAAATAAAAACCATATATCTACCAAATGAAAAAAAAAATCTTTTTTTTGCTAATCAAAGTCTCCGCAATTCTAGACCACATGCCGACTCGAAACTCCCGCGGCAATCTTTCTGTAACAATCTGCCAGCGCTCCGCCATATTGATTGAATGAATAAAAAATATGTATTTTTTGTATACTTGAGTATACTATTAAGGTATACCTACAGTTTGCCAAATATAAAATAATTATTTCTCAATTCAAAAAAACCCTCGAATTTGCTTAAATTTTTTCCGTCTAAATTTATATCCCGCTTCAACAGTTCCTGATGCACACTTGATCATCCTGCGCAATTTCTAGTTCGGTGGCGAAGTTTCTTTTTTTCAGTCGTTCCTGAGCGTCGAAAAAAATCGATTTTTTTTCGAACCGCTGGCCCTTTCAGTCACGACGTAAAAATCTCTCTCGAGAATGTGATAAGCCTCGGCTCTGGGTCGGTGAAAAATTCTTGGCTCGTCGACTTCGACTCGCCGAACGGGAACCCTGCAAAGTCGGGGAATGTTGAACATCGATGTGCTCTATCGCTCGCAGAACGGGGCGTATCGATTCCCTCGCCCGGTTCCTCGACTAAGGTGAACGTACGAGATTACGTAGGACGGTGAGAAATTTCCAAGGGATGGAGGGAACACGAGAGCGAAATGGGCGAGAGCTTGGCTTGAGACACGATAACGCACGTTGTCAAAGGACTATGCCTCAAGTTAAACGTTGTTACAGCCTCAGGAACTTCCTTGTGACCACGTAACAGTGGAGTTACTTCGCGGCCGCTCTCTCGTCTCAGTCATTGTTGTACTCGTATAATAAGCCTCTTTCGCTAACGGAATTTTGGGAATTTTACGGATATGCTGATGAATAGTTGTCTTTCTTCCAAAACGCTTTGAGGCTTGCCACAAGGAATAATTGAGTCGTATCTATTCGTCACTCCTTTCGGTTATCTCAGCTCCGTGGCGCCCTACATCCCATCACCTAAAAGATGTCGGTAACGCCAATCGAGGATTTTGAAAAAATCGTTTTTTTTTTAAATTGATTAAACAATGCTTGAACATCATAAAAACGCGTTTTTCTCGAAACCACTTTTTTCAACCTTAACGAACACATTACTTTTACACGGTTCCAGGGATCAGTTTGAAATTGTGACAGTAACATTACAATTGCTTTCTTCACAGAAGTACGTAGGGGCTTTTCGATCCGATTTTTATTCAATTTTATTACCAATTTACTGCTTTTTTCGATTGAATTTTTATTCGATTTTATTACCAATTTACTGCCTATTTTTTTCGATTGAATTTTGATTCGATTTCATTGCCAACTTATTGCTTATTTTTTTCGATTTAATTTTGATTTGATTTTATTACCAATTTACTGCTTATTTTTTTCGATTCAATTTTGATTCGATTTTGTTATCAATTTACTGCTTATTTTTTTAAGGAAAGAGTCGAATTTTTTGGGCAACAGTACACCATTTTTACAAATTTGATTAAATAAAAAATCCATGTCTACTCCTATATAGCCCATGTAGGTTAAATAGTATATTGATAGAATTGTATTGTTTACACAATTACCTCCTTTATAGAAGTGCGTAGGGGTTTTTCGATTCGATGTAAATTTTTTAATTTTATTACCAATTTACTGCTTATTTTTTAAAGGAAAAAAATCGAATTTTTTGGTCAAAGGTGCACCATGTTTAAAGTTTTATTACATGAATAATTCCTACGTATTTCTATAGCCAATATAGGTAGAGATAGTGTATGGATTAGATTTTTTTTTGGTTTTTTTTGTTCCTGATCCTACTTTTCACGAGAAATATTTGTCCGCTACTGGAAGTGTTTTTTTAAAAGATAATTTCGAAAATCGGCTCTCTCGCCGCCATTTTCTACAAATATAATAATAAAAAAATTCCGAACTTAAATATTACATATGCTGAATAATTCCTCTAAAAAGAATTTCCTTTCCTCGTATTATACTGAAAAAAATTGTCAAAGTTAGGCCTTCTTTCCGGCCGCTAGTGTGGTGTCACCTCTTAAATTTGGCAAGCGAATGCGTCAAATTGAGGCCATGTCGCGTCTGGTGAACAATTTGTAAATAATTATATTTTCTTTCCCTGCACGAGAAACATCAGTCGGGAAAATTCACGTTCTTCTTGTGCAGTTGATAGGTCCCTTAAGGTGGAACAACACTGTGATGGGTGAAAAAAACGTTTTTGTTGCATTTTCTTAAAGGAAACATATTCATTAATATGTTAAACAAATTTGAAGTTAAGATATTGAAAATTGACGTATACTAAAAATTTCAATCGCGTTTTTCTCGAAATGATTTTACTTGACCCGGCCGGAATCATAACTTTAGTTATAATTCAATATAATATAAGTATAACTCTAGTTATAATTCAATTCGATTTTCAGTGTTGAAAAACGAACATTTTCGCAATTGCCGTAGCTATCTTTGTACGTAGCACTTTAAAGGAAAATTTTAAGTCTTTTTAAGACCCTGAAGATAAATAAAAATTTCGTCAAAATTACATTTTTTAACACCTTTTTTTTGTGATCTTTTATTCTTTCGAAAAACTCCTTAAATTATAAAGCTTTTTTTATTTTTTTTTTTCATTTTTCAGGCAACTATTGTTAAGTTCACGATCTGGCCGTCGGACGATATTTGTTATACTAAATATTTACATGAATTAAGTTCAATGTATGCTTAATAACGTTTCGTATGCTTAATAAATTTTCCAAATTTCATATCAATAATCCAATAGATTTAAAAAATCTGAAAACCTACCTTTTTCGGCCCGACGCGGGGAAGTCCTCCCTCAAAATCCTAATGAACGCTAGTTAACAAATAAATCCGCCGTCTGAAATGCGCGCTGCGAGCACCCAGCAGACTATCCGCCCTCCCTCTATGCGTGTACCTTTTTGATTTAAGAATTTGACAACTGTTATGAAAATCCCATTCGGGAAGTATTTTCGCGTAGAATTATTGCAGTTGCTCTTGAATAAACAATTTTTGAACTGCTGAAAAAACTTTTTCTCGTCTGGCTGATTTCTCATATTCTATATTTTCGAATGAACTAGAATTGGCAATCAGTGGTTGTAAAATACTGTCGAGTGATATACAACAGATTAGTTCACAATAAAAGCGTTAGATGTAGCAGATTATTTACAACGAAAAAAGTGATTAAGTCCTTCCAGTGTTGCAGCTATGAACATATCCAACAAGCTACAGAAACCTGCTTTAGGAAAAGGCTCCTCTTTGCATGTGATCCCAATAAGAACTGTTTCATTCCAATATAAATTATGGCAAATATTGCACCGATATATTTAAGAATGGACACACCCGAAACGCTTATGAATTGTGACACGGTCAAAATCGATCGCCAAGTCATCAAGGATTCGGGCAGTCGTTTCTAACGAACCTTGACTAGCTTCGTCTGCGTGGGGTCTTAATGTGATTAATCGCAATCTCCTGAGGGACTCAAGTTTTGCATCATTCAAATGAGCATGAAGGCGTTCGGCAAGAGATCGAGTTAGGTAGAGACAGAGAGGTAAGTCGTGATGACGGACCGAAATGAGTGAATTGATGGGCGAGCTGACGAAAATGTCCTGACGTCAGTCTCTTTGATCACATGCAGCATGCGTTAGATTTTTGCAGTCCCCGATGAATGGTCCCTCGTCAGATTCATCACGAACTAACTTTTTCCTCTTAAGCTTTTTTGTTGATCATGTTTTAAATTGATTAATCGAATCAATTATCTGGAAGGTATATCTTACCATGTTTGATTCGATTTCAATATTTCCTGGACACACACGTTGATGAATATGCAAATTATAGAGATGAATAAGATTCGACGTTGAGTTGCTCATTCGCGAACATCAATGGACTCGTTATCTTTGAATAGCCGGTGATTTGTCGCTAGTTTTACGATCGTAGTTGGTCAGTGATTAATTTTATTCCATAGTCAAATGAACAGCTTGGTTCCTCAATTTACAATGGATCGAAAGAAAGAGACTTGTTGATTGAAGTCGTCAGGAAGGTAGCCTGAGCGTAGGATAAAAAGCGATTTGATTGGAAGACCTTCATTCTTGCTGTACTTTCGTTGTTATCAATACATTTGTGTGATTTTTGTTGCCCACTGCAGTAATCACGCCTCGTTTGCCTCCTGCGTTGAAAAGTTAAAACCTGACGAAGCTACGTCATTCGCAAGATACGAACGTGGCTTAGTAAGCTAGCCGAAGCAAATAGTCCTGCATAATAAAGTTCTTTCTTCGTCTCTGTATATTGAGCGAGACGCTCAATTTATTACGGAAGGTAATCGGCTCAGACAGCGTCATTCAGACGCCAGTTACCATTTCATTAGCACTGACGACAGCGCGAATACTCGTGTGAAAGAAAATTTACTGTGACTTTTCGTGCTTCTAAATCCTCGTCGATCAATAGTCCTCTACTATTAGCGATGTCAAGATCATTCTTCGTCATACTTAATCCTTCTTTCGACAGATTTCTTCCAGACGGGGATAACTTTTTAGCTGAAAAATTAATTATTTTTTAACAAACGCACGAAATACTAACTTTGTCTCTGGTTTGGACAATTTATTCCAGTTGCCTCGGGAAATCCAGAGACTCGAGCAATATCGAGAAATTTTATAACGGAGTGAAAGTAAGCCGCAAGCTCACGATCCGTTCTCTCTTCGACCATCGGCCCAAGTTTTATTTCTACCACATCTCTCTCTCTCTCTCTCTCTCTCTCTCTCTCTCTCTCTCTCTCTCTCTCTCTCGTTCTTTTGTACTCTTTCGCGTTGGAATTCCCACTTTTCCAATTTTTTTTCATCGCACGTGCGTCCTATTGATATTCAATCGGCGATTTATTTTAACATTGCATTGGCAAGAATGTTCCAAGAATTCGAAGCACGATAGCGCTGGTGGTGGATTTTTCGAAACAAGCGAACGATATATCGTAGGAACCGTAACCATTTCGCGTTTATTTTATCTCTGAATATTTTTCTCTCTTTTTTAAAAATTCTATGTCATGATGGCGGAAGCCTCACTTGCGTGAAGATGTTTCTACAGACTCTCTTCTGACATTGCTCAGGAAGAGGAGCTGATGAGAGAAGCTTCAGAACCTTACCTGTCACTAGCAGTTTCTAATCAATAAGAGATCTGTATTAAGGTATTCCCTTCGTGGAGGTCCATTTTTTTGGGAGCATCAGGGTCCTTCTACATCATTGGCAAATTATAGTGGAGCATAAGAAAACATCAATTACAATCATTATACCCAACGATAGGCTATGAAATGAAAAATTTCGCACAAATTTAGAAGATTTATAAGGAACAACACTTGAGTGTCCGTTTTCACTTTTGTTGGAACTCATATATGTGACGAAGCATTGAAAACTATTAAACACGTATTTTTTTTTAATCCGCGGAAAAACGTTTTCAATGGGGTAAATGACCCCTCAGAGAAGGGCGTGTCAACCCGGAATCTAATTTTTTCGCTGCGGCTAGCCGTCCGGTTGTCGGACGAATAAGCGTATGTCATTCGTCCGATAACCGGTCGGAGAGACACTCCGTAATTTTTTCATTTTTTCAATAGTGAATTTTTCATCGCTTTATATTAGAATAATTTTGGTTTTTGTTTCATTCAGGTCGGTGGACTGCTTATGGGTGAAACTGCAAAACCACCCCTCGAGAGGCCTTCCCTTAAGAGGTGGTCCCATAGTTCTCAATGCTTTATCACGTATATGAGTTTAAACTGAAAAGTCGCGAAAATTCTTCTGCTAGTTACATTTCCCCAAGTTTTGTCATTAATATTTCATTTCAACATTTGGCGACTTACCTGCTTTTTGTTGTTACGAAAACTTTAGAATTGTTTATACCCGTAGATCAGTTTATATAAGACATCTAGAGTTATTTAGTGTATGAATCATTAGACAGAAACGTCCTTTCCATAAAGTTTCGTATACATCAGACGATTTTTAGAATGGCCATTTTTTGTTAAAAGCTCGGTAACTTGGCTTGAACTTTTACCAGTATACTGATATGTATTTTTACTTAAAAACAGACGAAAATCAGTTAATTGTTAAATATTCGGTTTCGTAAAAAGGAATGCCTTGATCCACTGCACTGAGAGCAACGAAATGACGAGAAAAGTTATTTTCAGTTTCAATTATCTAATTCCGCAGGGTTGACTAATTTAACATCAGCACACAGTGAATTCCGAGGGCTACGGTTTCTAGTATGCCGTAAATTTCCGGTTTAATTTAGCAGAGCTTTCGCGAGCTACAGGTATCTCGAGACTTGCGGAAGTGTCGAAGCCCGAGGTAGGTTGGGGTAGATTGCCTAACTACGTCAATGCGATACATGCTTAATGAAGTCGATTTTCTTCGAATGCAGGGTTGCTACCCTATACGAGTGTTCTGCACCTGCAGAACAGACTGCGAGTAAGCTAAACTGTCAAACGGGACGTACAGGGTGATAATTGTGCTGAAATAATGAATATTAAAGGAAATACCGTCTGTTGGGGAAATGCAATTACTCTGAGTGACTAGTGCAGAGAAGGTGGAAATTAAGGGATGGCCACTATACGTATTCCTGCTCGTATTTATAATTGGTCCATTTTTCTTGTTTCAGACAGTCTCGGCGACGGGACGCACAAAAACAA
The DNA here is from genome assembly GCA_951751655.1 of Ophion costatus. Lineage (NCBI taxonomy): Eukaryota > Metazoa > Arthropoda > Insecta > Hymenoptera > Ichneumonidae > Ophion > Ophion costatus. The sequence goes on along the minus strand of OX632359.1, from coordinate 35,877,659 downwards.
AGACTCGCAATGTGAATTAAAAAGAATAACCATAGTGTAGCATTAATATTTCGAATGGGTCCAGGAAAGGCAAGATAACGCGAGAAAAACATCCAAAAAGTATCAAAATCTTAAAACGGAGCAGGGTTGAAAACGGTTCCGAAAGCGGTGCTGTATCTTATTATGGTTCCTCCAAGAACACAAAAAATGGATTGAAGTGAGAAGAAAGATTAAAAAAATATAAGTAATAATTTCACCCTCGTAACGTTGCGTGGAAGAATAAACATAATCATTCGCTAATTAACTAACGTAAAAATGAGAAGTGAGAAGAGTGAACACCGCGAAGATTGATTCGGGAGGAAGTAAAGCTGTGATGTCGAGATCAATAGTACAGGGTCTAGAAAAAAATAACGGCAAAAAAAACGACACGCGAGGTACTAGGATCTTGCGAGGGATCGACGGGAATATGAAATCCGGCTGGAGTTTCAAGAGCTTGGAGAGAAGTGCCGATGGAGGTCGGAGACTCGAAGTCAAGTGGCAGATGTAGGGGGTAGATCGATATCGGAATCGAGGAAATGGAGGCTGAGAATCGGGGGAAAAGAATTTTTTAATCCGCGAGATCAAGCCTAAAACTAAAAAATGCCTAGGAATTTGAAAATAATGAATATTTGAGAAAAAATTAAACAAGCGATGCTTCCGAGTCAGTATCGATAAAAAATACGTCCGGTAGTGATAAAAATAAGAAGTATCGGTGAAAAAAGTGAGAAAAATACGCGCTGATATTACACCGGCAAAATGCGACCGATATTTTCTGCTCTGGTGGCTCTATCGTGTCTGATACTCGTCGCTCGTGGTTATGAAAATTTTCGTGGCAGCAGCGGAGTGATAAGAGGGGAGAGCAGTATCAAGATCGGTGCTGGTGCGAATTCCCGTGGCACTGGCACGGGGAGAGGCAATTCGGGTGTACGAATTGGCGAGGGTAGAAGTCCATCGACGAGGCAGAGAGTTATTCCAACGACGACAACTACGACGACATCACAGCCCTATTACGTACAACCTGTGCCACCACAATCATCGAACTCTGCCAAAAAAGCCAGCAAAATCTATCTAAAGGTATCTTCAATCATTTTTTACCTTATTTATACACCATTCGTTTTATTTTCGAAAGTTGCATTATCACTAAATAACTGAGGAAATACGTCGTGTTTTTCACGTCTTCGGGCCCGCTCAACAAAAAACAAACCCAAACTAAGAACAATCTGGGTAAATTTTGACAAATAAATACATTTTTCTTCGAAGACCTTACACCACTGGCCAAATGAAAGAACAATTGTCATGAAAGTATTATACTTTGTGCAAAATTGGAGAGTTATAATATATGAGGTGATTCGCCGTTCAGCATTGTGATCTCACCTTAAACTTTCGTGCCCAAATACTGTTTAAGTACAAGGAGCTTGCCAGATTTTTATGGAGTTATTTTAAAGATATAGTTATTTCAAAATTAATATTCAAAAACCTATGGAATCGTCAGCATAATCACACGAGGGACATGCCTAAAGGTAATTATTAATGACACTTTTTAGTAGTATACGTTAGGCCATGAAACGTGGAAGATAAAAATACAGTTACGTTTTTAACGAAAATCTTTGTAATAATGGGCAGAAGAAAACGTGAGGGTCGTCGAATTCGATTTGCGTCCCTTGGCACGTCCCGACATCTCCGGTGCACTCTGGCCGGAGCTAAAGTAATGCTGCAAATAGTTCAATGGTACTGAACAATCGTTGGATGCGAGCACCGCATCTCTCCATCTAGTCAATAAGTCAGTACATCCAGGGAGTTCAGCCGGATACCAAAGCTTCGTTCATTGCCACGTACACCGCATTCTGAAATTTGAAAAAAGTAGCCAAGTAGTTGACTTAAGGGAGGACACCGCTGTGAAGGAACGAATGAATCTCGTTTTTTCAATTTTTTGTTGTCTACTGAATGGCTTATTTGGGATTTGCAAAAAAGGTATCTCATTAAGCATATGTTGAACTTATTTCGTGTGAATTTTTATATTTAATGTTTTTTTAAATCAAGACCGTTATTAAGGTATAATACAGTCTGTATATAAGTGTGGGGCAACGGCCAGATCAAACAATACATATGAGTACAAGGCGCAATTAATAAAGTATTCATTCCATGCAAAAGATCTTGCGATAGAAAGCAAATTGCACCACATCTTCAAAATATCTGAGAATTTCCGATTTTCCACGTAATTTTCGCGAGTATGCGAAAAAATGTTGGCCCTTCCTCAACACTATCATTCCAATAAAAGCGAAGCTGATGAGTACCATCCTCAATCCCAGCTATTTCTTTTTTATCGTCGAGAGAGCACCCCTGTCTTCTCCTTCCCATCCCCGTGGGATTTGTCCAGACACCTAATGTACTCTCCGATCTGTTTCTCCGACCACCGCTCGCTCGTAAAGCTCCTTCTATCCTGCGTTTGATTGTTCAAGCCACATTGATGTTTCACCATTCTCGACAGACATTCGCTCTCACATAGGCATTGTTTCTTAGTAAGGAAATTCGTTCGACAGGTCAGTTTTGGTCCTAATGGTAAATCCCTATTTCCTTCGTCTCTATAGACAGTTCTCTGCCAGAGAGATTTGATGGTCCCAAGAACAATTGCGAGACATATTGCTATTGCGACCACATAAAACATCTTCGGGTCGTTCATAAATTTCTCTTCGAGACATTTGGTGAAGACAATTTGGGCACCACAACCCCAAAGAGGAGAATACTGTTACCACTTTTCGCCACGTCTTCACAATCTTGCCTCGTGGCAGATCAAGTTGTTGCTTGATGCTGCCAGTACACTTTGGGAGGGAGATACCTTTAGGGGTGGAAAAAATGCTTGATTTTCATGATTTTTTTAAAGGTAAGATTTGTTCCCTATTTTATCGACTTAGGGTATGTTTTATTACTACTTTTGGCTGTCACGTGGTATTTTTTTTTTTGTTAATCTTGAAAAGTGGCGGAGGTATAGCACGATTTTCTAAACGGGTTGCGGTGGATGTTGTCAGACGGCGGGACACGTAGCGTCGGTGAGGTCAATCTAAAAAAAAAACAATAAATAATTTTCTTTCACTAACACTTATACGCAGAATATGAACCAAGAAAAAGCGAAAAATTTAGAAAATCAATGAAATGGTACGCATTTTAACAAAAAGATTAAATTGTCTGGAAAAATGGGTCCAGTTTGCCATCAAAAATACTTTTTTTTTCTCAATTTTCAATAACATCTAGGGCCATATTTTAGAAAGACTTATACCAAATTCCATCGGAATCGGTCGATTATTTTTTTAGCTATACGTCGTGCCAGTTTTGAAAACGCCCTTTAGGGGACCGTGCCATACCTCCGCAATTTTTGAAGATTCATAATTTATTTATTTTTAATCACCATGTAACCAAAAGTAGTAATGAAATACCCTAAGTCTCAAAAGTAGTAAAGAAACCTTTCCTTTAAAAAAAATCCATCATCAGCAAATTGTTCCCTCGCCTAAAGGTATCTCCCTAAAAAAGGTGGCTGGTACTTTTTTCCATTCGCGAGTCGTTCGTTCTCGCCCACTTTTGGGTAGTTGTGGGACTCGATATGTGGGAGCTAGGCATTTTATGGGGCACCCCTGGGATGGATTTTGGGTGCGATATGAGGCCTTGAATCAAACCCGTTCACCGAGTCGTGAGATCGAATCACCGATAGGTGAAACATCCAATGGGGTGTATATCTGCAGAGTATGTGAGCTCGCGATATCTTTTGTTTCAGTTTACTCATACTTGAGATTATTTTCGATACCGTCGCCAAGATTATACTTTTCATGGTTGATTACCCATTAAAGGTGAACGAGATCAGATACCAAAGCAGGCGAGTTCTTTGTCGTCCGATTTATTACAAAGGTAGCGACCCTTCGAGAGCATCGAGGTGAAAGTTACGACCAGCTCAATGCGTTTAGCCGCTCTCCTTTAAATTGTACGCCTTTTACTCTGCCTCCACATAGGCGTCCATTCATTCGTGACAATCGATATTACGCCAAACCTGCAACAGGTGGACAGACACACCGATCGATCGTCGATTTAATAATAAGAATCCTGCGAACTGCCACGTATATTGAGCCATTAAAACGAAGCTTTTCACGTCGTTATATGATAATCAATGGTTCGCGTGGCTCCCCCGCCTTACTAAGCGTGGACGTTACTACTGGAAAATTTCATTTTTCGCTTTATATAACTTCAACCAATTTGCCTCGATTCTATAGGGTATTGAAGTACCGTAATACCTTATTTTCGCCGGATTAGAGAGTGTTAACTTTACCTGATGCAAATTGGAGCCTACCCTTTGCTGACTCACCGTTTATGCGGCGACGAAAAAAAAACCGATGGATACGTGGCTCGTATCAATTAAAAGGGGTTTATGCATGAGCTGAACCAACGAATCGTTCGGACAATTTATTTTGATCAGCGAGATTTTTTCCAATCTAACAAACACTTGCCAGGAAGCAGTCCATTTCAGATTATTTGATTGTGCATGTTTTTCTGCAGATTACGAACAGGCTGTGGTTGTTAAATGTGGTAGGTTGTTCTTTAGATGTTAGAGCGGTCTGCATTTCTCTTTTTACAGACCCACAGGGATCAGTCGTCAAGTCGCAATTGCTCGCATACAGGCGATGTTGTTATTGGTGAGGTTTGTCGCGTCAACACTACAGATATCTAAACCACATTCGTACTGCTCCATTTCCGTTGGTATTTTGGGATTATGACGTATCTAATTATGACTTGTCCATTTGCAAGGTTTGCGGCTGTTCCATGTCTCAAGGGTTTACACAGCTTTCGACTCAGACTTGCGTATCCCGGTATTTTCTAATTTCCCATTACAGCCTGCAGCAACCCTCTGCTTCGTATCATACAGCCAAATAAAATAAACGACGAACGGCTGCGACCTTTGGAGCGAATAAACGATTTTATCCAATGAAAAGAACTTATTTTATGGAGAAGCTTAATTAAAATTCAAATTAACTGGATGTGACCGTATGAAGAAACACGAGCGAACCCAAACGAGCCCAAACAAATTTAAATTCGAAAACTATTGCGCGTCGCTAAAAATCCCTTTAGGAGTGGCCTTAAAATATTAAGAGGAAGGTTTGTGCAAAATTTCAACTCGATCGGAGTTTAAGGGTTTTCGAAACCTTATCCCCTCCATGTTTGTATCTTATAATAAAAAAATGTATTCGTACTTTTCTTTAATAATAAGTTTTATTGATAAATTAAAATGTCAGGTGATTTTGAGACACCCTTTACACGGGAGAATTCCGTTTCATAGGGAATCGTCGCTCATGAAATTGATTACCAAGCGAATGTGATCCCGACTATTATTGCAGACTTTGATCTGTTGATCGATTTCTGTGACAGGTGGGAATGGTCGTCCCATATAAGCTGTTCGGTGTTCGTGAATACACGAAGGCGGTCACCACAGCGATTCATGGATTACAGAAAAGCGCACGGGGTCCGAGGCTCGAGCTTTTTAACGTTTACGACTTCAACGTGACAATCGACATGAAAGAATTGACGCCTAGTCCGACTGGTGAGTAACGCAAATTTCTTCTATCTCCACTCAACATCATACACGTCTATAGGTAATCATAATTTTTTTCTTATATTCAAAAAGAAACGAACTTTGTTTATTACATATCATGAACACACTATCATCATGGAGAGATTCACAAAAAGTGGTAAATTGTTGTCTCTGTTGACTTATTCGAGAAACGTATTTTTACGAATGCGGACAAGGATACATTCTTGGCGAATCTTTTCTGTTAAATCCCAATGTGATTGCGAACTCGAAAAATAGTGGAATTTCGTTTAATTATTCTTTTCCGAATGGTCACAAGGTTCGTAATGTTTTATGGATTGGATTTCACTTGATTGGATATTGCTTTTTATTTTTTCTTTAGTTCACGTCTTCTGTGGGGAAGGTCTTGATTGAATGCACTAAATTCCGCTAGTTGGTGGTTTAAAAAATCGTTCCATAATATTTTGTATGATTTTTATGGTTTTTACAAATGGTTCTTTAAACTTTGATGTTTTCTCGACGATCAATCAATTTTTTAAACATAAAAAGGCGATTTTGTGCCCTCGTATCCAAAAGAGCTTCATGTAGTTGAAATACGCTTACCTTGATATAATTTGTTAATTTTCATTCATTTGTTAATTTTTTGCGAATGGTTAACACGAATAAGGACAATTTAGAAGACGGGCAATCTATCTACGTAAATGCTCTTGGCTCAATTTTTCGTACAGCATACATGCTGCATTTTTATAAGCGTTATGTCACGTTAAAAAAAGTGAACATCCTTTTCAAAATTGATTCGACCCAAATAATGGAAAAATCCTTCTCTATGCCTTAGTAAATTTCTATTTCACAAAATACCCTACGGGAATATCAGAAAAAAACTCAAGCTGCTCAAGTTTGCATAATTGAAATGCAACAACGATTCAAAAAATATTTTTATCAACGTATCTTGATTATTATACAAAATCTTTTTGTTCGGATTTAGAGCGTGGGTCTCTAACCAAGTATCTTCAAAAATCCCTCGGATGTTTTTGTGGGCAGAATCTTCCAAGACAAATTCAAGGAAAGAAAAAAATGTTCTCCCCTTCCAACAATGCGAACTTCAATCTCATAAATAATCAGGGTGGAAAGTAAAGCCAAATATTTTCATTTCCACAATTTCGACTCTCCATCGCGATTAATAGCATGTTCCCACAGGTTCCGTGCAACCGATGAGTGTTAATTAAATTTGCTTCACAAATTTTGATCTCGCTACGAGCAATGCACGAATTATTGGAATAGAAAAAATGACCAAGAACCTGAGATTGCATACGTTAAAGTTTGTCAATGTAGAATATAACGTATGAAATCTATTTCCACGAAATATCAAAGTAGACGTATTTACTTGGTTATCATTCTTCGGACCAAGATTAGTATTTGGATGAAGGGTCAGCTGAGCTCCACGATGAGGCTCTTTCGACACATTATTTCTCCACAGAGAAGACTGTATTTATACCGCAGACTCTTCCGGTGTCTTTTGTAGTGATGTGGCATCGGGAAAGCTTTGTCATCCTCTCACGAAAGGTAGCCATAAACCGATGGCATATTTATGGCCTAATCGTGGATACGCCCTAGCAACGATCATGGAACATACACCTTGTATCGCGTTACTCCGAGGGTTCTTATTGAGCGTCCAAGAAACCGAAGGAGGGCTTCTCTCTCTCTCTCTCTCTCACACACACACACACACACACACACACACACACACACACACACACACACACACACACACACACACACACACACACACACACACACACACACACACACACACACACACACACACACACACACACACACACACACACACACACACACACACACACACACACACACACACACACACACACACACACACACACACACACACACACACACACACACACACACACACACACACACACACACACACACACACACACATACACACACACACACACACACACACACACACACCCGCGCGCGCGCGCGCGCGCACCATATATATATATATATATTAATTATAAATATCTGGGAAATGTGCTGGTCGAACCGAAGCGATAGCTAGAGCAGCAATTTGATACCAGTTTGGATGGTAACGTAGTCTGCTAGCAAAAAATAGAAGCGCACATGGCTTGGGCGAAACATCTAAAAGATGTAACTTTAGCGTGTACATGACTACCCATACGGATGGGGTCCCAACCCCGCTTGCTGTAGTTATTTGACGCCACGTTTCCTCTCTATAACTAGCAGCTCATTGTGATCCGAAACTTCCCGGCTCTCGCGTTCGACGTGCACGCCATCGCAGACGTTCCAAAAGAAATCCATACCCAGTTCCATTTCTCACTTAACGCGTTAGGGATATTCGATGAAGTTTCCTGATCGGGTTGTTGGATTCCTCAATCTTCTAGAATTCCCTATCTCGAGCTCAACTATTTTTTCATCATGCTCGTGACGCGTGATAATTGACTCTGGAAAATGTCGAGAATGTATTTGCGTTGGAAAATTATCAGACTGTAATTGTAACAAGTACATATTCAACTCGAGACTAAATTATAACATCAAGACATACACGTTTAGTGTGAGGTACAAAACGAAAGTGATTATATTGATCATTATGGAAGCTCTCGCACGTATTTGCAGAAGTAAAACTATTTCGACCTCGTTGTCTCTCATTATGGAGGGTGGCGGGACTTCGCTTTTTCTTTTCGCAAGCCAACAGTGCAAGAAGGACTTAGTTTATCTCGTTATTTATGGCTTTGTACTTCGTTCATTTCCTGCAATTGCTTTCCAACTTCGAGCGAACGTACGAACTTTCACGAGATCACAGGGCGGGTTTGTTTCAACCCGATTAACGGGTAACGCCCAGTTGTAACAGTGGAAAAGAGCTGATTTTTGGGATATTTTTTTTATATCATCATGATTATAAATTTCTACAAACGATTGGTTTTCGAAAAAGTATATGAAGAACACTCTGTAATTTTTTTGTGTTCAAATATTCATATACACTGCTGGCCAAAAGTTTCCCCTCCCACTGGTGTAAAAAAAGGAACTATAATTTCTATGTGAAATTTCCTATATTTACTGTATACAAATAATAAGGGGGGGGACTTTTGGCCAGCAGTATACAGGGTGCCCCAGAACTGACTGCGTTCCTTGAAGTGGGAGGTAAGGGATGAAATTCTGAGTCGATTGGTATAAGCATGTGTGGGTCTCAGATCAACCCCTGCATTATTATTCATATTCAAAGGCGGGCCAATCAGGTGCGACCGCCTTTAAAAATCAATTATAATTCAGGGGTTGATCTGAGATCCACACATGCTTATATCAATCGACTCAGAATTTCACCCCTAATCCGCCATTTCAGGGAACGCATTCAGTTCTGGGACACCCTGTATAATATATATGCCGCTGATGTCTGGGCAGCACGTCTTGAAAACCTATTTTGCGGTGAGCCATGCCCTTCTGACTCGGATAATCTAAGATAAGAAAATCAAACAGATTTCGTTGGTATATTAGTTCATCCTATGATTAATCATGATTATGATCCTATGATTAATATCATTGGTGACATTACAGTGGCGCTTAATAAAAATAAATCACAATCAATACTCATAGCCAACAATAAACTGGAATAAAAAAATTCCCACAAATTTAGTAGATTTAGACATTTTTACATTTTCTCTGAAAAGTCGCGGCTACGAAAATTCTTCCGCTAGTCACATTTTGAATGTTGGATGTTGAAGTGTTGAATATGCGGGCTCGTGAAAGGAATCCCTTAACGTTTCGAACTACGCTCCGCCGGACCGCTGCACGTCAACACAACCGTCTATAAATCTGTAATTGTCATTCGATCACTTTGTATTTTTCAACGAACATTTAGATGATCAAAATATATTGTTTTTGAAAAAAGTAATTTTTCGACTTTTACGACTAAGCATAACCCCTTAAACAATGAGGAAGCGAGTTGTCGGTTTTAACTTTCATGGTACTTTTTTCCGTCAACATCCCCTTCCACTGTGTAGCCATTGATCCCTGGGAGTTCTTGCACTATTCCTCTACGATTGAAATTCAATTATCTTCCAGCGATATCGTAGCTTCGTATCCTTTTTTTTGCATGCGAGACACATTTGTATTCATTCAAAAAAGCACCTCTTGTTGAAAATATAATCGGCACGGTGTTCGTGTAAAGCTTTTATCCACAGCGCTGAGCTTTCCGTCGGCGTGAATTTCACCGAAGCGTAAAATCGAACCTCCTTCCATCCAGCCCAACGATGTCCCAGTCCAAAGAGAAATAACGAGGAATTGCACAGTTTCGTTTACCGTAGGAAGCTCGCCACGTAGGACGGATATAAATCCGATTTCGAGTATCCGCGTGAAGATCGTTTACTTCGTTACGCGTGACAATTACATCGAAATCGATTTGTATTTTCGTGTAAAACGGCGTCCTTGGGGATTCCAATGTCTAGAGAGATAAAATTCAAATCAATGCAAATGAATCTCGTTCGTCCGTGCGTGGGTACATCGCGCGTGATGAGAAAAAGCGGCTGACAGAAGGACGATGAGAGGACGAAAAGTTCGTAGACGCTAATGGAGAAGTGTCCGCAGCTTTAAGGATGTTGAGTCCCAAATCGCAAATGATAATAAAATTCTGAAAATTTGGTATGTTTTTGTATGAAGTATTTCAGAGGTCGTGTAAAAATTTCACGACAATTAGGAAGCTCGTAATTGAACAATTAACATTCACAAATAAAATGTTGTTTTATGGAAACTGATGTAACTTTGCAATAAGTTTGTTTTTTGACCTCTCAATTTTGTAATATCTACAATATACTGAAAGCAACGGAAACAAAACGAAGTTTATTGACAGATTTTTTTTTATTTCTTTTAAAAATTGTTCTTAACAAAATGTTAATTTTTTAATAACGAGCTTCCTAATCGTCGTGAAATTTGAACACGACCTCTTAGATACTTCATACAAAAACATAGGAAATTGTCAGAATTTTCTTATCATTTTTTATTTCAACCTTTAAGGAGGTTGAAGTAATGATGATAGAATTCTGAAAATTTGGTATGTTTTTACATGAAATATTCAGGAGGTCGTGTAAAATTGTCATGACGATTAAGAAGCTCTTTATTAAACAATTAACATTAACATTTTTCATAGGGACTCAGCATCCTTAACACGCGAATTTCGTCGGAATGCCCAATGTGGCAGGCCAGAATGGCCTTCCCGAACCTTTATTTTTTTCTTTCCCCGGACGAGCTTTTCTCCCCCGAACGAGCTTTTCTCCCATTCGATATCCATCTCGTTGGCACATAGACCGATAAAATTCTATTGACTCGCATCTCAGCTACGTTTCATGGGTTTCAAAAACAACTTTGGCACTTGTATAGTCTATCAGCGCCCTTCCATCGAGCCATCAAACTCTTCTCTAATCTCTCAAAGCCTTGTTATTCCGAGCTTTCGCGATATACACAAAAGTCTGCGCCGATTCACCGAATTCACGCTCGCAAGCTTTTACTGACACTCGGCAAACGTTACAACCGTGTATGAGCTTTATACGAGCTTTTTACGCTTCCAAACCTCGCGTTTACTAGTACCAAACGGCAGATGAGGCTTGCGGCTCAACGCGCTCTGCCGAAAAGCAGTTCATTTCAATGTCCTCTTTTTCCTAAAGCTTTTACAAGCCTTCGGTAGTTTTTAGGAAAGTTCTAGCCGGTACGTATTTCACCACCGTTGCGGGGACTAGTTTCGAACGCAAGTAGCGAATATAATTGGATCCCTGCATGTTGGTGCGTTGGCAAGAACAAAAGTTCCTACCAGTGTACTTGCATGTGCGATTTAAAAGCTTCATTCAACCTGTGGGTCTCGTAAATGATGGGCGAGTAACGCAACTTTCTTCTATCTCCACTTAAAATGATATGCGTATATGGATAATGATAATTGTTTTCTTATATTTAGAGCGAGGCAAACTTTGCTTGTACATGTCACGAACACACTATCGTTACGGAGAGATTCACGAGAAGTGATAACTCGTTGTGTCTGTCGAGGTATTCGTGAAATTTGGTTAAGGTAGACACCTAGCGCGGTCGTCGGAAACAAAAATATCATGCGCTACATGCAGCGGAGCATATACATAAATCTACAGTTTCGTAATAAAACTTTTCCTTCTGACTGTACTCTACAGTGTGAGAAATGCTATACCAAGCTAGTAACCCGACTATAGATTTTGGCGGATGAACGATCAGCTTAAGGGTGTTGAGCCCCTATGAAACATGTCAATGTTAATTGTTCAATAAATAGCTTCTTAATCGTCATGAAATTTTACACGACCTCCTGAATACTTCATGTAAAAACATGCAAATTTTTCAGAATTCTATCGTCATTACTTCAACCTCCTTAAGGGTTGAAATAAAAAGTGATAAGAAAATTCTGAAAATTTGGTATGTTTTTGTATGGAGTATTTGAGAGGTCGTGTTAAAATTTCACGATGATTAGGAAGCTCGTTATTAAAAAATGAACATTTTGTTCAGAACAATTTTTAAAAGAAATATAAAAAAATATTTCAATAAACTTCGTTTTGTTTCCGTTGTTTTCAGTATATTGTAGATATAAAATTGAGAGGTCAAAAAAAAACTTATTGCAAAGTTACATCAGTTTCCATAAAACAACATTTAATTTGTGAATGTTAATTGTTCGATAACAAGCTTCCTAATTGTCGTGAAATGTTTACACGACCTCTGAAATACTTCATACAAAAACATACCAAATTTTCAGAATTTTATCATCATTTGCGATTTGGGACTCAACATCCTTAATGTGGATCAAGCTAGCTGGTTATGTTATCAAAAAAAAAAAAATGTCAAACAGAATTCATTTCAAAGGAAAGTGGCGGACCAAAAACGTCGTGGGCAGTGACATAAAAGCTCTGACATCAATGGCCGAATCCAAAAAGAAAAAATGTGTTGAAGGTGTTGGAGTCGTTGAAAAAGAATACTCGACAAGCACGTTATGTGATGGGAGCCGTATCGTTAAAAAAAAATATTTGCGTTATAAATATTTATATTTTATATTGGTTATGTTATCTTCATTAGCAAATAAAAGTGTTGGTTAACTGATGACTAATTAAAAACTTTGTTCGATTAAAATTTACTCTCGAATAAAACTTTGTGTTGTAGTATTATTTTAAATACGCCGCACAAACGTACGTCCATGGATACGTGGAACGATGCGGTATTGCCATATCTTTTCTTATTAGGAGGATAAATATTTTTTACGGAACAATATTCTGTCTTTACTGAACGTTTTTAGCAAAACCGAATAGTAAACGCAGTGAAAACTTTTTTTACTCTTCGATTAACTAGTTTGCTATGTAAAGATAATTTGGTCTTCAAAATTTATAAACACAATAGAATGGTACGACGAATTATGCGACCTGGCTTCCGGTCAATGCAGACCCTGCAGTGTTAAAAGTTGCAATTTTAAATCCTATTATCTCTCAATCTAAATAGTCGACTGTTCTGAAATTTTACCCAAACATGTATAATGATACGAACAATGTCTGGTTAAAATTTGAACAAAATCTATAGAAATCAAGAGCACGCTCGTTCTACCTTAAAAGATACAGCCAAGTATACGTACTTGGTGAATCTTTTCTGGCAAACGAAGCTGTTGTCACATCCAAAAGGGATGCGAGCATAATATTTTCGTTTCCCTCTTTGTTGCCTACGCCTAGCGCAATATCACGGGATGAGGGTAAAAGGGGTAGTGTGGGAAAGAATAGAATAAAGAAATGGACGCGAGGTTTCGGTACTAAGGAATAATTCGACAGACAATTGACACTATGCTATTTATTATAAGATATTTATTATAAGATTATATTAAAGATGATATCTTTATATAATCTCTCCTTATATAATAATCTTTAGATAATATATTAATAAATATCCTTAATATAAGAGATTATATTAAAGATATTTATTATAAGATTATGTTAAAGATTTATTATAAGATTATAGTACAATTGACACTATATTATTTATTATAAGATACTAGGCTAGGCGGGTTAAATCGATCAGGGTTACCGAGAATGATACAAAAGAAAAGATATAGTCGGCTTACATTGGTTGTGTTTTTGACGCTCGCTCGCCCGGTCGCGTGAAGGTTTGTTGTCGCTCGCGTTACAAGAGCCTTCGCTCTTCGGTCGGACCGCTCGCTGATGCAATCGCTGGTAAGGCGCTCGCTGGGTTTTACGTTGTCCGTGTGTATACTCGATGTGTTTACTGCGACGGCTCTGCACGTGGATAGAAATACGAAGTGTGCGCGTGGTCGATGGATTGAGACTAATCTTTACGGACCGATGATAGAAATTATACTTATAATTAAGATTAAGATAATTAAAAATACAAGTGTAGAATAAAACTTTGGTGACTCGAAAAATGAAGACCGTTCGTATGAAGGTTAGTTGGAGATATTGGTTAGTCTTCTGGATTAAAACTCAATAGAAGAAGTTGATTCGAGGTTGGTTGACGGAAGATTGGGATTGGGAGTCGATGGAAGAACTTGATGTGATGGTAGTTGACGAGAGACTGATTCGACCTTTTTCACGCCGACCTTTCTTGGTTCGCATGTGATTTTTATTGAGTGAGTGGGAGGCAATCTTTGGTTTCTCTTCTTAGAAATAATGGCGCTGGTGAAAGGGGCAATTTCGCTTTGTTAACGGAATGCGCATGAGGTGTGTAGCCGAAATTCGCGCTAAGTCGTACGCGATAGCACGGCGATCATTTGATTCCGACGGCCCGAATGCTGTTACGCGTCTTATTCTTAGATTTATACATATAATAAACTTATGATTGCAAATGAGGATACTGGGAATAACCGAGAGAAAACACCTAGACAAGAGAAGACACATTTGCTAGGACGTAACACTACGGACTCGGAAACTACTTAGTTTAATTTTTATTCTCCAAAATGCGCTTACAGCTCGTAATGTTTTTGTCGATTGAATTTCACTTCGTTTAATATTTTGTTAAATTTTTACTTTCTTTTGCACTTTCTGTGTGGAAGGTCTTAGATATATTCACCGAAGGTAACATCACATGAGTGTCCACCTTCGATTTGGTTGAAACTCATATATGTGATGTAGCATTGAAAACTATTAGACGCGTGTGTTTTTTTTATCAGCGGAAAAACGGTGTCAAGGGTGGAAACCACGCATAAAAAAGGCGTGTCGCCCCTTAATATATTTTTACAATACTTCTCTAGTGGTTTTTCCATCGCTTTACGTTAGAAGAGTTTTGGTTTTCGTTCCATCCAGAGCTTTTGGGTGAAACAAAACGACCCCGCGACACGCCTTTCTTTGAAGGGTGGTTTCCCCCTTAAAACTGTTTTTCTGCTGCTCAAAAATACGGGTTCAATAGTTTTCAATGCTTTATCACTTATATGAGTCTAAAAAAAATCGAAGGCGGACACTAAAGTGATGTTCCTTGTAGGTTTCATAAGTTGATAGTTAAAGGAATCGTTCCAAAACATTTTGTATGATTTTTATGTTTTATTCGAATGGTATTTTCAACTCCTTTATTTACTCGATGATAAGCAGGTGATATTGTGTACTTGTATCCAAGAAAGATTCGACAATTCTTTAGGTAAGTGACTTTTCCGAAAAATGAGCCTAAAATGATTTTTTCTGCTGTTTTCTCATTTATCGGGTCACAAATGGTGATATACAGGAGGGGTAAGCTGGAATTCACCCCTCCCCCAAACAAAACAAACCCAATATAGGCGTCCAAATGTTAAAAAATGCCCTACTTTATCACATGTTTCCGCGAAATTCGACCCCCTTTTTAAAAAGTTATGGAGTATTGTAGTTTGCAGAAAGACGTGACAAAATAGGGCTTTTTTGATAATTTCGGAGCCTGTATTGGGTTTATTTGGGTATTTGAAAAATTTGTAATTCTTTTCAACGATTTTTGCTCGTAAAAAATATGTTAAAGGAAAATTTCATATTCGCCCCACTGAATACCATAATTTATAACCCAATGAAAGAGAGAATAGCCAAAAAAATGTTAGGCTAATTTTTCGGAAAAGTCACTTATCTAAAGACTTATCAAAGCTTCATGTACTTGAAATACGCTGACCTAGATATGAATTAATTTCCTAATTTTTTAGTTAACTGCAAATGATTGGCTCATTTCGTATGCGATGCTTGATGAAGAATCATGTCAAGGGCAGTCAACCCCATTCCTTTTACCTTATAGCCTTCATTCGATGCAGTACATTCAAGAATCGCACTACCTCTCTCTCTCTCTCTCTCTCTGTCTTTATTTCTTTCGCCATGAATGTCTCGTACCCTCGCAAATGAGCAACGCTTCCACCCGACAACTGCCGCGAAGTGAACTGTTTCAATGCTCGAAAAAGGACCCTCGTTAGAAAAAAAGTAGTGGGTACGATGATGCGAAAAACCAGGCTTGAGCATGACTAGCTCCATTTTTCTCACAGACTTTCTAGTGGATACTCGAAATTTGTTTTTTTTTTGTCCCAGAAATAAAAATAGTCCGGCAATGTTCGTAGCTGAAAAAAAGCTTGCCTGGCCTCATTTCGACTATTACCACTGCGAGCCACTATTTTCTGCCGAGGCCGCCTGACAACTCTATTACCACTTTTACGACAAAGCGATAAAAACGACGAACACAACCTTCCATACGGGGCAGTGTAAGCGATACCATCGAATAGAGATTTATGCCTGTCTAGCGAAAATAAAACGATGGCTATTACCTTGTCAGGTATTCGAGTCATATTGTGCAGGGGAGAGAAAAAAAACGCAGAATGACACGTTTTATATCAATGTCGTTATTCAGCCAATGCATCTTTGTGCTTGCAATACGCCCATTGTGTCGCAACCCACTCTTACTTTCAACTATACCCTGGCTTCACTCTGTACACGTTAATTCTATTCGTATCCACGTGTGAATAACTGCCTGGGAGAACGCGATAAATCCGACCCAAATGTTACCAAAAGTAACGTATGGAACTCTACGTTTCTCATTCATCTTCTAACATGACAACTGAAGCCCTTGCTCTTTCGAGTTCATTTCCGCTGTATTTTATACTTGCATTTTAACGTTTCCTTAAGGGGGAAATCCCGTTGAACAGCCGAAGATAAGCCAATTTTCAAGTTAATCAACATTTTATTCATGTTGCATCTTTTAAGTGTGCATTTTTCTTTTAAGTGTCCATTTTTCTTTTAAGTGTCCATTTTTCTTTTAAGTATCCATTTTTCTTCCAATATTTTAAAATAGCGGCTTCAGAGACGATTGCCACATGAGTTATTGCACGGCGTCCAGCCTAGCGTTTGATGCATTTGTCTGAAACATCAGAACCAAAAATTTTTAGATTTCTAAGACCCGCCCGTTCCATGCGAACCTGAAAAATCCAAAGTAAAGTGAAAACTGAAAAAATGGTGCGGGTTTAAAAGATTTTTCTGTTTTTCATGAATTTTTACTACAGTATTTGTTAAGAAAAAAGTACTTTTTGCCGAATAATTGTTGAGGAACTTTAGGTTCACATAGACGGCAATTATGTTATTTAAAAGTGGG
Source organism: Ophion costatus (assembly GCA_951751655.1). Lineage (NCBI taxonomy): Eukaryota > Metazoa > Arthropoda > Insecta > Hymenoptera > Ichneumonidae > Ophion > Ophion costatus. The sequence goes on along the minus strand of OX632359.1, from coordinate 35,860,459 downwards.
CGAAATTTCAGAACGTTCGATTCAACAGTTTTTGAATTAACCTGTACGAGCTTCACATAAAGTGGTCTTCAGGAAAACGCGTTAAAGGGCTACATCTACCTAGAGACCCGAAAAAATTGCTAAATCTTGATTTTTTTCTCGGATCTGGTTGGTGAATGAGAAGCGAATTTGTTTTTTAAACACAAAGGCACATATATTGAAAGGGGTTGAAAAAAATCACCAAAAAATACAGAAAAACGACAACAACATGCCCACTGGCAGATGATGACATTTTTTTCGCGACCTTTGGTGGTGGACTGTCTCTACCTTGGGTTATTCACGTAAAAGATAAATAGAAGTTGTTGACGATCGACGATTTTTCAAATAAGTTCTTTTTTCACGAAGTGGTGACGAATTGAGCCTCGAGCATACGAAATCTATGAAAAAAAGACGTAATTTTCAGGTAACTAGTAAAAAAATGTAAATTGATTGGTACAAAGCGAGATCGTCAACGACCTTTAAATGTTTCTCATCGTATCTCCTGTAAATTTGGAAACGCTCCATCAGGTGGTTCTCGAGATATCATGTCCACCGAATTTGAAAACAGTATCATCTACCGGTGGCCATGTTTTGGTTGTTTTCCTGGGAGAAAATTCCGAAAAGGACATACCTCCAATTAATTTGGAACTGTCGGTTTCCATGTATTTTCACTCGCTGATAACGAATATGATAGTGAAAATAGCCGCAAATTTTATTGTCAAGGTCAAAACTCACAAAAACTGATTTCTTAAATAGTTTTTCTATTTCATTGTAATAAATTGTTAGAGAAAAATGTTTCTCACAGAAGTTGTAGCCTGTAGAAAGATTGATCTTTTGTGTTTCATACAAATTTCTTCTAAAACCAATTTGTTTCGAGAAAAATGGGATAATGCTCCAAAAAGTACATTTTCATAAACTTTATTAGTTTCGGTATTATCTGCTTACACACTTTACCGCGGGAAGGTTGCAGTTTGATCTTTAACAATATCCGCATACCTAAACAGCAAACAGCACACAACACACAACAAATAAATCCATACAACACACAACACTTCAAGGAAAACCCAAACAAACTCCAACCTTCCCGCGGTAAAGTGCGTAAGTAGATAATATTAAATCGAATAGAGTTTAGCAAAATGTACTTATTGGAGCACTATTCCATTTTTCTCGAAACAGAATGGTTCTAGACAAAAACAGTATAGAACATAAAAGATCGATCTTCTTATAGGCTACCACTTTTCTGAACATATTCTTTCTGTAAGAGCAACGTTTGTAAAAACTTAAAAAAAATCAGTTTTTGTGAGTTTTGATCTCAAAAATCAAATTTGTGGTTATCTTCGCTATCGTATTCGTAATCAGCGAGTCAAAATACAAGGGTACACGAAATTTCAAATTAATCGGAGGTATGTCCGTTTCGGAACTACACCCGTTTTTTGTATAGTTTTATGAGTATTTTTAGGCTCTCAATCTATGTACCTTTGGTCTAAAAAACCCGTTTCTTTTTCACTAACCGTTTCCCAGAAAAAAATCGAGATTCAACAATTTTTTTCGGGCCCTTAGGTACTTGTAGCCCCTTGATTCCAAGACTCAGAAGTTCAGTGACTTAAGGAGGTACGATCACTTCCTCGGGGTCAAAAACGAGTCTAAATTAATTCACCCACAGCTGCTCTGATTTATGTTTACGTATGTTGATTATTCGTATTATCGATTATAATGTGCCAAATGTTGTAATAAATGATGAATTTATTGCACATGAACAAATAAAAACTGAAAAATTAGGTTGTCAATGACTCAGTAGGAGTCTTCATAATAATAATATTAACATGTCTACCTTAAAAGCGGACTAAAAAGACATATTGAAAAATCAGCCGGAAACCTATTAAAATAGGCTTGAATTACCTCAGCGGAATTAACACGATAGGCAGAATATAATTATACATATTATTGATACGTGATAAATGATAAAACTCCACGAATTGTTGTTTGCATATTTTGTGGCGGCTTCTATGCAAAATAATTGCAAAATATAGCTAGTTTATGTTCGCCAAACGTCAAACATTAGCTGTTACTCGCGACGTTGCTAAGCTGTGGGTGCTATTTCGTCGTTCTGACCATTCTTTGCAATTTTATTGCGAAAAAACTAAACGGTCAAAATAGCTCAAATTTTGGCAATAGGCGCATAAAGTATTCGTCAAAATCATATAAAAATTTCAATTCCAAAAGTTGGATTCGAAGTAATGATCGTACCTCCTTAATGGCCTACCGATTAGTCTGCGATTTCGCGGCCATAAAGTAGTCTCCCAGCTTCCTCGTGGAGTTGATTTTCGGCCATAAGCTCTACTTCTTCACGTTACAAAGGGTAATCCCCTTAAGGCTTCAATTTTCGTCGAATTTCTTTCACTCTCTCTCTCTCTCTCTCTCTCTGAGCATGGAAACAATTATTTCCGCTCGTGAGAGTTTTCCTGTGCCTGAGAGCACATAACTTCTCAGCACCCTCGCTCGACCATGACGCCTATATGGTTCGTCCGCAGGAGCGCGTCGGTACTGAAACTTTCTCGGGCGTTGACAAGAGATAAGCCTTGTGCGGAATGGCAGCGAAAGGAGTCAGAATACCAGGCGAGGCGGCGTGAAGAGAGCGCGAGGTTGGAAATGCCTGGCCAATGCATGGAGGCTCTCGTTGAAAAGCTCTTCACTTCCCGGCGATGATTGCGCGAACCGGAAATGGCCTGGACACGGAACAAATTGAATACCGCGGTCGTTGGTCGCTTCGCTTGCCACAACCAGCTGACGCTATTTACCACTATCACAGTGCGCTCCATTGTCCACCAAAAGTCGAACGCGATCGAAAAAGCTTATCTACATCGGTGAATCAGTGCAACAAGCGTTTTTGGCGAGCGCTCTTTTTTATTCCGGTGATGAAATAAAACACGGAGTCTTTTCGACCTGCCACGAAAACCAGACGAACAATCTACGATGTATACGTACCACGATGGTTAACAATGCACGTGTGCAAATAAATATCCAGATGCTTAAATATGTAAAGCTGTGAAATGGACAGTCACTTTTATCGTTAATATTTCACTTCGAGTTATGGAGCTTAAAAAAGCTCCAGTGAAATATGATAATATCGCTTGCATGGGATCGCTTCGATTTATCGGGATACTCGGGCTGCTGGTCCTTGTTGAGAAATTTGCCCCATTTTTTATTTTTTCCCCCCGTGCGGGTCACGGCTCGCCTCGATATACCCCATTTTTGCAACGATCAGGGCTGCCGTGAACTTTTTTTTTTAATCGACGCAGGAAAGGCTCGACGTAGTTCTTTTGTCTCGCCTTAAGGAGGTACGATCGTTACTACGAAACCAACTTTCGGATTTGACATTTTTATACGATTTTGACGAATACTTTATGCGCCTATTGCCAAAATTTGAGCTATTTTGACCGTTTAGTTTTTTCGCAATAAAACTGCAAAGTCGAGCACTTTGAGTTACCGAAGCACGACGTCGCGAGTAACAGCTAATGCGTTTGGCGAATATAACCCAGCTTTGTTTTGAAAGTAATTTGAATAGAAGCCGCTACAAAATATGCAAACAACAATTTATGGAGTTTTATCATTTATCACGTATCAATAATATGTATAATTATATTCTGCCTATCGTGTTAATTCCGCTGAGGTAATTGAAGCCTATTTTAATAGATTTCCGGCTGATTTTGTTTGTCTTTTTAGTCCGTTTTTATGGTGGATATGTTAATATCATTATTACGAAGATTACTACCGAGTCGTTGACAATCTAATTTTTCAGTTTTCATTTGTTCACGTGCAATAAATTCATCATTTACCACAACATTTGGCACACTATAATCGATAATACGAATAATCAACATAAGTAAACATCAATGAGAACAGCTGTGGGTAAAATAAACTTAGACTCTTTTTTGACCCCGTGGAAGTGATCGTACCTCCTCAAAATAAGTAAACTGAGCACGAGTACCGGAGTGATTGGATAGTCAGCTACCGAGTTCGCACAAGCCGAAAATCTATCATTTTTGAGGCCCGAGGGATTTTTTGCGAATGAAATTTATAGAAACTGGCAGGATGACGGGTAACTTAAAAATATTCGTTTTGAGTTGAATTAATTCGCAAATCTCACCGAGCCCGGAACGTTGGAAAATGACGTGTTATGCTCAAAAATAGCACTCCATCATTTGTCACATCACGCGATTGTACTCGGTGCGTACGCATCAATCGCTTGGAATTGCGCTAATCGAATGGAACCAGTCGATAAATTTCCCCGTAGCTGCAAGCTCCCGCCATCTCTCCGGTAGCTCGAGAACTTCGATGATGCCACTCGGGATATACACGTTTTCGTCGTTATCGAAATTATCGACATTCCCAGGGTATCGAAGACCGCGAGGTATAAGCAGTTCAGGGGGAAAAGAAAACAAAAAAATATACCATTCGAGGTTCATTATTATTATTATTATTATTATTCTAAAGAATACTGTAAGTACTAATATAAGTACAGTACTTAGCTTCAAATCCGTTCTAGTTTCAACAGGTTATTCCTAATTGTAACGGACGAAAACAGCTGATTTTTGGGATGTTTTTTAGAAAATTGTTATCACCAATTACTTAAAAAATGAAGTATTTGGAAAGGTTTCATCGGAAGAACACGCTGCAATTTTTTTGTGTAAAAGTATTAAATTATAATTGACTTGCAGCCGATTTATTTTTCGAAATATCAAATTAAAACAATATTGCGCTCGTTCAAAGTGAGGGTCTTGATTTGAGCGAAAAAATGGGCATTTTTCGTTCATCGAATCGAAAATACACATCGGAAAAAAATCCTTCGATCAAATACTATATTTTTACATCTAGAGAAAGCCCTAAAAGTTTCACAAAGTTCGATGCCGTAGTTTTTGAGATATTTTCCTTACCGACTTTGAAAAGGTACTTTCGAGAAAAAAGCGTTTGAAGTTTCGAATGGCTCTCCATGCGTTCCGACGGGCGTCGATATAGCAGCCTAAAAATCTGTCAATTTCGATCCGATAATCTGTAAATTTCCAGGAAACATTCATACTATGATATACTGTCAAAATAATGTGGTTAAACAAATGATTTTTCGCCTTTTACAACCAGCCATAACCTATTAAAAAAGGTAATTTATTCGTTTTCGGCAACGAAAACAAAAGTAATTCTAAAATCATATAAATGAAAAAGACTGCCCAAAGTTCTATCCGGAGCAACTGATATTCTGGAAAGAATAAAGCAGTTGCGATCGTCTCTATGCAATAACGAAGATAGTATAACTTATCGTTTGCCCGCACTGTCATCCGTCTAAGAGAAACCTTCGACCCAGTTTCTTTCACCGACCGAACGTATGATACAGCGCTTTAAAATCGATCATTCACTGCCACAAAGCGATAGCCTAACGACATGAATATTACATTGACGTCTATTCCAACTCATCATTGCCCTGCAATGTTATTTTCCCCACAAATAGCCCGAAAAGACTTTGCGTCAACAAATTACGAACGTCAAATCGATTCGAGAATCAAAGAAGTCAAAGCTCTCTTATTCGTTAATGAGTTATGCAAATTTGGAGATGAATATGTCCAATGAGAAGTTTATAGTAGCCCAATCCTTTATTGGTGAAATTAGCTAGGGTAAATAGGAACGAGTATCTCGAAAATTCAAAGTTTCGATCGTGCAATTTGCGAAACAAACGTATCATTCAGATTTTAGCCCTGACAGACAGGAATGCATAGAAATTCATTCCAATTTGGCGCTATCACCGTGACAAGACAATTGAAGTTTCAACCGGTTGAAGGGTGTATCGGATCTCGTGGCATTTTGTTATCCGCGTAACGTATCGTTCAAAACTGCCATCGCTAACTAATTTCGGGTCTAGGAGAGCCTCGTTCCATACTCAGTACATCACTGGAATAACAAACGGCTTCGATGAATCCGACCACATGATTGTTTGCATTGACGCTGTCAGTCTGTACATCCGTCTTGAGACGATATCGGATTGACAAACCGCAAATCATGCTGTGTATTCTTCGCTCATTCAATCGACTTGCTATCAGGCAGACGTTCAAAGAGACGGACAGAAAACTGGAAATCCGCTGGGGGCAATGGATCAGTTGTTAATTCTGTTTCCGCAGGGTTGGATTCGGTGTCTCTACCCACGCCCATGCTTGGTGAGTTGATTGATCAACTGATCAATCGGAGACCTCTTCAAGAAGGGACATCCGTCATTGCCTTTGATGAACCCTACGAGCTCCGGATCTTCCGAGGGCTGCTACACACCCCACGTGTGTACATCGACCCTGTCGATGTATCAACATTGGAGACTTGACGACACGGATCTAGGAATCAGACTGTTTCTCTTGTTTGACACTTTTTTCGATAGGCCCGAATGCGAAAAGGTGCGGGATTATTTCACTACGTCACTTTAGCTCTGGCAACGGAAAGGAGAATGTCTAGCAACGAAAGTGGCTCATAGATTGGGAAGAAAGGGGCTTATATCGGTTGGGCAACCTCCGGAGGGTGAACCCACCCCTATTGTGTGCGGCTGAACTTGCTAATGCTACCACATATCTTTTCTCGAACTTCTTGTTCTCGTTTTTTTTTCCTTAAGAATAGCTTTCATCGGATTCGTAGGTCGTTTGATAGGAAAACATTGCTGGAGCTTCCAGCATACACTTACAGGGATTGTTTTACGCCTACGGATGGCGCGTCATTTTTGGCTAGCTGAGCTAATTCTCATTGGACTTGCCAAGGCTTGATAGATCTTTCCAGAATCTCTCTGTTCGTTTCTCTCCATGTCTGTGGATGTCTCCTTTCACGAAGTAGGAGATTCGTCACAGGACTTTACGGACCTGCGGATTAACATTTTTTCCTCCCCCTATTAGAGTACTTTATCCGAAAAAGCTTGCCAGCTCACGCCTTATCAGTTCGTTTAGTTGAACAGCTTTGAACGACCCAAGGGTGCTCTCTTTTCCACCGGTAGAGGGTATACACTAGAGAGAAAAAGATCCGAGAGGCTTTTACCATACGTTCTCTTTAAGCCCACTTTTTTTTCTCTTTCAGCTATGCCAGCTGACTCGCTCTTGTGGGAGCCGAAACTTTTCTCAGTGACTCGTTTTTCCGTTTCAGTGTCCCTCGATTTCCTTTTTGGTTCATTCTCGAGCCTCTATTTCTCCACGCGCTCTCTCCATCCACAGGTATCATGATATACCGGCTGAAGGAGTAAAAAGTTTCGAATCCTCGGGAACTCACGACACGTCTAATGGAACAAATAGGTGTGAAAAAGAGGTGAATTGAGAGACGAACATGATATTCCCCTTTCGTCCCTTCGCTCAATAATTCACTGTGCAATTTGTTTGACGAAAAATAAACGCATTCAGGGGTTACGCCTAGTTGTAAAAGTCGAAAAATCACTTTTCTTCGAAAGTGTAATATTTTGACAGTATATCGTCTTATAAATGTACCCTGAAAATGTCAAGGCGATCGGGTCGGAATTAAGAGATTTATGGGCTGTTATGTTGACACCTGTCGAAACTCTCGGAGCGTCGTTCGAAAGTTTGAACGCTTTTTTCTGTACGTACTTTGAAAGTACGTTTTCATAGTTGGTGAGCAAAATATCTCAGAAATTACTGCATCAAACGTCCTGAAATTTTTCACACCAAAAAGATACAGTGTTCTTCAGATGATACTTTTTCAAATACCTAATTTTTGAAATAATTTAACATGGTGATTTACTATTAAAATATCCCAAAAATCAGCTGTTTCCCACTGTTTCAACCGGGCATATCCCGTTAGATATTCATTGCTCACGCTCTTTTTCGTTCCCACGTGTCTTTCAGTCGTATGATTAGTGATTCTCTTCTGTACGGACATAATATTGTCTTCCCGCGAACTTCAATGATTTGGGAACAGACGAGAAGGTTATAAAAGTAAAGAGAATCGAGGCAGTTTCGATTCAAGAGGCGAAGACGAGAGGTTCGAGTTTGCCCGACCACCAGAATATCTGATTCTTATCTGGGTAACGTACGCCTTAGGGGCTGCTCACAGATGTAGAACCGCAAAAACGGGCGACCAAAAAGCATCACGTCCTTACCGGCCCTCATCGTAAGACAGTGCCTCCAAAACTGGATCGAGAGTTTTCTGCCATTTGCGAGAATTTTCTGTTCATTTTTTTGCCAAGCGCTCTCGATATCCAGTCCCAATGACAAAACAAAATCTTGGAAAGTTCGTTCCCTTATTTACGTCTGTGGTATAGCAGGATGACTGAAGGATGGTCTGAAAAAAAATAAGGTCTCCAACTCGGAGAAACAAAAAACTTTTTTAAAAAAATGGATACCGAGAAATGTTGGGGCCCCTCGTCAAGATTGAATCGTAGACTATCTAGACTGTATCAATCGTGATGTTGGTTTTTTTTCTTATCGAACAAAGGGTTCTTCAAATATATCGCGAAGGTTTTGAGAAAAAGCAGAATGGTCACGCAACGAGGAATACGAAAGTTTGTGTGCTCCAGCTTTGGAGAATCGAAGTGACCAATCATTCCATATGGCAGCATGATTGATACCACATTTCTCAACTCTCGCTCCATCTCCTGATGTACCGACAAGTATAACCCCGTATGACGTGGTTTTACTCTTCTTGCCATGGGGAACGTAACTTTAGATAAGGATAGGACAAACTTACGTCGTTATCCAAAACGTCAAGGGCTTTCCGTGGTACCATAGAGATTTCATGAAGTATCATGGTATCGGTAAAACGATGAGTGCACACGATTTGATATGCTTAGAATTGGAAACATTGATAATAATTGTTAGGGAGCCTGGCGTCCGACGTGTACACATTCGCCCGTTAAAATCCTACGTGGTCACGTGGCGCCATTAAATTATCCCTTGCTATTAATTTTATGGACTTGCGTTGCCCTGGAATGATGCTCCGTCAGTCTTCTATTGATTTATGCTTTCATTTTACGACCCATATTCAGCGATTTGGCGCATTTGTGATTTATTGCTACGTTTTTCGATCACACTTTTTACAGCTCATTAAGCAGCCGCTAAGAGGGATGTAAAGTGAAGGAAATACGTTTTTGTGTTGTTGAAAACCTTAGTGATATTCATAGTAATCTGAGATACGATAAAACAATTCAAACAGCATTCTTCTGTGGAAAAATTCATTTAGATGGAACTTTAAATTTTGTATAATGAAAATATGTTCGGAGTGTCTCCCCGTCCGGTTATCAGCCGAATAAGCGTATGTTATTCGTCCGGATAGCGGCTTAGTTCACGGCATATTTCCAGTAGGCGTACATATTCTTGTGATTCGTATAAGCTAGTATCCGGACGAATAAGATATATATATATATATATATATAATTGTCCGGATAGAATGTGTTATATTGTTAAACAAATTATCCGGAAGAATAATTTCCACGTAGTCATTCGAAGAAAATCTTTATAATTTTGTTTGGGTTTGGGTTGGTTGGTTGTGTTTGGATTTGGGTTGGTTAGTTGTGTTTGGGTTTGTTTGGTTTGGGTTGGTTGGTTTTGTTTGAGTTTTCGTTTTTTTGGGGTTTGTGTTGTTTGGGTGTGTTTGTTTGGTTTGAGTTTGGGTGTTTTGGGTTTCCTTATGTGGATTCGGGTCTGTTGTTTGGGGTGGTTTGTTTGCGTTTGTCATTTTGGGTTTGGCTTGATTTGTTTGGGGTTGTGTGTTTGGGATTGTTTGTTTGAAGTTAGCCGCTCTCCGGACGGATAACATACGCTTATTCGTCCGATAATCGAACGGCTACCCTCAGCGAAATATGTTTAGCATTTGATGATAAAATAATTATCGAAACGTCATAGAATCATAATCTATTGACCGTCGTCAAATTCACCACCAAACGTGAACATTGTTGGCCTCACAGTGAAAAAGGTCTTCGTCATTTGCTGTTTGAAAAGTAACATTTCAGTACGCGAATCTTCAGTACGTACGTTGTATTAAAATTCGCATATATTTACATGCCTTAAATATTCAAGCCTTATAATGAGCGATGATCAATACGCGGGGTGAGAGATTTCTGTGAAAAACAGTCGAGGGGAGCTGCCGAGAGGCTCGGTGAGAGCTTTTCGGCTGCCGCGCAGTGGACTATCATCGCGCAAGTCCGACGAAGAGAAAGTTGAAGAGGAGGGGTGGAACTTCGGGGATGAAGGACCTTTCGCAATTTCTTCCTCTATACTTTGTCGAAGATCTCGCGCTGAGAGTAGTGGTGTAAAAAGCGCCACGTCTAGCCGCAGACAAATTGAATACGGAGCTATCGTTATCCGGTCAAGCAACCTTCACTTCCTTCCCTTTTCCTGAACTTTTGCGACGCCAGCTCCGCGTCTCTATCTCATCGGATTCATTTTTTCTTCTCCTCGTTTTTTTTTCTATACGTTCCGTATGAAATCTGGTTTCGGTTATACTGCTTCCTCTGTGAGGGGTTTCTTTTTGTACGTTGTTCATGTTTTTAGTGCTGCGTCCGACCGTTCCAAAGAACGGAAAATGTTTTTCCTCTGCGAGACATGGTATGGATATCCAGAAGGCGCTTTCTCGTGAAGGTTCATTGAAAGGTGAATTCCCTTGGTGAATACCCGCTGTCGTCACGGTCCTCTCGAGTATAATATGGCTAGGGCGTAATGTCAGCACGAAAAATATGACAATGGAAAAACACGTAAATAAAGGCGGAATGCGAGAGCTACGCTGGAAACTCCGAATACTGGAAAACGGAATACTTGAAAAAAACATCCACTATCTATAAAATTCTTCGCGAAGGAATTTTTTTCTTCAAAAAAGCTCGCCGTAACGTTAGTCGAGAAAGGAAAATAGTACGCTCGAAATTCGTCAATATCTCCCAAGAGTCTCGGGAATAATCTCGTCGGTTGGCGGAGCTGGAATTAAACTCTGAAATGAAAAAGAAAAAGTGACATAAAGTTTAAATGTTCCTTCTCTTCCTGAGCTGCGATCCAAAAGATGTTCGGGGCTTGCCGTGGAAGATAAATAATATTCTTGGCTGTTCGTTTCTCTTGGCAAATAATTGCCGAGGGATTGATCAAAGCGAGAAATTGGTCGGTAAAATATCTGACGAAATATAGGGCATGGTTCATTCATCGTTGAGGTGCCTCCAGCGTTGAAGTGATAAGAAGCCACACAATACCAAGGATCCGAATAAAGAGACGTTGCATGTCCGAGTCCGCTGGTAGTATTTGCCATCCAGTTGCCATTCGTCAGCATTGTTGAGCTCTGTGTGCTCTATCATTACCTTGGTGATGCGAGCAAATAGCTTGACTGGCACGTATGGACGCTGTGACAAATCCATCAGAGCGAAGTCCGTCTTACCGCAACAGTTTTCAAAGATTTGTCTCCTGCTAATTGCCGAATGAAATGATACGCTCTTTTTTTCTACAAATTCCTTACAAGGGGCATGTTGATGACCGTGACATAATTCCAAGGTAACATCGTAACGTTTGATTCGTCATAAGTTTTTGATCACTCCATTGCATTGCCGCCTTTTCCATACAGTGAACTTCACCAATCTTATTTACGAAGAAACTTCCCTGGTAACCTTTCAAGAAAATGTAACTGGCACAGCTCAACAGAACGAAATTCATTATATCGCGTTTATGAACTTTTCCCTCGCCTTCGCGAATTTCCAACATCTGTTCCAATGCAGCTAAATTTTCTGGAAGATCTCCGCAGCCGCTTACCTCAGCTTCTGCGTTGCGATATCGAAGATTTTCTGCATAGCGTGTCACGCCAGTCTCGAGTGTAAAATGTATTATTACTTCCCCCGTAAAATTCAAAGTATGCAAATGAAAGAGTATTTTTTTCGCTCGCTACCACGGCTTTTCCCGTTCGTGAAATTCTTCAGTGAACCATATTAAATTCTCTCGAAGTCTCAGAGGCCCCGGCAGAAAGAAATTTTCGCTCGGGTTGTGGAATCTCCTGAGTTTCTGGACATTTTAGACATTTACTGTGCGGGGAATGCTCGGCACTAGTGACCGTTCTTTAGTTATAGTGAGCCGCTTTTCCCGCCCGCTGCGACGCACCATAGGCAGGCGCCTTTGAAAGCAATTGCAAATGATCGCAAAAATTCTTGCCGCGCATGAACCGGTGGTGCAAACTTTGAATGGCTCCATAGACGTGGAAAAAGGTAAAATGGAACAATCGTCTCGTAAATCGGATATAAATGAGTTGCAGCCACTGTTCGATTTCTGTGCAGCAACGTTGGATGTGCACCGGTAACTTTTTCGGATACTTGGCTGGACCAACTGAAACAAGTTTGAACAAGGTAGTTCCGCAAATGTGGTAGTTGGGTGATTACCCATTAAGAGTGTTAGTGCTGCTGCGAGTAACCCATTGTGATGAGTTTCCTCCGGCTATCACAGCTGATTGCTAAAACCCGCTCGGGTCATCTGTGGGAAAACTAACCCAAAAGTGGGAACTCGAATCCATTCTGTAATCCCGCTACAACCCTTTCTTTACCGCGTGTGCGCCGAGAAGGATTCGCGCGAAGGTTTTTCGAAAGCGACGAGAGCTGTGTGGTAGGATGACGTATTATGGGAGTATAGGGGAATGCGGTGGGAAGGAAGTGTAGGTGGGAATACCGTGTGACGGGACAAAGGCACGCCGCATACAAAGTACATCTTATATATCCGAAGCTTTGCTGGAGCTTCGCGATCCCATCGGGACTTGGAATTCTCCCCTGGGTTACATGTCGAATAGGACGCGAGTTGGATTATCCCTCACAACGGTACAGGCTGCTTACTATTCCGTTCAAGCTTTGGAAAAGCTTCACCACTAACCTGTGACGCAGCTCCCTACAAGCTAGACTTTGTCCAATCCTCAACTTCCTCGGCTGGGTGCCAGACGCATTAAAACCGAGCAACCTATTCCATCGTATGAACTTATCTGACAATCAATGATCTTTGTTATGGCCATGCTGATGATACACGGATACAGGAAGCTCAATGGATGGCTATGGAGGACAATAACAAGTCAATGAGGATGCCGTTGAATTGCTTATGAGCATTATCTTTTTTAATAAGTTTTTTCTACATTCCATTCATTTTGTCAACAATTCTGAGCTTCGCTATTCGTTTAAGGCATTAGGTCACAGTAACGGGTATAAAATCGTGTGCGAATTTAACATTTTTTTTCGTATGAAAAAGTGATTCACTCATAAAATTAATTACACATGTATTTAGTATGAATATCAAGCTGTTAGAATTTTTTTTTTACGATGTACAAAGTGGCCGACTACTAATATTTTCTTTTATCTTTTTTTAGGCGCTCCGCGGCGTGGCATTTAGCATCCACAATTTTTTACCTAGAACAAAAATAAAAATTTTTCGTCAATCTACATTAGAATACCTAGAGAAGTACATACGGAATTGGAAAAATATCGTTTTATTCAAAAGTTGTTGGCATTTAAACTTAAGAACTGAATTTTTAGAGAAAGTTTTCGTTATAACTGCTCATAAATTGCTCATAAAATGTAAAGTTTTCGATTAATCAGAAATTCTGTACGTACTTCTCTGCGAAATGCAATTAGGAACATAACTTTTAAATTTGAAGGAATTCGAGTGAAAATTGTTGAAGTTATTTGTCACGTCAATTGGAAAAAAGCTGTTTCGAGAAGTTTCGAGTAGCCAGCCATTTTGTACATCGAAAGAAAAAAAAATTTCTAGCAGCTTGATATTCATACAAAATAGATGTTTAATTAATTTTATAAGTGAATCACTTTTTCATACGAAAAAAAATTGTTAAATTCGCACATGATTTTATACCCGTTACTCTGGCCTAAGGCCTGAAATTGTAATAACATTAGGACGTTGAATAAGTTCTCGCTGTTTTCCAACAGATGGCGTTACCGAAACTGCGTGCGTGTAGTTTAAGATGATAATGCATATATAAAGAAATACCGCAGCAAGCTTGCAACTCAGTGTATATCATTTCACCGAAGTGTAATCAGCTTTTTTCGGAATATTTTTAAACACGTCAAGTTTCGTACCGATAGAAGAGTATTTGCGGGGAACTTTAATGCATTACTTTATTTTTTTAAGCTTAAAAGCAGGAATTATTTTTAAAAACAACGCATTCATTATCACGAAAAAAACAGCGAGAACATATTCAACATCCTAATATTATCACAATCTTTCAACTCATCTACGATCAATAGATATATAGGTATACAATTTTTCAATTTCTGCAGAGATAAGAAATACGCCGAGACGAAGAATTCTATAAATATCGCAGTCTGAAAAGCGTACACGAATGAAAAAAACTGTTCAGTCGCCGACCCTTGAAAATGAATCCTCCGGATAGAAGATCCGAACATAAAAACGTCGGAGCTTTGATACCTACGAATAACCACCCTCAAGCGGGTCATTTCTCTTTCTAATACGTAGTATCGCATATAAAGGGCGAATGGGGTGCGCTTATCTTGTTGGTTAAGCTTGCGTCTCGTTTCAGGTAGCTTGTGATGAAGCCTGCTGACCAAGCATTTTCCTTCCGTCATCTTCTTGTGGGTGTTTCACTGCCCTTAGCGTTAAACCTTCAACCCCCAAGCTTCATCCCCCAATTCTCATCCCCTTCCATCCATCCTCATCTTTCTTGATTTCGCTCTAACGCTCGGTCTCTCCCACGTTCGTAAGTATGACCGAGACGAAAAAGCGGAGGGGTTGCCATGGTCACGTTTGGGGGGCGCTTGCGCCTTCCGCGGTGCTTTCGGTCTCCTCTGATCGCGAAGCCGAGAGAGAGGGGGTGAATTTACGCATCTGCACACCCGGGAATCTTGCCAGCTGGGCGGTGTCTGCCTTCACGGCTCGCGCACGAATACTGCTTAAAAAAAGCTCATTCGGTATTGGCGCGTGGGTTTTCTTGAACCCAATGCGAAACTCATATCACTAGTGAATCGAAGTGAGCACACTGGGTCGAAATAAACAATATGCTCTGACTCTCAAATAAATATGATTTAACAAGTGGCAGTAACATTTTTGCTTTTGATTTTGGCGCGCTTGCGGGGGGGGGCATCCGGTAGTGGGGGAATGAAATCAACTGATCCACGATGGCGTGGTGTACGGACTGTCAAACCACTATTGGAATGTGATCGATCTTTGTTTCTTCGTCTTTTCCTTCTTCCTCTCTACCCTCTTCACTTTCTCCCCGATCTTCTTTTCTCGAACTTTTTCCCCTTCAACCCTTTGGTAACAGCCTGTCCATTTTTCAGTGTTGCCATAAAAGTGAAAGTGAAATGTGGTTCGAACAAGTGTTTTTGTGACCCACCAAAGTGAAAAATGCAATCGGCTGACACTTGAAATATTGTTATTTCAACCCCTCCGCCAATTATTCAACCCTCATCATTGGAAAAATTCGCGCGATACGAGAAAATATATTTATTCAATCTTTAGCTCAATTGGCTACTTGTTCGGCTTAGGGGTGATTTACCGGTCGATAACCTCTTTTTTCCTGAATTCTGATAATGGAAGAGAAAAAGACGGAGTTTAAAAAATCATTAGCAATTGAACAGTGCTTTTTTTTATACATATAAGTTTTGTGTATTGAAAGGTTTGTAGATGTACCTCGGTAAGAATTACCCAGCTCGACTCTACTGCAATGTTTTATTTTTATATTAAAAGCCATCCTTCGAGCAGGATGCGAATTTGAGAATTTTTCTTATTAGTTGACAGATGTGGTTGCAATATAGACAGAATATATATGGGTGCCGAATCGATAAGATTGTACTTACATTTTTAAAGAATTAATTAGACTCATTTTGGGTGAGTAAATACTTCAGTTGCTTTAAAAGCTTGGTTATTTGTTTGCTTGTCGATGGGGGACTTTTCCCAATGCATACAGTAATCAGCCATTTGCGCGTACTTAATCAGCTGAGTACGATGGCATTGGCATTCAATTATTTGCGGAAAACCATGAATTAATACAACTCCATTGCATGCCATTTTAGAGTTTTGTTGAAAAGTGGTCAATGATATTATTTTTCAAAGTGTTCGTAGTAATTGCTGTTTTGAGAATGCAATTCATTTTCTTTCTGAAAATGTTTATCAATTCACGATGAGAAATCGTTTTTTAATAAAGCAAAGCCAAGTAGGCGAATGAAAATAATTATCAAACATTGATAAAAATGTTAAATTAATTTATGCCGACAAGTATATCTACACTATGACATTGAATTAATCGTCGAATACTATAAATAGAAAGGGTTAGCTTGTACACCGATCCAACAGGTGTTTAACAATATTATTAAAAATAATAAAATGGTAAAAACTTGTTACCAAAATGTTGAATGGTGTAAAGAATCAATAGGACAATTACCACAAATATATTGAAAAAAATATATATTTTTCGTAACTGCTCTATTGAATCGGCAATTCATTTTTTAAATTGGAAGCGACAAGCGATAACACAAAAATTCTTGAATGACAGCAATTTTCCAGTCATACAGTCAGGCAGGTAAATAAATGAACGAACAGCCATTGACAAAACTTGATAATTGGTGTGAAGAAGTAACACTCATTCTCCTGTATGGTTATTGATTCAATAACTCGTAATTGGCATGCATCCGCGATAATTTAACTACCGATAAATACCATCCCCTTCGCGAGACACTTCGAAAGCGTGGTCGTGCGAATAAATATTTCAAACAATCATCGGATTCGATATGAAGTACAAACAATCGACATTCTCCATGACACTTTAATCAACCCGCAGAATCGTGGACCATATATTTCGAAGCGTCACTCGATCACTACAATTGTAACAAAGAAATGAGGCACGGGAAATGGAAGTATACAAAATCCCAAAATAGAAAGATAGTAATTATCGATAATTTTTCTCAGACTAATCAATACACTCTGATTGTAGATTAAAATTCGAAGATTTATTCATGAAATTATTCGTTATACTAGTAGCCATCATTTAAATTTCATTAACAACAAAGCAACCAACTATTATCGTTTTAGCCGAATTCATTATTGAGTTTATAGCATTCATTTTCGATGGTTTGCTGAAAAATAAAGTAATTAGAGAGTAGTAAAATATTGGAATAATTAAATATATATAGTATGCAAATAAAATAGAGAATAGTAGTTCCATAGAAGCGAAAAGTCAAATGGTGTAAAACTTGTCTTTCATTTATCATAATAATTCACATTAACCGAAGCTCACATTATGACTATCTCTTTTGTTGTATTAGCAGGGTGTGGCTGCATAGTAAAATATACAGCTTCTTCCCTCTTCTCTTTGTTCCTTTCTTTTCTTCATACCCTCTTTATTGTTCTCAACGTTCCCAGTCCCGACGAGCCGAGACCTCGATATCCACATTTTCGTTGTAGGTCTCGTAGCTGCCTTTTATACGAGAGGGTCTTTACAAACGGCAATCCCTGTACGTGATACGACCTTTGTTTCTGAAGTCACAGAGGGAATCATGAAGTCGAGGCATAACAAAAATATTTGCAGGATATAAAATCAAATGGTTGCCGTATGGATTTGTATACGTTTCGTATCGGAGCTTTTATTTCTCAGTCGTTTTCGAATCTCGCATATATGTCAGCATAAAACGGATTATTTTGTATTTCGATTATGATATTATGATGGATTTTTTGGACGTCGTTTTATTTTATTTGACGAGCCGACGACTATTGTTCTTTTCAAACGATATTTTTACGCGCCAGTATGTTTGTCACTACCCGAATCGACCGTTGGTAGTCTTAAGGTAGTACGAGCGCGCAATCTTGATTTCTATAGATGTTGTTCAAATTTTAACCAGAAATTGTTCATATCATTATGCATGTTTGAGTGAAATTTTAGAACAGACGACTATTTGGATTGGAAGATAATGGGTTTTAAAATGGCAACTTTTAACACTGCAGGGTCTGCATTGAAATTTAGACAGAATAATTTTCCGTAAAAAATATTTGTCCCCTATAATAAGAAGAAATATGCCAACACCGCAGAACAGTATTGTTCGATATTTCGAGAAAAAAATAATTATCGTGTTCCTAAAGTAAAAAAAATTGTCATAAAACATATTCGCATTATAAATATAAATATTTTATATTGTTTATGTTATCTTTATTAACAAATAAAAGTGTTGGTTTATTCATAACTAATTAGAAACTTTTTTCGATAAAAAATTACTTCCAAATAAAAACTTGTGGTGCAGTATTATTTTAAATATACCGCGCAAACTCACGTCATTGGATACGTGGAAAGATGCGGTGTTGCCGCAAGAATATTGTCTTCTTATTATAAGGGACAAATATTTTTTACGGAAAATTAATCTGTCGAAATTTCAATGCAGACCCTGCGGTGTTAAAAGTTGCAATTTTGAAACCCATTATCTCTCAATCTAAACAGTCGACTGTTCTGAAATTTGATTCAAACATGCATGATGATATGAACAATGTCTGGTTAAAATTTGACCAAAATCCATAGAAATTAAGATTGCACGCTCGTACTACCTTAAGATCAACTTTATTGGCTTTCAATTGGGGGCTACGATCGTAGTTGAATTTGTAACGGAAAAAGAGGGCTCGTTGAAAATGAGATGCTTTAAGAAAGAAAATCGCTGAAAACGAATTCCTCTACCGCGGAAATTGGCTGCAGAGGTGTCTTGAGTGGAAGGAAAGCGTTCGGGAAGCATTGATTTCCTCTCCAGACTCGTGAGAAGCCACCACGTGGTAGCTTCACGTCGATGCTCCACTTCGCTCGTCACCCTAACCAATCGATGCTAACCCTTGATGATATCGTGAAGAAAAAAATTGAATATGGTAACACGAAATTCCGTCGAGCTGTGTTGTCCGTAGTGAATGCTCCATCATGTGAATCATTCTGTCGAGGATACAAATTTTCAGAGATATATGGCCAATTCATTTAATTGGTCACAGATTTTTCGTTGACTCGTTAGAAGCCTTTTGCAGGCGTAAATATGAACTTGGTAGTTGGATTTTTGGGTCGAAAGCTTGCAAAGCTTCATGCTGACTATGAATAACGTTCGGAAGACACATCGAATCGGCTCATGGAAACCCTCGCAAAAAAATGGACTCTAGCAATGCTCCAGTAACCGTAGATCATGCGAGGGAGCGAGGAATCGGATTGGAAATTATTTATGATGCACGGTACTTGTCAGGTTCGCTGGTACTTTTGACCTAGCTCGCGGTCTTTTCTTCCTCTCGTGGATGGCATTTTAGGGCGTTTAGCCCTTTTATCGTCATCCGTCCGGGGGTTCCTGATCCTCTAGGGCCTGCAAATGTATCCTATGATGTCGTTCGCTTCATCTACGATGAATACGTTTGCTTCAACGCCGATATTTCACTGCGGAACAAATTGCTGACTGGTCTTCAAAGCAGCGAAAGTCGTTTTTCGCATGCAGCAACTTGCCAGACACACCGCATGGAATAGTTTTTGATCGATGAAAACTCACACTTGACTTGACCTCGTTGATCCAAGACTTTCGATATTGAATAGGATATCCGCCAGCCACGTTAACGTCATCACAGGGATGGTTGCTCCATGGTATTCATCCCACCATTTCCCTCACGTAATTAAGGTTGTTGCTACATTATTTGTGAAGGGTTGGGGGCGAAACGAAGTTCCGATGCTAATACATCGTATGGCATCACCAGTGCAAACTTATTGCAGCAACATATAAATGATGTGTACGAATGAATATAGCGAAAATTTCCATATTTACGGTAAATAATCTTAACTATTATTTACATATATGTCAGTTTGACGGAGTTGGGATGAAAAAATTCATTTTCGATGTTTAAAAATCCTATTAAAATAGACACGAGCTTTGGCAACGCTGCTCAGGTTACAACGCTTCATGTGAAACTGAAATGGTAACAGCTCCCTACAACCAATGCGATCGAGCAGCGATTGGCGTAAACTTTAAAATGTAATATTCAATAAACGAGTGCGGAAACCCACGTTCTTCTTTTGCCAGTATATTCAGAAAATATACCACAACGACTAGTAAAATTTCCATCAATATCTATTCACCCCAATATTTTTGAGCACCAACCTTGATTCGAGTAAAAAATTAATCAAAGTCTGTGCAGATCCATTAAACATGATTTAACTTCTCCGCCAACATTTATGCCAGTTCAATCAACCGCACGGTATTCGTGCTCCTGATCGTAAAAACAGAAGTACCCCTGACTTCGCGAACGTGAGCGAGAATAATTTCCATAACTATTTCTGGGCGGAATTATTCTTCAACGATTTTTTAATCGGATCGGTCGGTCAACAGAGCCTCGGATATATTTCGTCTCATTAAGCGCTTACAGAAATGTAAACGCGGGATTAATGTACGTGAAGTAACGAAGCGAATAATACGGGAATTACAAACCGAATAATACTCCGGTATAACGTGAGCTTGTTCGCCGAGCAAATGCAATATTTGTTCATATGGCTGTTCGTTGGCGTTCGTGTAATCATCGAACAAACGCGTTCATCCCTCTGTACATGATGATTCGATGGCAGACGCGAGATGTGATGAGGGTGCTCTCAATGGCAGCTGTACCGTTGTATGTCTCAAAGATAGCACGTGTGGGGCACGTTTGACACCGAAGGATCCGGGAGAGCTGCAAGCTCCTCAAGCTTGCATATTTGATCTTCGAGGATATCCATCACGATCACGACTGAAGCTCGTGATTGAATCGGACACAATGTGTCACAGTGAGCCTCCGGATATAGGGCTCGATTCGCCAGGCCAACTACGTCCGTCCAATTGTGGATCATCACATTTCACTGTTCATATTATATCAATTTGGTGGGAAGATTCAGCCACCAACTTTTTCACTCCAATTCGGAGCTTGCACTCTGCACCACCAATCGACGGACCTTTATTTTGAGCCAGCAGTTTTGAGGGTACAACCACGATGTGCTTAATACTCGATAACACATTGATTCGAACGTCTATTTATTCAGGACACTATTTATATTCGACATAAATAGCAATCTTGCATGTCGACCGACATGCGTTCAAGTGTCCGTCTATTCGGTGCATCATAAATCAGGGCTATCGATTTCTCATGCGTACCTATCCAGGCCTAAAAGATCTGCCTGTCACTTCTACCATCTCCGGCTATGCTTGTCTTTCCATTTTCCCATCTACCCTACCTCGATCGGGAATGGCATGTACTCCATTTCGTTCCATACGGATCATTAGCGATAGTCCCTGATAGCTAGTCCGAACCGAAATAGACATTTATTCATTCTCTCACGGTCTACACTATTTTAATTCCCATCTCACTCTTGCTTGATCCAATACGGCCTACATTTTTGATTCGTTCTTTTTGTTTGCTCGATTGATTCACTCGATAATCCTTGGATTTGATTCATTCAACTGGCCTTGGTTTTTTATTGATAGGGTCAAGATTCTTCTAATTTCACAAAAAGCTGGAAATTTGAACCGAACGCACTCAAAATATATTCTTAGCAACAAAGCCTTCAAAACGGGCGTCAACAGCTTACAGGCATGACGAACTTACGCCACTTTTAATTGGAAGAATAAAGCTCCACTCGGTGATTGCGTATTAGCTTTTTCAACTTTAAGGCCATCATCCCGTGTGGAGGCTCTTTTTCGCTTTTTTGGGATTGTTTTTGGCGAACTAAATAAACATACAACTGCAAATTATTCACCATATATTTATTCATATTTTGAGCACGCTTTGCAATTTTTTCAGCCCGAAATCGTCGCTCATTTTTAGCTAATCATGTTCAACAAAAAGTTTTTTGCGGTGACCACGATTGCGGGCGTTCTGCTTGTCTGAAACGAAAAAATCAAACGGCATTCTAATCTGTGAAGTATGAACTAGTCTTTGAACTAGGATTATTAAAAAATATTGGGAGGTACATTTTTGGCATCTTGTTGAACACTTTTTTCGTGAATTTTGATGTTTTTTCACGACTTCTTCAACATGAAAAAAACGACTTGATGAATCAGGATTATCCTAGTTTGCAGAGTGTCTACACGAGTACTGAATAAGCTATTCAAATTTCAACGGAATTCGTTCGATAGATTTCGAGATATCGTGGTGACTAGTTTTTAAAAATACAGTTTTGAGAATGCGTTTAAAGGTTCATATACGATTATCACCGAAGAAATTTTGATTCACCCTTAATTTGCTATGCCTGGTCCATAAAGCGAACCGTCAGTCTCCTCAAAAAAATCCTGCAAAGCCGATTGGTACTCCTTGGCATCAGTTCTCGATTTTTTTTAATCAGTCACACGGGGTGACTGTCACTAGCTGTCACTACGAAATCTATCCAGAAGTAACGTTTATCTAGGGGCAGCGTGGCATTTTTTGCATGTAAAATATGAAAATGCAGATTCAAAGTACTTCAGACGAGTTTGGTGAATTCTTAAAGTCAAACATTGACTTTCTCCAGGTGTGAATTTCGTGTGCTCGCTCTATTGTTTGAGTCAGCAATACAGGAGACTATTTTCGCGAATAAAGTTCTGCGCCGAAGCAGAGAGCTGGAAAGTTGGGTGGTCGAAAGACCAGCTGGGAGTGAATTATTTTGTGCAATTGCCAAATTGGGTTACAGGCGGTAGCTTAATGACTCGCTCTCGGCACACCAATGAGAATCCACACATACATCTGAGATTCTCATTTTTTATACGGAAAAAAATATGTAACTCATACATGGTTGAGAATTGGGAGTTTAAAACATTTTTTCCTAATGAGAGTATTGGGTAGGGAGGAGGTTTTTCACACACAATTAAAATGCAGCTTTATCCGGTTGGAGTTTTTTTATTGAAAAATACCGATGAACGATGATGTTATTATTTTGGCAACAAAGATCATTCGAAATAATTTTTTTTTAATATGCTTCCAGTATAACCATAAAAGTTTCGTATGACCGGATACTTTGTTTATTTAAAAAATAACAGCAATGGCAAGCTGTGGAAAAAATGTCCGATTATTGATGAAAAAAAAACACCAATCATTCGTTCTTGACAAATGGATGAACGTATCAAAAAATGATCTGATTATATGATGGAAAATGTTATAAACTATGCTCTGTCTGAATTTGAAATGCGCCGGAAAAATAGATTTTGAAATGCGACCTACACTGGTTCATAAAACACAATTTTGAGAAAAACGCGCAAGAGAAGTGTTCTAATAAAATCGAATATGCAATGAAAAAATCGTATTGTTTAAATTTCATGCTTATACAGACCTTTCAAATGTTTGACCTCGAATTCAACCCTTAGGACAAATCTCCTTCGCACCATATTTGATTTACAATTCAATATCCCGAAAATGAAAGCTGGTCTCTCCAAACATGATGGCGACGGTTTGGTAAATACGAATATTCCATACGAACATTTTCCACGAGGATTAGGTTCCTGATACTCCATCGGGTACAAAACGATTTGACATATTCGTTGAATAACAAGCACAATGACAAAAGATTTTCAGCGAAAATCCTATGACTCAAACCGAAGTAATTTTAAAAAAACGAGTGGGTTGTAGAACAAAGCTTGAGAAAGTTCATTCCATAATTTTCAAAGCAACCGGCATGGAGAAAGACGAAAAAAAAATCATTGAGTTTGAAGTGACGGGCCTCTTGGAGTGGCCGCTTGGTGAATAATGGAGAGGCCGTTAGCGACTGCACGACAAAGGGGAAGAGTGCGAGAGGGGTAAGTTGAAAAAGTCGAGAAGTGTTAAAAGCCTCCTGGGAAAGTTGGAACGAAAAATAGACGGAGTAAGATATTCCTGCTGTCCGAAAATTGCTAATGAGATATAAACAAGAAAAATACAGAGCTTTCTCCTGAGATATGAAATACTTGGGTCGCTTACTTATGCGGAACAGAGTTTATTATTACTTTTGATTTTCCTTACGTTTGTTCCCAAGTTTCTTCTCGAAAAGTATCGGTTTTTTAATTAGGCATAAACAACTCCGGGCGGTAAAACAATTTTTAAAGTTACTCCTACGGTCAGCAAGGATTTATTGACTGCTTGAGGTTGCAGAAAACATAAATTTTGGCACTAGGAAAAATGTTATTTTGGCTTGTGAAAATAATATACATTTGAAAGAAAAATAATTCAATTGTTTGCTTACTTTTGTTATAATAATCGTTAAGATTTGCAAATTACATGTCAAAAAATTATTTGAAAAGGTTTTCCATAGATTTGAAATTGAAACGTGCTGCAATCGATCGTAAGGGTGAAGGCATCGAAAGAATATGTACTCTAAGATACACGAGGCAGAATATACGAGGCAAGCTGGAGGGTGAGTCGATATACACGGAGAATAAGAATCGAAGGTAAAAACGCGAAACGTGGGGTTGAAATAGCAGAGAGTGGAATTCTGAGGATTTTTTTATGTTGGATTTAACCCAATGTCGTTTGAGAACCACGAAGAACTCTGGCTATTGTATTTTGCATGAATAATTCTCGACCTACTCAATTGCAAATTGTTCACATCACTCATTCAACTCCACTCCACTCACTTTTTATTTCTCAAAATATTTCATACAGACACTTGAAATCCTTAACAATCCTTGAATATTTTTTAATAGCAGCCCTTAATTAGGGTTAAATGCAGAGCAATAATAAAATCTCGTTCGCTTTTTTTTCGATTCGTGCGTAAAATGTTTTTCATTTGCGAAATAGTTATTTATTTTTTCGAATAAATATAAACAATGGATAGTGAGTCGACATTTGTCTTTTTTGTTGACAATGTATAACATTGTCTAGGCAAGTTTCAAAATTTGCGCAAAATCACTTTTTAATAAATAAAAAAATGTTTGCAATAATTCGTCGATTTATTGAAATTTTTGAAACTTTTAAAACTTCCATAGCCGAATTATGTTGACGGTGTTCAGATTTTCGGAGTTTTGGTCTTTCGTGTAAAATTCTTTCGGAGTTTTGATCTTTCGGGGTAGTATTCTTTCGGAGTTTTGAACGTTCTGATCATTCAAAGTTCGAAATTTCACCCGGCCCCATCTTGAATTTCGGAATATTGAAATTCGGAATTTTGAGTTGGCGCATTCAAAGTTCGGAATTTCACCCCGGCCCTACTTAATCTTTATAAAAAGCAAAAAAAAACGCTCGAAGTTTCGAATTTTTCCATTTGAAATACAATATACAACTAAATAATGAAATTCAATATAATCGAAGTTCAAAACGTTTTTCTTTAGCTTGGACATTTTTCTTTTCACAAAAATCTCGACTTTTCGCAGACCTACTTTTTGTCATTTCTTCAACGAGTTATCATCTCGCTTTTCCAAATGGTCAAGAGTTTGCTGATAACGCAAACTTTCCGATAATAAAGTTTTTGTTCAATCATCCGAGGTGTCTGTTCCTTGAAAAGAGCTCGTTCTGATATAACGCAAAAAAAGAGGCACGAAATCGTCGAAGGGGGCTGGCAAAATTCTTCACATCATAGTTTTCTGCGCCCCACGTGCTTCAGAGTAATTACCAATCACCCGAGGATTACGCGCTCCCGAGCATCAAAATCCCAATAATTGGTTCTGAGGTAGCTCCGAGGGTGGCTCGACTCGATCGCGACACGTACCAAATTGTTGGTAGGTCGATGATCGATCAAACTCCCCTCCCCTGACACTTTTCTTCATGTACTCGCCGTTTCAGTATCGTACGAGGAGTCGATCGAAAACTCGATGTACCTGCGAAACTATTTTCAACCCTTACCCTATTATATCTTTTTTCCTATCACATCGTTCCATCTCACTTGAATAAATATTTAGGAAAATGCTTCCTCGAGCCAACGCACGAATAAATAGCGATAAGAGATAACGTTGAGGAAAGAATAATAGAACGATAAATTTGTATACACGCAAAACTCGTTTTGGCACCTCTCCCATCATTACGAAGTTCCCAGCGTTTTCGACAACACTGCATTCGTACTGCTCGAAGGAATTGGCGATGGTATTGTTAAAACTCACAATGTTTCAATGAAATAACCCCGAATTTCAGATTTCTATCAAAAGCGAAAATCAAAAGAAAACAAACAACGTTCGATCCACCAATTGATTCTTAATAAATCGTTAATCAAAGTGTTCACCGTCTTCCGCGTATCATAACGAAAATGATAACGATAATATTTAAGAACAGTGGCGTCGAGGAAAACTAATCTTAAAACCGGAAAATACGAACTAAAAAAACGAAGAAAAAAAATAATTAAATAAACTAAAAAACAAAAAATTATAAATAAGGCCGAGAGTGCCAAAAATGTAATACACGAGTGCCTTCGCTTAATCGACAATTCAAAACAATTGTCCAAAACTGAAACGATGAAATTCTCATTGTGCATCGTACAATTTTTCGGTGGTCTCGTTTTCGGGAGGACGTACGAATGGAGATCATCAGCACTGAACACTATTCAAGATATTCCTATGGGAAATAATTCACTGCCGAGTTTATCAATAGGAATTATAGTTCCTCATACGAATTTCGGCGCGAGGGAATACACCAGAGCAATTAACAGTGCTGTTGGCAGCCTTCACAGGGGAAGAGGTCAACCGAAATTATCATTTTTGTCGAAATATCGTTTCACCCAGCGTCATGTGACGCATAAATTAATGCGACTCACGCCAAGTCCAACAGGTAAAAAAATC
Organism: Ophion costatus; assembly: GCA_951751655.1. Classification (NCBI taxonomy): domain Eukaryota; kingdom Metazoa; phylum Arthropoda; class Insecta; order Hymenoptera; family Ichneumonidae; genus Ophion; species Ophion costatus. Next base: position 35,833,788 of record OX632359.1, on the reverse strand, counting down.
ATGACACTTCAAATTTATGCAAGGCATTCATTTCTGTATTTATTTCCTGTATGCGTTCTAAATTAACAATACCTATTCATGCGTTGATCAAATTAAGTACCGTTAAAAATGTCATATGATTTGTGTACAGTTTTAACATTTTAAAAACTCCAATCTTAATTTAAATTGATTATAAGAATTTTTAGCAATGATCCACGTAGAACTTGCCAAAACGATGGCGGCGACTAAATCGTACCATGATAGTGTTTTCCACATGGCTCGTCATTTTTACACTATTATTACATATTATTACACATTATTACACTATTATATACATTGGTACTAATTGTTTACAATTAAGGGTGTTGACGATTGAAGATGCAAACAGGAAAAAAGGTCCCCAGGTGGTGCGATTCAGGCAAGTCTACCGTAAATTGCAAACAGGCTATGTCCTTTTGATCAAATGAAAACAATTTCGTAGCATCGTGGATACTAGTTAAATTTTGTTATAAATCCAATTACAAGTAAGCCTGGTATGATCAAGAAGTAATTTTTCTAGATTGCAATCTAGAACTACTTGACTAATTACACTAATTGTTTACAATGAAGATTGTTAACGATTAACGATGGGAACAGCAAGGAAAGTTCTCAGGCGGTATGATTCAGGCAAGTCTCTTTAAGTTGCAAATTTGCCTACTTCTTGCGGTCGAATAAAAACAATTTTTCAACATCGTGAATACTAGGTCAATTTTTGTTTGTTATAGATACAGTGTAGGATAAGCCTGGTACGAATGAGAAAATATATTCCTAGATTGTAATCTAGGATGAGTTAACTAACGGCACTAATTGTTTACAATTAAGGATCTTCAATTAAGAAAAGTTCGGAGGTGGTACGCTGTAGGCAAGTTTACTCGGAATTGCAAATTGCCTTTCTCCTTTTGACTAAATGAAAACGATTTTGCAGCACAGTAAATAATAGGTTAACTTTTTCGTTATAAATAGAATCTATGAAAACCCTGGTGCGAATGAGAAAGAATATTCCTAGGTTGCAATCTAGGAATAGTTACGCTGATCGTTTACAATTGAGGCTGTTTACAATTAAGGCCTTAGGCCACAGTAACGGGTATAAAATCATTTGGGAATTTAACAATTTTTTTTCGTATGAATAAGTGATTCACTCATAAAATTAATTACACATCTATTCAGTATGAATATCAAGCTTTTAGAATTTTTTTTTTCGATGTACAAAATGACCGACTACTAATATTTTCTTTTGTTATCTTTTTTTTAGCCGCTCCGCGGCGTGATATTTAACATCTACAATTTTTTAGCTAGAACAAAAAACGAAAATTCTCGTCAATCTACATCGGAATACCTAGAGAAGTACGTACGGAATTAAAAAATATTGTTTTATTCAAAAGTTGTAGGTATTTGAACTTAAGAAAGTAATTTTCAGTGAAAAATTTCGTTATAACTGCTCACAAACTGCTCATAAAATGAAAAGTTTTCGATTAATCGGAAATTCCTTACGTACTTCTCTGCGAAAGGCAATTAGGAACATAACTTTTAAATTTGAAGTAAATCGAGTGAAAATTGTTGAAGTTATTTGTTACGCCAATAGGAAAAAAGCTGATATACTAAATAGATGTGTAATTAAGTTTCACTTTTTCATAAGAAAAAAAATGTTAAATTCGCACAAGATTTTATACCCGTTACTGTGGCCTAAGGCCTTAAGAATACAAACCGCAAGGAAAGTTCTCCGATGGTACGAGCCAGACGAGTCTACCCTAAATTGCATATTAGCTTGCTCTTATTGATGAAATAAAAAAATATTTTTGAGTATCGTGAATGCTAGGTCGATACTTGTTTGTTATAAATAAAATGTATGAAGAGCCTGGTGCCATTGAGAAACAAAATTCCTGAATTGTAATCCAGGATTAGTTAACCAGTGGCACTAATTGCTTACAATTAAGGGTTCTTAATCAAGAAAAGTTCCTAGATGGTACGATTGAGGCAAGTAGATCCTAAATTGCAAATTGGTTCGCTTGTTTCATCAAATAAAAATACTTTTGCAGCATAGTGAATACTATGTCAATTTTTTTTCGTTATAAATAGAATCTACGAAAAACCCGATGCGATTGAGGAAGCACATTTCTCGATTATAATTTAGGGTAAGTTAACTAATGGCACTACTTGTTTACAATTAAGGGTTCTTAATCAAGAAAAGTTATTGGGTGGCACGGTTCAGGCAAGTCTACCCTAAATTGCAGTTAGGGGGCTCGATGGTCTTGCTGTTTTTGATAAAAGAAAACGAACATAAATGACTTGAGGGTCGGTTATTGATATCGTCGCAATTACTGTAACGAGGGGAAGTTCGTTTTCGATATAGAAAGAAAAACTACACGACTAATGGACGAAAGCGCAGACGGAAAATCTCGGGTGGAGACGGTGAAGGTGTTCGTCGAATATTTCCGTCTGCAGTATCGATCTGTTGCCTCGTGGATTTCTGAAAGGATATGGGCATCCTGAGAAGTTGAATAGCTGCACACATATAGCGACACGGTTGATTGGCCGACAATGTGGTACTCGCGCGAGCAGCTGCGGCAGTCCTAAAGGTCCTTTAGTGTCTTCCGCCGAAGGGTAGGAAATTGCATGTTGACGCGTCACTGGGTGGCCACCTCGTAAAATTCAAAACATTCTACTCCTAGTAAAGTTTTGAGTTATAACGCGTGTCAACGTACGAGACGAATTATATAAAGTTCCGGAAGAGCTCCGAAGGAGATGGGATGAAAAATTGAGTGGACAAAAGCACGTGCTAAATTGAGCGAACTGGCATCCAACGCGTAATGATTTTGTAGAGCTGTATGAATCGAGAATCCTCGGGTTATTCGCTTACCGTCCAATGAAGCTTAGCGGGTTATTATGCCTCGTGGTAACAGTCGAAAACAGCTCATTTTTGGGATTGAAAAAAAAATCGTCATGATAAATTTCTTTAAAAATAAAGTATTTGAAGAAGTATCATCTGAATAAGACTCGGTAATTGTTTTGTGTCAAAATATTGAATTCTCATCAATTTATAGCGAATGTCCGGGAATCATCTCTCGAAAACATCTTTTGGTAAATATTCGGAAGTGGGGCTCCTGCTAGAATCAAGTCATTTTTGTTTGGGTTTGTTTGAGGTTGTTTGGGGTTATTTTGAGTTGTTTTGAGTTGTTTGGGGTTGTTTGGGTTTGTTTGAATCCTTGAAGAAAATTAACCCGATTATAGCAGGAGCGACACTTCCGAATATTTACCCATCTTTTGCAGCGAAGATTAACCAGGTTATCTAATATAAACAAATCGAACAGATTTCGTTATCAAAAGGTGTAAAATGACCTGACATTTTAAATTGCGCGCAATTTTTTCTTGTGGCGAACATAAAGTACTAACCTTTGACAACTGGCATCAGGAAGTATTGAGGTTAGGTTGACGATGAAACGCGCAATGACGAGATGGCCGACGGGTGGGATTTGAATGTCCGCCACGCGTGACATGCCAATATTGAGGCCTAGGCGAGAGGGTAATTTAAATGAAACCAGGTGAACTCGGTTTGTTTGTTTTTTTTTCCATTTTGAACAATTTTTATTTATTCCAAACTGCCACTGTAAATAAATCGTCTCTGTTACAAAGCTCGATTAAAATTCACGCGAAATTTACGACTAATTACTACCAATCGAGTTCCGAATCAAAACGCTTGGGGAAAAAGGAAAAAAAAAGGGGGGGGGGAAACAAAAAAACGCAACGGTAATTATTTCAAAACCGCTAGGTTGAGTGGACGGTGGGGGCGGGGGGGGGGCGCTACAGTGGAGGGAGGAGACCACTTCTTCAGTGGCTGGGGGGTAAGGGGGAACCACTTTTACAGCGGTAGGAGCCACGTATTTCCGTGGGCGGGGAGGTTGCCACTTTTTCAGTGGACAGGAGTCTTACCGTTGGCAAGAGTGCAGCTCGGAAAAAACTGCTGCTCGAGGCATTCCGCGCTCCCGGTCATATAAGCCAAGCGCGGACCTGGAGTCGGGCGCTTCGAGCGCGTCGGCGGGAGCCCGAAGCTCGCAAGAGTCGGGACGGGAACGTAGGTACCCGTTAGTTCGCGGATCCCCCACCTCGGCGCTGGAGTCACCCGGCTCTCTAATTCGCGGATTTCCCACCTCGGCGCTGTGATCGCGCGGCACTAAGAGGCTACGAAGTGTCGATTCGGGCATCGCGTATATACAGCGTCGCCGTTTGACAGCCCGTCACCTCGACGTCTTTACGGGTTAATTTTTGTTTACCGCGGGTGGTTTAGGGGGGTTTAATATAAAATATTTGGGGCGTGATTTTGGTCCGCACCTTTATATTCGCGGTCCTCGCCCAGCTCGAACTTTGCAAGGAAACCCTTGCTAGAAATCGGTAAGTGTAACTCTACACAAGTATTGCTTGTCCCGATCAAAACAAAAGAAAAACAGAAAGAAAGAAAAAAGAAAGAATCTTCCTTATTAAAATAATACCCGCATAAGCGCTTTTAAAGTATGCTCATTCTTACATAATAATGACTTTGTACCGGAGTTTGCTTCTAGGTGATCTCCGGAGAGGTTTACTCCTGGCGAGGAGCTAGGCGAGGCCCTTACAAAACTCAGGTGAGATTTAAACTAATTAAGTTAGCTAACCATTTGAAACTACGTCCCGGAGCTTGGAGCTCCTAGGCCCGTGGTTAGGGGCCTCGTCGAGGGCTATCACCTCGACGAGTCTCCACGTCGCAGCGTTGGGACTCGCAGGCTCCGGGGTATGCCTCGGCGCATTAGAATTTCGCGAGGGTGTGAATGATTGGTGTATATGTGAATGTAGTACGCAAGGTGGGCGAATAAAGTGTGAATGTTGTACGCTAGGTGTGTACGCAGGGTGTGTGAATAAAAGTGTGAATGTTGTATGCTAGGTGTGTACGCAGGGTGTGTGAATAACGTGTGAGTATTGTACGCAAGGTGTGCGAATGAAGTGTGAATGGCACAGTACGCTCGGTTGAATGTAGGTAACTAATATCTTATCTTATTCTAATATGCTTTGTGTTTTATTTCAGGTTCATAGAAGACGCAGGAGCGAAGGTGGCAGCAAAAATTTCGTGTACGCCAGGATGGCGTACAACAAGGTCATGGAGAATTCCACGATCGAGCAACGCAGAGAAATTGTTATTTGCTGCATTGTTATTGAACGTTTGCAAACAGGGACGAGGCGTCCATTCATCGGATACTGTGTTCCACACATAACCTCCATGTTTGTACCCTATATGAAAGTAAGAATATTCGTACTTTTCAAATAAATAATACGTTTGATTAATAAATGAAAATTTCAGGTCATTTTGAGATACCCTATACATTAGTTTATCCTATAATTAATCGAAGGAATTTCCAAAATATCAAATTAAACGAAAAATGACGCATGTGCAGAGTGAGAGGTTTGATTTTTGCAAAAAATGGGCATTTTTCGTTCATCAAATAGAAAAAATTCTTCGATCTAATACTATATTTATAGAACTGGATCGAAGGATTTTCTGTTTAATATAAATGTTATGTTAAAACTTTGTTTAAAGTTATGCTTATTCAATGAATGTAAATAATTTAATAAATAATTTAATAATTTGTAACAATGTAATAATTCACTAAATTAAATATTATTATAATTAAATAAATGAAAAAATAAAATACATGTAAATAATGTACTGTAAAATTGATTAATGTAAATTTAATGTAAAAAATGACATATAGAAAAAGCCCTAACAATTTCGGAAAGATCAATGTAGTAGTTTTTCAGATATTTTGCTCACCAAATTTGAAAACTTGCTTTCAAGTAAGAAGCTTTTGAAGAATCAAACTGCTTATCGATCTGTCAATTTTCATCCGATCGCCTTGAAATTGTCAGAGAACATTTATAAGATGATATATTGTCAAAATATATTGCTTTTGAAAAAAGTGATATTTTGACTTTCACAACCAGGCATAACCTTTTACCCAAATCTTTATATAAGAAAGCAAAAATAAAAATAGGAAACCAGGTAAAATAACGAAAATGTGACGTTCAGATGTACAATTCTTACGATTTCTTTAACCTGTCCTCAGGAATTTCGGGTTTAAGCAATCAAGTGTAGCCAGTGTTTTGTTTACTCGAGATTCTTTAATCGTTGAGGCATCTCAACCCCCTTAGTCCTTTTCGAGTCACTTCGGCTTACATCGCAATTTACAGTCGATCTCACTGTATTCCAAGGCGTAGTCTGAGCCCCAAGTATTCTAGTACGAAAATGTTTCCAATGTTGTTCCATCCAAAGGAAAATTGGCATATATATATATATATATATATATATAGTGGAAACACTTCACGAACGAGATTTCCGGACGGTTTGTTTCTGCTCTGCAATTACGCTTAATTGACAAGCCTCGAGCCTCGTGACTATTTTACGAAAGCTGAATTGTGGCAGAAAGCTTCGTCCCCAGTTTCATTTATTTCCATACCGTCTACCTCGGAGTACATTTCGTTTTGAAATTTGCTGGCTTTGCAGAACGTTGCTAAATACGGCAGCAAATGTTTATTCCGGCGTTACGATACGCCCGGTTTAGTCACGCCTGTTCGACGTTTTTCACAGCGTTCCGCGAGTTGAGCAAGTCAAGTCAACACAAGTGTAGCCACGCTTGATTTTTGTTCAACATCCTATATTTGAACTGTCAAAGAGTCAACACACAACACAATGTGCAGCTTTTATTTTTCCGCTATTTTCATACATCCCTAGGAGATTTGAGATTTTTAATTAATTTCGTACAGCCCAGTTGATTTTGGAAAACATTATCGTGATTGCGATGTTTCAGACACGTCCTTTTAATTGAAACTCGTGCAGGTCACTGAGTTTCAATTGCAACTAACAACCGTGAAAAGCACATATTTTGTAATTGCTCTCCACTGTACACCTCTCACAAAGCGTACTCTACAATCGAAATAAGAGTAATCACAGCGTGACGGGCAAACTTTTACTTTGAACAATTTTCATCAAATGTTCGAATAAAAGCACATCAACTTGTAGGGTGGGAAAAAATCCCTTTTAGTTCCTATAACTCTACGGACAACACAATATTTATCGTACATTAGATTGATATATATGTAAAAATATATGCTTAGTTGCAAAAGTAGAAAAATCACTATTTCCAAAAACAATATATTTTAACAGCATACCAAATAATAGTGGGAAAAATCCCTTTTCATTCTTATAATGTTGAGGACAGCACAATATTTATCGAGCATTGGATTGATATATCCAGGTTAAGGGGTAAACATATGTAAAATATGTAAAAATATATACCTAGTTGCAAAAATCGAAAAATCTCTATTTCCAAAACCAATATATTGTGACAATATACCATACTTTGTTTTGACAGTATATCATACTGTGAAAATATATTGGTTTTGGAAATAGTGATTTTTCGACTTTTGCAACTAGGCATATATTTTTAAATATTTTACATATCTTTACCCCCTGAAATTGTAATTTTTCGTTCATCGTGTCGAAATTATACACCGGAAAAATCTCTCGATCAGATACCATACTTTTACACCTAGGAAAAAGCTAAAATTTTCAGAAAAATCGGTGCGGTATTTTTGAGATTTTACTGCATCGATTTTTCCGAAATTTGTAGGCTTTTTCCTAGTAGTAAAAATATAGTATTTGAATAAATGTTTCCTGTAAAATGAATGTAGAAATATAGTATGAGAATACATCTTCGTTGAGAATTTTAAGGTGATCGGAACAAAATCGACGGATTTAAAGGCTGTTACGTTGACGCCCGTCGGAAGCCTCGGAGCGTCGTTCGAAATTTTGAACGGGTTTCCTCGAAAGCACGTTTTCAAAGTCGGTGAGCAAAATATCTCAAAAACTACTGCATCGATTTTTCTCAAATTTTTAGGCCTTCTTGTAGGCGTAAAAATATAATATTTGATCGAGAGATTTTTCCGGTGTAAAATTTCGACTTCGTGAACGAAAAATGAACATTTTTTTCGCAAAAATCGGGACTCAGTTTGGACACGAGCCATTTTTTTTTTAATTTGATATTTCGAAAATTCCTTCGATTGATCATAGGATAAACCAATATACTACTAAAATCTGTTTGATTTTCTGATATTAGATAGGCTGTAAATCAACGATAATTAAATATTTTTACACAACTTTTTACACAAAAATTACAGAGTATTTTTCAGATGATACTTTTTTAAATGCCTAATTTTTGTAGACGTTTATGATGACGATTTTGTATTAAAAAATCCCAAAAATGAGCTGTTTTCGACTATGACAACTAGGCATGAGCCGTTTAATTGGATTAATATAATATATTACACAAGCGTAGGCTTGAAATATTTTGGTCATAAGTCTTCCCACGTTTCTACTTTCACCATCTTTCGCCACTGTAATGGTCCACGTTCGCCAGATTTGTCGTCGCCCACCATGGATTCAGGCGGCTTCGGGATAAATTGCTAGTAATTCACGACCGTCTAATCTTCAGACCGCCAGCGTCTTCGAGTCCACCCCATGCATCCTTTTCATCCCTTCGAATCCCAGTCACATATTTTTTACTTGACCTGGATCCTTTCCGGACAACAAAAAGCTTTTGATATACGAAGGTTTGGTTAAAGGGGTATTCAGGGCTGAAATGAGATCAGGAGAAAACTAAAGCGAGCGAAACTGAAATGAGAGAAAGAGAGTGAAGGTGACGATTCGAAAAATCAGGATGACAAATTGTGCGAAAACATCGGCATTGTTTATTCGTACAACGATTTGTGAGATTTCATTAATCACAAGCTTTTATTTAACTTCACTTGGTGTAAGATGCAAAACGGAAAATCGATATTTCACCCACTTTGCTACTACTTACAGGTCTGAAGTTTTGCAAACATGCATCTAAGAGGTGACAATTCATGGAAAGCGCAGTCAAACATGTGAATTAGCTCTAAGTGCTCGCGGATCGCATAATAGAAAAACGAGTCTAGTAGGTAAAATAGGCTGAGGGGTTACGTGGGTTTTGAGGCGGAAAAAGAATATTTTCTCTACTTAAAAAATATAATATATAAATGATTTTATTCAAAATGTTGAACACATAAAAGAGCGACATTTCAGCAATATTGTAAAAAAATTTCATCCAAAAATTTGGGAAATTCAGTTGACAGGGTTTCCGGTGACCCCTCAAAAAAATGTCCTCGTGGTGGTCAGGATATCTCATGATAGCTTTATCTGAAATTACAAAACCAATTTTTTTCTGTAAGGATAAGGAATGAAGAATTTTTAAAAAATTGAAATTTGTATTTTCAGCAGTATGCAAAATATTTCAATTTTTACTATAATTTACTCAACGTTTAGCCTTGCAAAATTAGTTGTAATCGAAAAAAAACCTTCGTTCAATCTGTAGTTAATGCTATTTTGAAGAAGTGTCCAAAGTTTCAATAAGATCGGTGCATTCGTTTTTGCGAAATCGTGTCCACCGACTTCGAAAATAGTGTTCTGAGAAAAATGCGACTGAAGTTTTCGCTCCCGGCCGGTGTTTCCCAGCGGGGGGAATTCCCAAAGGCTATCTCTCCTAGACTTAGTTGACTTATCGTTAGGGAGGATATTCTAAATATATTGTACTATTAGAAAACGAAATATAGAAAAATTGATTTTTTTAAATTATCAAACCCACGTAACCCCTTAAAAGGTAAGGTCCAATAAGTGGTGAGCCAACATCTATGATAGATGCCACCTATCACAGTTCTCCAGGATTTCTCCTGACATCAACCATTAATAACACCGGTTCGTTTGGAACAATTAATCCTTCTTTGCAAACATTTCACAGAGCTCTAGTAAAATCAATTAAAGACTAAAAAGTAGAAAATAATTTATATGTAAACATTTTTTTTCTAAAACAAGCTTTTATTCAATGTACTAAAAAGTAGAAAATAATTTTCTCACCAAGTCACCTATATGTGACTATAAATAAAAGCTTGGGGCGGTCAAAATTCAGACATGTAATCTTTAATTTACATAAATCCGTTACCATATCAACTGTATTTAATTTACTGTAAAACACCCTCAGATTTCGTTAACAGAAATCCTGAAACTGAGTATAAACGTGTGATAATAATTCCTCTAATAGTAATTAGAGGAATAGTGCCAAATTAAATAGAATAGTAATAGTGCCAAATTAAATAGAATAGTAATAGTGCCAGAAATGTGCCGTTAACAGAAATCGTGAAACTGAGTATAAACGTGTGATAATAATTCCTCTAATAGTAATTAGAGGAATAGTGCCAAATTAAATAGAATAGTAATAGTGCCAAATTAAATAGAATAGTAATAATGCCAAATTAAATAGAATAGTAATAGTGCCAAATTAAATACGATTAATAAAACTCAATTGATCAAATTTATTAAACATTTTAAAAGTTGAGCGCCAGAAGCTTTTATTTATAGTCCTGTATACGTGATTTGGTAATAAGTATTATTATCTACTTTTTCGAACATTAAATAGAAGCTTGTTAAAAAAATGTGTTCACGTGTATTTTTTACTTATCAACAGATTCGATTTCTCATACGGATGTTGCATTTATGTACATTACATTTCTATTCAAGATAAAGCGGATTGATTAGCGTGGCACTGATAACAGTTCCATTTCGTTGACGACAAGTGAAACTACAAGCTCGTCACAATCGTATACACTTACGTTACTGCAGTATCATCCGAGTACCATTAGCGAATTCATATTTCTCGTTTTCTCTCTGTTGTAGACATACTTCATTCTCTGTGCGATCATTTTCTGACCGCCAACGTCTCGGCTATCCTCTACCTCATGAACTACGAGCAATACGGTCGTAGCACAGCAAGTGCACAATACTTTCTTCAGCTAGCCGGATACCTTGGAATTCCCGTGATCGCATGGAACGCTGACAACTCGGGACTCGAAAGGGTGAGCGCAATGTTTAAGGGGGAATATACCTTCAGAAGAAGAATGAATAGCTCATTTTCATGATTTTTTTTAAAAGGAAAAACTTCTCTACCATTTTTGAGACTTAGAGTATGTTTTGTTACTATTTTTGGCTGTTACATCGTATTTTTGCAAATTAATCTACAATGTCCAACGGCGTGACACTTAGCGGCGGCGGGATTGATCCGAAAAAAAACAGCAAAGGTTTTTCTTTCACTAACACTTATACGCGGAATATGAACCAAGAAAAAATGAGATAATTTGAAAATCGATAATATGGTACGCTTTGAAACAAGAAGATTGAATTTTCCGAAAAAAGCTTCATTTTGCAATGAAAAAATACTTTTTTAATTTAAAAAAGGTGCCTCATGGACAATGAGGTTAGAAAGATTTATACCAAATTTCACCAGAACCGGTCAATTAGTTTTTGAGCTATACGCTACGCCAGTTTTGAAAATGCAGTTTAGAAGAGCCACCATACATCCGCCATTTTTGAAAATAAATTTAAAAAATACCACGTGACAGCCAAATCTAGTAATAAAACTTACCCTAGGTTTCAAAAATGGTAAAGAAAACGTTCCTTTAAAAAAAAATCGAAAACCAGAAAATTTTTCCCTCGCCTAAAGGTATCTTCCCCCTTAAATAATTATTTATCCTCGTACGACACGAACTATTCATAACTTCCATCATTACGTGTCTTACATCGAATTCTCGTGAAAACTTGTCGCGTGTTTTTCCACACCTCCTTGTCGATGTAAATAAAAAAGGATGTACCATTTAAAAAATTGCAAATGCATCGTGCAATTTCGTTGCGGAAATGGAAATTCGCGATTTACTGATACACACGTCATTCGGGGTATGCAGAGAGCGTCACAGAGCAGCTTGCAGCTGCAGCTGGCACCTTCGCTGGAGCACCAGACAGCGGCGATGCTGAGCATCCTCGAGCGTTACAAATGGCACCAGTTCAGCATCGTGACATCGCAGATAGCCGGTCACGACGACTTTATACAGGCAGTTCGCGAAAGAATATCAGATATGCAGGACACATTTAAATTCACGATATTGAACGCCGTACTGGTAACGAAAAAGGACGATCTCGTTGAGCTCGTCAACAGCGAGTCGAGGGTGATGCTATTGTACTCAACGAGGGAGGAGGCCTCGCAAATCTTATCCGATGCGAGAGAGTACAAGATAACGGGGGAAAATTACGTCTGGGTCGTCACCCAGAGCGTCATTGAAAATCTTCAGACACCGAATCAATTCCCCGTTGGAATGCTCGGTAAGAGTAGCAAAAATATTTCACCCGAATATATTCTGACCTTGGTATATTTTTAACTGTCATATCGGACTTGGCTTGCCGAAGACGTTGCAAAGGAACGGAACGGACTCTTTTGATGATACTTGTATCATCAACTGTATCAGGTATTGGGGAAATACCAGGTGTAGAAGAATGAAAACGGATTTTTTTTGTAAAAATTACACGTCTGCTGTTTGAAAATGATAAAAAACGAATGGAGACGGCTTTCTGCGTCACATTTAATTGATCCCCGAGTTCTTGTTGACTTTGAGCATCATCTTCATTGCGAACTTTTTCGGTGGTTTCCCACGCTCTCCGTTTCTCACGTCAAAATCACCACTTTTGAATTTTTTGAACCACTCGAAACAGTGCGTTTTACCAAGAGCACGTTCACCGTAAGCGTCGACAAGCATTCGATGCGATTCTGCAGTAGTTTTCTTCAAATGATAACAGAAAACCAATGTTGTCCGCAAATCGTAGTTCGCAGGCACAAAACTCGACATGTTTAAGGTTATGGAAAAATATACCGGTGTAGGGAACTTGGGTTGTTGTGTGTTGAAAATCTTCGTCAGCTGTTAGAGGCAGATGATGGCGCTGCAGAAGCGGTCTAACGGTCCTTAAACTGATGGCTAGCGCCATCTATAGGGAAATTCCGGTTTCATACTTCTACACCTGGTATAGGGTGTTCTCCATACCAAGAACGAACGTATGATTGAGTCAACCAAATATGATTCATCTGGATGACTTTTTTGGAGTTATGAATTGCGGTTTATTTATAATAGTATATAAAATCCGATGAAATCTTTAGGATTCGGCCCCTGAACGAATGGAGCAATCTTGATGGAACTTTCGCTGATGCGTTCCTTAGGGTCACGTAGGGAGGTCGTAGGGTACAAGATTTCGGCTACCCGGCTTTGTATTGTTAAAAAAACCACTGAGTCCGGGATACTCTGACGTGGGTATTTTATCTCAGAGGCGGTAATCATGACATGACCAGCTGCTGGGCCTGCCTTTTGTACCAAGAATTTCTAGAATCCCTACAGATTCGCTCTTTGGGTTTGAAAGACTGCTGTTTCAGTTCAAAAAGCTTGAGGTCAAACAATTAGAATAGGCAGTGTAGATCTTTGTGGAGAAATTTTTTTCTATTGAAATGGAAACCCTAAAGACACAACGATATATTCATCCCAAATCAAAATAACGAAATTCGAAGTGTTCCTTATACTGAAGTGTTTTATGATTGAGAACAATGGAACGAGTCAGAAAGTAATTAGAGCCTTATATTAATCTTGTTTCTTTATGATGTATAATTCATCATCGACGCATGTACGTCATCATTTCATGTTTGGAAGAAATTACAATCTCGAGTCACTTTCGGCTATTACTTGGGTTTTTCTTGCAATAACTAAACTTGCTATCCATTCACCCCTGTGATAAGAATCTTGACTATCTGGTCATAATAATAATGTTTGATTAGGGACAATAAGTCGTCGTATATTAAATATAATAACTATAACTAAATATTCGTATATTAAACAGAACCACTATAATAACCTTGAATTTGTGTAATCAAAATTTATTATTATGATCAGATGGTCAATTTACCTCAGATATTCCTTTCATGAAGGGCCGTATTTTGTGGGGACATAAACAGGGCCCTTTTGAATCATTGGTTACTTACACTGTGTTTGATGAAAAATAAGTCACCTTCAATTATTATACCCAACGATTTTTTCTGAAAAATCGCAGCTACGAAAATTCTTATGCGAATCACATTTTTCTAAGTTCTATCGTTAATATTTTCTTTAAATATTCGGTGATCCGCTGTTTTTAGTGTTATTGAATCTTTAGAATTTCGTACACGCTTTCAGCACTTTATAGCAGGCATCTAGAGTCATTTAACGCATAAATTATTAGACAGAAATGTGACCAGCGTGTCATCTCCATAAAGCACTGTATAAATGAGACAATTGTTAGAGTCGTAATTTTTCGTTTAAAAGTTCGTTAACTTGTCTCGAAATTTTACCAGTATACTGGTATGCATCTTTCTTTACTTGATAATAGACAAAAATTAATTAATTTAAACATTCGGGTTCGTGAAATACCCTATCTCTCGCAATATATTTTTTTTTATAAGATTTATTATTGTTCGATGAAACTTTACGTTGAAACTAAAATGAGAACAAGGCCATGTTTAGATTTGACGAGTATAATTGTTTGGATTTAATTGATAAGGTAAATTTTCGTCAAATGGACGTAGTATGTGTCATTTAAATCGACGGGTTGTCGTTCAAATGGTCAATCTTCGTAATCGCAACTTTTTACGTACGTTGCCCGTGAACTCAGCTACATTTTGTTCAGCCGAACGAAAGCTCTGAAAGCTCAAACAGGCTAAATCCTTCTCTCGCGATAGCTCAGTTCAGTCGCACGGGCACACTATTATAATACCCGGTTGGTAAACAACGCGGTTGAATCCTTTCATCCTCTTATTATTCACGAGTTTTTTTCCCTCTATCCTTCCGATCCGCTATTATTGTTCCTCCAGGTGTGCACTTTGACACGAGCAGCGCAAGCCTCGTGAACGAGATTGCAACGGCGATTAAGGTTTACGCTTACGGTGTCGAGGACTTCGTGAATGATCCGAAAAACAATAACCATACTCTCCACACTGCGCTGAGCTGCGAGGGCATCGGCGAGTCACGATGGAACACGGGCGATCGATTTTTTAAGTAAATATTCCACATACCCATCCAACCATTATCGTAGTTATTGTTGTTAATATTTTTATCGTCAATGCTTTTTTTTGTCGTCATTATTACTATGATTTTTATTTGATGAAATAAATATTTAATCGATCAATGCAAACATTATTGTCATTATTTTTGTTGATATGCTCATTATTAATAATTATATTTGTTATCGTTATTGTAAAAATGAAAAAAATTGGGGTTGCTGGGATTTTAATTGCGCATGATAATGGAATTAAGAAATACCTAAACGTCCCAAATTACATGGCTCACCAGACGATTTAAAGGAGGTCCGTGGGTTTCGAAGCCAAAAAAGCATAGTTTCTCTATTTAAAAAAATATGTAGTACATAAATTATTTTATTCAAAATGTTAGGCACCTAAAAGAGCAACATTTCAACAATATTCAAAAAAGTTTCATCCAAAAATGTGGGAAATTCAGCCGGTGGAACCTGGTTTCCGGTGACTCCTCAAAAAAGTGTCCTTGTGATGGTCAAGATAACGGATGATATCTGGAATTTAAAAAAAACAATTTTTTTTCTGTTAGTAGATAAGTACAGCTCGTGATTGAACTAAGAATTTATTTATTTATTTGAGATTTGAATTTCTGGCAGAGTTGTATGCAAAATAGTTCTATTTTTGGTGAAATTTACAATACGTATATCCTTGTAGAATTAGTGGTAATTATTTGCTTTGGTAACTTTTGCAAAAAAATGAGCTTCAAGTTGTTTTTCGCTATTTTCTCATTAATTGTGTTACAAATAATGATATTCAGACGGAGGAAGCTGAAATCCACCCTCTCATAAATAGTTATGGGGTTTTGAAGTTCGCGAAAACACGTGATAAAATAGGGCGTGACTTTTTCGAAAAATGATCCTAAAATTTGTTTCACCTATTTTCTCATTAATTGGGTTTGTTTGGGTTTTTTATATTTCGTACATTCAACAAATTTGTTAACGAAAAATTTGTTAATGAAAAATGTCAGCTTCCCCCGACTGAATATCATCATTTATAACCCAAATAATGAGAAAATAGTACAAAAAATGTTTAACTCATTTTTCGGAAAAGTTAGTAAAGTAATTGATTACCGAATTAGTTGCAATCGAAGAAAAACCTTCGTTCAATCACTAGTCAATGCTATTTTGAAGAAGGGTGCAAAATTTCAATAAGATCGGTGCATTAGTTATTGAGAAATCGTGTCCACCAACTTGAAAAATAGTGTTTTGAGAAAAATGCGATTAAATTTTTTGCGCCCGGCCGGTCTTTCCCAACGGGGGGAATTACCAATGGCTCTCTCCTAGACTTCACTCCGATTGACTTAAGACCTTAGGCCACAGTAACGGGTATAAAATTATGTGCGAATTTAACAATTTTTTTTTCGTATGAAAAAGTGATTCGATCATAAAATTAATTACACATCTATTTAGTATGAATATCAAGCTATTAGAATTTTTTTTTTTCGATGTATAAAATGATCGACTACTAATATTTTCTTTTGTTATCTTTTTTTTACGCGCTCCGCTGCGTGACGTTTAGCATCCACAATTTTTTACCTAGACCAAAAAACAAAAATTCTCGTCAACCTACATTAGAATACCCAGAGAAGTACGTACGGAATTTAAAAAAATATTGTTTTATTCAAACGTTGTAGGTATTTAAACTTTAGAAATGAATTTTCAGTGAAAGATTTCGTTATAACTGCTCATAAACTGCTCATAAAATGAAAAGTTTTCGTTTAATCAGAAATTCCCTACGTACTTCTCTGCGAAATGCAATTAGGAACATAACTTTTGAATTTGAAGTAAATCGAGTGAAAATTGTTGAAGTTATTTGTCACGCCAATTGGAAAAAAGCTGTTTCGAGAAGTTTCGAGTAGTCGGCCATTTTGTACATCGAAAAAAAAAAAAATTCTAACAGCCTGATATTCATACTAAATAGATGTGTATTAATTTTATGAGTGAATCAATTTTTCATACGAAAAAAAATTGTTACATTCGCATATGATTTTATACTCGTTATTGTGGCCTAAGGCCGTAAAACTTTGGGAGAATATTCTAGACACATTGTATTATTAGATAACAAAATTTGAAAAAAAAGATTTTTCCAAATTTTCAAACCCACGTAACCCCTTAAGATTAATATTTCTCAAGTGTACAATGCGAAATGAACCCGCCTTATAATACTGACCAGATCAGTCCTTGAATCAACCTTTGATTCAGAAACGGAAGGTACCCTTTTCTCACGCATTGTTCCTCTTTGTTTATTGCTCGCAGATATTTGAAAAATGTGTCAGTCGAAGGTGATCAAGGCAAGCCGAACGTCGAATTCACTCAGGACGGAGTTTTGAAGGCTGCCGAATTGAAAATCATGAACTTGAGGCCTGGAGTGAGCAAACAACTGGTCTGGGAGGAGGTGAGTTCAATTGCACGTCCGTAACTTTTATTATTAGTTCTATACGAAATACTATGATAAAATACGTAATAAACGAATGGAACCTAATAATAATCGGGGTATTAACAGTTACAACGATGAAAACAACAAATATAAATAGATACAAATACAAATATAAATAGAAAACAACAAAGATAAATAGAAAACAACAAATATAAATAGAGAAAGAAACGTGCAATGACTACCCGCTGGTTTCTCATCTAACAGACAATGTCGGAGCGGATAGAAGGGGACTTTATTTCAATTGGAACGCTTGCCGATCACTACTGGTAGTACGGAATGTAATTAATGGTTTAAATCCCTTCTAGATGCTACGTTGTTTTCAGCCCTGATTTATGAGCTAAGTAGCTTGATCCATTCACCGATTAATTAACTGGGAATGCCAGTTTCAATTCCTCTGAAAGTGTACTGTTAAACCTGCGCTGGCACACTGGGAGATTTCGATTCGGACAAATTTTAAATGAAAATGCTTACTGTGCCCAAAATTGAAAGTTTTCAATAACTTTCTACAATTCAATTTTATACTTTCCGAGTTTCAATTGTGCAGACATATTAAGGCGTTACCCCCACTTGTAGCGCAAAAAAGGGCTTTTTCATGAATTTTTTTTAAAGAAAACTACAAAACTTTTTTAATCGATCAATATACCATCTTAAAGAACACATCTTGAAGAACTTTCAGTAATTTTTTTATTGAAAAATATTACATTGTTTAGTGGCAAATGGCCGTCAATGAAATAATGTTTTTATATACACGGTTTGCGGTGACCAACATTGCGGCGAAGTGGATCATCTGAAAAAAAAGTGCGGATGGATTTAGTCAAACATAAGTATAAACTAGTATTTAATCGAAGGATTTTAAAAAATATTCATTTTTCACCAAATGGCGGACAGTCAAAGTTAATGGTTCGATTTTAACGAAAAAAAACGGCCGTTTTTTGGCTATAAAACGGCCATTTTTTTTCGAAAAAAAAAATCGAACGATTAAAGACTACATTTTTATGTATTAAATAAGCCTGCAAAATTTCAAGAAGATCGGTTCATTAGTGTTCGAGTAATCTTGGTCACCGACTTCAGAAATGTCATTTTGAGAAAAACGCGTTTAAAGTTTCAATTTCAGTTCTTCAATTCACGGATTCTTCTCTTTCAACGCTCATATCTCAGTCGATTTTGTTCGGATCGACTTGAAATTTTCAGGACATATTCTCAGATACTTATACTTCAAAAAAATGCAATAAAAAAATCGATTTTTTCAAAATCGCAAGTGGGGGTAACCCCTGAATAAATGTTTAAAGCTTATACCTCATTATTTTCGAATAAAACCGGACGAAGGGTTGTTAATGGCAAGTGGACGAAGTACTATCTGGGTCAAATTGACCCAGTGTGTCAAAATCGTGGCCAAATATAAGTGTGTCGACGACGGGATAAAACTGATGTTCCTGCATTGAAACATTTTGATTCCGATTATCGCTTGACCGATTTTCACTTTTTTTCGATCGAATGTGCATTCACTTGATTTCCAAGTAGATATATTCCGTTTTAGTCGGACCTGACGTTTTGCGAAAATCGAGAACAAGTATGTGTGCCTTGGAACAAAGTAGAGACGATCCACAGATGTTTGGGGATTTTTTACACGTAAAGAAATTAGAATCCAATCTTTGTGCTCAGGACATTGCTTCTGGAATTGAATTTTTTGTAGCCATCGAGGAAGCTTTTCACGTGGGAAATTAAGCAAGGTCGTAATACACATTTCCAAAATAACCTTTTCCTCGTTACAACCAGAAAGTCGTGGACCCGAAAGTTTATTTCCGTAAGCTTGCTACTGCCTGGCAGTAGCAAAATCTGATTTTAGTCAGGCACTATTTCTACTTCACGAAGACTCATTTTCTATAATTTAATTTCTAAGATCTCAATTGATGTATATAGCGAACAATATATTTGGCTAGTCACATTAAGGAGGTACGATCACTGCCACGGGGTCAAAAAAGAGGCTAAATTTATTTTACCCATAGCTACTCTGATTGATGTCTACTTGTGTTGATTATTCGTATTATTGATTATAGTGTGCCAAATGTTGTGGTAAATGATGAATTTATTGCACGCGAAGAAATAAAAACTGAAGAATCAGATTGTCAACGACTCGTTAGGAATTTTCGTAATAATAGGATGAGAAAACCACGTGCTCAGGTAAAAGAAAAGTCTCGATGAGAATATTTGTGGTGAAATTCAAATCAACCGTGCGGCCTAGCGACCACGTTGTCTATCCTATATTAGTGGTCACGTGTTCAATGGGGTCTCTGTAGCTGGTTTCAATCCCGTGCATCAGCATCGTGTTAGACGTCCGACCACCAACAGTGTCCATCGAAGCTCTATTATCCCGAACAATGCGAATCTCTTCAAGCACACTTGATTAGGAATGCTCAGATGCGATAAGCACTCTTGATTAGAAATACCTTGCGGATATAATGGGAATAACGAGGATCTTCTAACCACGTAATTAAATGGGAAGATTTACTCTGCCCCTAGAATAATTGCGCAACGGGGAGCTAAATCGTATTTGCGGAAAATTCGAATTGTTAAAAATATTGCACATCTGCTACTACGAATAGCAAATCAAAATTGCTATTGTTGATTAAAAAAATTCTCCATTGTGAAAGTTTCCAGAATGGTCACTTGAATTAGCCAGTCACTTTATTGTTGTCATAATGTACCTGAAAGAGCGGATTCTTTTCATTCGGGTAAACGAAGTTCTTGAAAAAAACGATGAAACACGTTGAATATCCTTTTTTATTTTTGGCAATATTACGAAATGTGCACTCCCTGCATTAGTTCCACGAAATTTCCACCCAACTATTTAGTTTATTGGAAATACAAAAATCATTCGAGAATTTGCAACGATTCGATTTTTCCATTTACTTAACGTAATTTCACATCTGTAATGTTTTTTTAACCTTTGTGGTAGGAATATTCGTTTCTCGAGACACGTAAGAACGTACGCGAAGTGCATTGTTGATTGGAAGTTTGTTGTCATTTTTATCATGGAGATTATGGCGGGAGCCATAGCAATTCTCGCTTGTGAGCTGTCAACTTGAAGTTTATTGAAATTATTTTCAGCGATGTTTTCTGCCGAGTAACTCGATTACGGCAAGCTATTACATTGCGCCACGCAATTGCATGACGCTGAGTAATTAAATTGCGTTAAGAAATTATTTCACTCGGAAGCGACTATTAAAAGACAAATTTTCTGTAGTACGCCGCGCCGTTTGTTTGAGGACGTCGACGCGCATTTTTTATACACGGAGAGAATTTTTAAGTATTTTTTACGGTGAAATCTCCGTAAAAATTACATTAAAAATTTGAAACCGGTGACAAATGTGCACATAGTCAAAAATTAACACTAGCTTGTAATATTTTGCTTTCATTCATGTAAAAATTTAAGCAAGTAGCATAATTTTTTACATTTCTTTCAGTAAAAATTCTGACACATTCTCATGTAGAATTTTAACAATGGGCTGCCTCAAAAATTCCAAGTTTCTACAGTAAAAATAACCTGGACAAACTTGAAATTTCTAAAATCCCTAGCGAAAAATTAATTCCCTATGATTAAATAAATACTCTATATACTGTATTTCTGAACATTTGTGTTCTTGATTGCTACTTATTTTAGCATATCATCTTTCCGTACCATTGTAGACGTCCTTTATTGAAGTTTCTTTTCACGTTTTTTTGTTTTCTTGCGTAGAACACGTTAGACTGCACGAGCCCACGAGGCTTTCTTGGCCCATGCTTCGTACTATAATGCGCATGCGCGGTACCGCTGTTGCTAAGCAACGCGGGTCGGCGTCGTTCGTGCTCGTCATACTGCGTCATACACAAGCGCACTCTCACAGCTTGCGTTCACGTATACGCACGCTCGCACACAGAGCTCACGCGTACGGTCAGGCGACCTAGCCCTAACTGATTTTACTATAAAGAACGTAAAATTCCGGTGGACGCACGGAAAATTTCGGCTTCCTTTTTTAAATTTTTATGGAAAACACGCAAATTTCTCAATGTTCCACTGAAAAATTTCATTTATATTAGCCTTTTTTAACTTATTGTCGTAATCTTTACGTTTCATGAAATTTTACTATTAATTTCAGTAAAAATTCTGGAAAATATTTTAAATTTCTGTTACGCAAAAGTAAATTTTGATTCATTTCCATGAAAATTTACAATTTATTTCCTAAAAACCTGAAGAATTGCACATTTGTCACCGAGTTACTGTGATTTCACAGTAAAAATTACTTAAAAATTCTCTCCGTGTACGTTTAAGAGTCACATCGACGCCAAGCGGAAATGCGTCAATGCATAATTTAATAAGACTATACCAATGCAATGTTATTTTCAATATTCCATTGGAAGAAGGTTTCTTTCGTTCCACGCACTCGAACCTGAGATCTCGAGGCTTGATTTTATTTCAGTCGTAATTTCGGAGATTGTATCGCACTTGGAATTTGTATGGAGAAGGAGATATCACTTGTAGATAAACGTTGGCCTTTGCAGATGGACGGAATCCGATGTGTATTTCACGCTTGATGTGATTCACGCCTCCCCCCCCCCCTCTCTCTCTCTCTCTCTTTTTCTCTGCCTGCCTCTTCGTCGCTTGCTGAGTTCTTCCACCGCACCGTGTTGCTCATGACTTGTGAGCTACCGTAAAATGGACTCACTTTGAGCACGTTTTGGAGGTTTTTTGTAGGTAACTATTGTAGTTACCTATAAAAAATGTAGTAACTTTTTAATATCCTAAATTCCAACTGTTTTTTGCTCCGAACGAATTTTAAATAAAATAATAAACCGTCAAAGTACCCTCGATCGTAAGGTTTCCTTGACAAGGCAATGAAATGCAACTGCTGTCAAACATCGAGGATTGCTTTGACATTATTTTGATAAAAAAAATGTAATATTTTATGCATCATCTATGCAATTAAATGAAAAACAATGATTATTTACAATCAGATCATCTTTATTGAGGAAACATTTTACATCAAAATATCGAGTATACCTAGGCTACTATTATAGGCGCTTAATCAGTCTTATAATTGTCATTGACATCGAAATCAACTTGAGCAACATTACAATCAACTTTAGCAACATTAAAATAAACTTGAACAACAAATTTGAGCAACAATAGGAAAAAGGTAAAAAATCATTAGGCAAAACCGTATTTTGGCGCTCTGTTCGAAAGAGTCCAAAAAATTGTCAAAGTTACTCTTAAGGATGTTGAGTCCCAAATCGCAAATGATGATAAAATTCTGAAAATTTGGTATGTTTTTGTATGAAGTATTTCAGAGGTCGTGTAAAAATTTCACGACAATTAGGAAGCTCGTTATTGAACGATTAACATTCACAAATTAAATGTTGTTTTATGGAAACTGATGTAACTTTGCAATAAGTTTTTTTTTTGACCTCTCAATTTTATAATATCTACAATATACTGAAAGCACCGGAAACAACACGAAGTTTATTGATAAATTTTTTTAAATTTCTTTTAAAAATTGTTCTTAACAAAATGTTAATTTTTTAATAACGAGCTTCCTAATCGTCGTGAAATTTGAACACGACCTCTTAAATACTTCATACAAAAACATACCAAATTTTCCGAATTTTCTTATCATTTTTTATTTCAACCCTTAAGGAGGTTGAAGTAACGATGATAGAATTCTGAAAATTTGGTATGTTTTTACATGAAGTATTCAGGAGGTCGTGTAAAAATTTCATGACGATTAAGAAGCTATTTATTGAACAATTAACATTAACATGTTTCATAGGGACTCAACATCCTTAATGTCTATTTTACCCCGTTTTGGGGTACGCGCGCTGTAGCAGGCTATGCGTACCGACAGCTGTCACTCAAAAATGGTCTAATCGTGTCAAGTTATTTCTCAATTCGAGATCGCGTATCCTCAGTGTTTGTAGAACGGCATTCCATATTTCCCTTTTACGGCTTGCGAGTTATCACTAAATTGCTCTGTAAAACGTCATAACGTAACGTATCCTGTGACTGAAGAATACAGCTCGTAAAAAAGATCGTAAATTCAATGAGTATAAAAAATGAAAAACGTTGCGTGCCAGACTTATGACGGACACGCAGGAAAGTCTAGAGAAGAAAAAATAAGCTGATCGGGTATCGTAAAATGAGGCGATGCATTGAATATGTAAAAAGGTCTCGTTGCAACTCAGTGTATGCACTTTCCGGCACATTTACGTCAGCTTTCTCTCTCTCTCTCTCTCTCTCTCTTTCCATCCATCCACACCCTTGTCCTATTTCTCCTCCCTTCTTTCAATTGCTCTGTCCCTCATCCTCTTTCATCGCATTACCCTTCGCCAACTCTATTTGACATATACATGTACGTACTTCACGTATCGAAAAATGACGTACCTTCGTTCTTTCCAGATGGAGTTCTTCCATTTTTCTAATTGCTCTCTCCCTTTCCATGTCATTAGTTATTCTACCCCTAATTACTGATATTTTAAAAGGCGAGGAGAAAAATCGAACAACCGTTTCAGGAAAACTGGGTGGGCGAATTGTACTGGAAATTGTACTGGAAAAAGCCATTCTTCTTGATTTGTATCTTAAGTTTCATAATCATTGAAGCACCATGGGAAATAAATGTAATGCGGAATTTGACTTTCAATGTTTCAGTGGAAAACGAAGGTAATGGTTTCTTTTTATATTTTTGTTTGCGTTCAGATCGGCGTTTGGAAATCGTGGCAGAAAGAAGGCCTCGATATAAAAGACATTGTTTGGCCGGGTAATTCTCATACCCCGCCGCAGGGAGTACCGGAGAAGTTCTATTTGAAAATAACGTTTCTTGAAGAACCGCCGTACATTAATCTCGCACCGCCGGATCCTGTAAGTGGAAAGTGCCTAATGGATCGTGGTGTTCACTGTCGAGTCGCCAAGGAGTCCGACATGGTTGGGTAAGTACGGAATTGATATGTGCAAGGTCGAAAGGCAGTTCCCTATCGAGAAATAAACTCGAGACGATCCTATGTCGCATGCAATGAAAAGTAAAATATCGGATCTACATAAAAGCAATCCGACGAACCAGAAACAAAGTACCGCAAATTATATGATTTACCATTTTCCTTGTAAAAACAGGATCCCTCATCTCAAGATACAATAAAACTGTGACAAAACGTTTGTTTGTAATATATGAATTTTGACAAAATATATTTACAGATCTTTTTGTTTCGAGACTTGAAGATTTAGAAACTTAGAAAAATTGGATTTTTTTTCAAATTTACCGTTTGAAGACTATGGACAGTTCTTTGTTTCCAGATTTTGACGATTATTAATGCTTTTCTATTTCAAGGTTTTAATAACTGTCGATACTTTTTTATTTTACGATTTTAAACGTAATGAACGACGTTTTATGTTAAGACTTTAAAGATTATGAACGAAACCAAGTAGAGAAGACATATTTCGAAAGAACATCGTTGGTCTGGCAGACCGACTTGTGACTCAAGAACAACTAAATCGATTTTAATAATCTTTCACAGAAAGATTATTAAAATATAACTACAAAAACAATAGGCAAGCTAGCCAACTAATTAACAAAATATCGCATAAAAAAAAAACAAACACCTACAACTACCACCAAACAAAAAAGCAGTCAAAAACTTACAATTATTGTCTGCTTTGCCTGCAAGTATTGAATGGATCGAAATAAAACACGAAAAATATTTCACAATATCAAAAAGTGGCCGATTTCGCTCTTTATATTTGTGTATTGCGTCATTGTCGAATTTTGCTATAATAATCGTGTGATCGTCACGTATATGACGACATATGATATACCCGATGTATAAAAGTATACATCAGGTGTAGTAAAAAGAAATCCATTATTTTTGCATGAAATCGAAAGCAAAAATAATAAATTTCTGTTTACTACACCTAATATATAACTCGATATCCCTCAATACCTCAACGTCAAAGCACCACGAGAATTTGCCGTCACAAGGGGCAACTCTCATAAAAATGTATGGGGCTCTCAGCACCTAAATAAGGTCGGTGGATTGGCGAAAAAATGCCATATTTTTGGAAGCTCGTATCGCGTGGAAAATAAGGGGGATGGTCTCAAGGAGTGAGGGTGTTCTTCAGTGACATGGGTAGAAATACGAGAGACGAGACAACGAGTGTATTCCGTAAAGCGGACAAGTCAAACTTTATGGACAATGGACTCGAAACTATCACGGAAGTTCGAGAGGGAGACGCCCAACGGTTTCGAACTGTTACGAAAGTTGGAAAAACTTCGCAACTGCTAGTCGTGTAGTGGAGATAATCGAATCTGGATCAGACATGCTTAGAATCACATTTGTGCCGGCGACTGGTTTCTATTGCATTTCGCAGATAAATTCAATTTACGACGACTAATTCGTATTTTCAGATTTAAAAAAACGATCTCATATGTATATTCGTGTGAGTCAATTCGAATTTAGTTAGGAGGCGGATATTGCAAAGATCAATCTTTCTTTGTTTATAATTTTTTGATGACAGTAGATTCAGGATGAAGGAAGTGGAAGAGGCACATGTTTAGTCAGACGTGACGATAGGACCTTTTTGATCCTCCCTTCTTGTAGTCATAAATACATTAAAGCACTGAAAGACAATAAAGGAAAACTCAAAACAATGGCTATTGTAAAAAAATCGTGGCCGAAATTTACCAACGTTATTGACCTATGTTTTTCTACATCGTTGAGAAAAAGAATAGTTGCTTTTTCACGATGGAAATAGCGTAAACGTGTCCCTGTCATCCCTCTGGTAAAAGGTATAAAAGTGGAAGGAAAATAAGAGGGTGGAGGTTGATGTTAGGGGTGTAACCAAGGGGGATCCGAGGAATTCAATTCCGCAAAGCAGTTGTGCGTCTGGCAAACTATTATCCCTCCTTCCATTACGGTATGTCTAGTCCGTCGCGCCGAGGCTTTTACCCCGTCTCGACCACCCTCCTCTTCCCTTGCATCGGAACGAAGATGTAAACTGCGTTATTCCGTGCTCTCCCAAGGCAGTAGTACCGATTACAACACTTTTAGGTGTTTTTCCATCCTCGAGGAAAATGTTCAAAGCTTGTAGAAGGCTGGAACACGAAACGAACCCTTCAACAGACCCTCGCAATTCCAAGAGCACACTCTACTCTTGGAGAAGTGGAGGACGTCTGTATCCTTGAAACTCTTGTGCTTCGAGAGGGCGAAAAGAATCCGCTTAATTTTTTACATTGAATTTTCATGACTGAAAATGACGACGAGTATGCTCAAATGAATTTCATCGGCCGAATATGTAGACGAATTTTTCAGAATGCATTTTCTTAGCCGAAAATTGCCATGAATTTTGCGGAATTAATTCTGTTGGCCGAAAATTCCGAAGAATTTTTCGGAATTAATTTTCTTGGTAAAAAGGTCCGAGGAATATTGCAAAATGAATTTTCTTGGCTGCAAAATTCTCCGGGAATTTAGATATGAAAAAGTTCTGGATCCTTGAGATTCTTATGCTTTGAAGGAGAAAAAAAATCCGCTTAATTTTTCTCATTGAATTTGCTTGGCCAAATTGTATTTGGAATGTATTTGCTTGGCCAAAAATTCCGAAGAATTTTTCCGAATGAATTCTGTTGGCCAAAAATTTCGAAGAATTTTTCGGCATGAATTCTGTTGGCCAAAAATTCCGAAGATTTTTTCGGGATGAAGTTTCTTGGCAAACAAGTCCGAGGAATATTGCAAAATGAATTTTCTTGGCTGCAAACCTCTCTGGGAATTGAGATATGAAAACAATTCTGTATCCTTGAGATTCTTATGCTTTGAAAGAGTTAAAAAAATCGCTTACTTTTTGTCATTGAATTTTCTTGACTAAAAATTACGACGGATATGCTCAAATGAATTTCATCGGCTGAATATCTAGACGAATTTTTCGGAATGTATTTAGACGGCCGAAAATTCCGAAGGATTTTTCGGAATGAGCTTACTTGGTAAAAAGGTTCGAAGAATATTGCAAAATTAATTTTCTCCGCAGCAAATCTCTCTGAGCATTGAGGTACGTGACAAATTCCGTATCCTTCAGGCTTTCGTGCTTTGGGAGAGCAAAAAAAAACCCGTTAAATTTTTCACATTGAATTTTCTTGACAAAAAATGCTGACGAATATGTTCAAATGAATCTAATAGGCTGAGTATCCAGACGAATTTTTTGGAATGCATTTTCGTGACCAAATATCGCCTAGAATTTGCGGAATGTATTTTCGTGACTAAACATTGCCAAGAATTTTGCGGAATGAATTCCATTGGCTAAAAATTCTTCCGAACAATTTTTCAGAATGATTTTTCTTCCTAAAAAGGTCCGAGGAATATTGCTAAATGAATTACCTTATCTGCAAATCTTTCTAAACATTGAGGAATTAAAAAAAATGAATCAGCCTTTCTCTCGTAATGTGGCAACAAACTTATCCGCGCAGACGGCTCGAGGGCACTTTCAGCCTGTCAATCCGAAAACCACTAGGTGCCGAAAGCACACACGCAGAATTGTCCGGTGTCGACACCTCATTGGATGGCACCCACATTGTGGCGAGAAGTTTACTAAATGAATCACCTCGAATCGATCGAACCGGAAGTTTCGCGAAGACGTGACACGTCAAATTCTGGAAAAGGCCTATCATCGATATAACTCACCGATAAGCTCGCACCTGCGCAGTATAAATATAAATGAATGTATAGAAGAAAGAAAAGTCACTCAATTTCGTTTACGAGTCTCGCGATTGGCACTTTATCGTTTAAGATCCTCTTAGATAAATAAATAAAAAAAACAGCAACGTAGGCAGTTCCAAATACCGCTAAACATACAGGGTGTTCTGTTATAAATGGATAATCCTGCAACTGTCGACAGCGAGGGGCTGTTCACTATTAAGTGAGGTGCGGAAGAGATTTCCGTGTGAAGTCGATTTCATGTGATTTTTGTGATTTCATAAGTGATTCAAGCTATTTTTAAAGTCATGTGATTTCACGTAATTTCAGTTGATTTCAATTGATTTCATTCGAATTCGTCAACTCGGTTTCAAGCGATTGCTGAAATCATTGGAGGGAGAAAAAAATCGTAAAATGGTTAAATTTCTTTTTTATTGACTAATCTTGTGACTCAAATTTGAATTAAAATTTTTTTAAATGAAAAATGTGATTAAAAAAGACAGATATAGATATTAAGGAAGCTTTCCAGTGTGACAGCCCGAAAAATCGCTGTTTTTCGCGATTTTTTTTTTTAAAGAAAAAATAATCTAATCGGTCTGGTTTTTTTTTGTATATTAATTGGGTATTGAAGAATACAAAACAATTTTTTAAAGATCGATTTATTTATTAATTAATATCTATAAAAATGATGAAACAATTGTTGCAGAAAATGCACTTGGATGTGGTGTCCACGTTGGGGGTCACAATTTTGATCTGAAACAAAAAACACAAAAAGATTATTGATCGGTATATGTAATGTTAATGATGGGAATAGACGAGAAGGCGTTGGAATAAGGTTGAATTAAATAAATATATTGAAAGGTACAGAAAAGAACGCGGCGCGTCGTTTTTTTTTCGGCTCTCGACTTTCGACTGACTTGTCGCACCGTTTTCGCACGACCGTAGCGCCTAGTGGCAACTTACAAAACTACTGCTCGGTTACGAATATCGCTTCCTACATTCGGCCGTCCTGACCGAATGTTCGCCTCGAACGTTCGCTACTCATGGTCGTCTTCGTCGCAGCTGGATAGATCCCCGTTTTCATCTTCCACCCACGGCTTCATGAAATCAGCGGCTGACGATGTTTCTCGAGGACCTTCATGTTCGCCGACTTTCTTCACGACGTAGCGATCATTTCGGAGTGTTCTAGTTACTTCATAAGGCCCAAGATATTTGTGAGCAAGCTTCAAGCCTGGACCTTGCTGCGTCCTTTTGATGGCGACAATGTCACCCGCTCTGTAAGGGAACGCTTCTTTTCTCTTCGAGTCGTAGTACTTCTTGTTTTCTCGTTGAATCCGCGCGATGCTCTTCTTAGCGTGATCCCGCAACTCCTGGCGATCGTCCTCGAAAGTGGCGATCAACTCGTCTTCCAGCAGTTTTTGGATATCCGGATCATCACGGATACGAGGATTTACTCCAAAAAGCAATCGGTAGGGCGTCATCCCGATGCTCCGTTGCGGCGTTGTATTCAGAATTTGTTGCACTGCATCTACGTGCTTGTGCCAGTCCTCTGGTTTCGGTGCCGAGAGCTTCGTCAGTAGTGGCACCAAGGTTCGATTAAGCCTTTCGACCTGGCCATTACCTCTTGGGACTCCGGTAGTGATTAGACCGTGTTCGATGTTCTCCGTTCGGCAGTATTCGTTGAACTCGTTCGATGTGAAGGCCGATCCTCTGTCAGAGATAATCCTTCTCGGATTTCCAAAGACGGTCGATTGTTTCCGCAAGCGGTCGACTACCTCGGCAGCGCTGGTTGACCTCGTCGTGTACAACCACGAGAACTTTGAAAAGGCGTCTACTACTGCAAATATATGGGCATATCTCTTTTTTGTCGATGGTAGCGGACCCAAATGATCGATATGAAATGTATCTAACGGCACGCTCCCCTTTTCGATCGGATTGAGGAGACACTCTTGTTTGCCATGCCGTCTTTCAGCTAAAATACACACGATACAATTTCGTATCACCTTTTCGACTTTTGGCCGCAGTCCTGCTATACAGTAGTCTTTTTGGACGAGGGACTCCGTCTTTCCGACTCCAAAATGCCCTCGTTCGTGCGTCCGTCGGATTATTTGCATATGCATCGCTTTAGGGACAACGAGACGAATTTCGTCGCCAACGTCCTTGTATAGAAGTCCGCCTCGCATGATGTAGCCATCGAGTCGACCCTGAATCACATCGTTGAGTTTTCGTTTGAGTTCGACATCTTCTGATTGAGCTTTTCTCAATCGTGCCGTCAAACTTTCGTCGCTTTCGTCGATCAGCAGGCACTTCGGCAACGGGTTCCTGCTGAGGGCGTCTACGTGCTGCATGCTCTTGCCCGGGCGATGCTCGATCGTATATTGGAATTCCTCCAATAGCAGCGCCCACCGAGCTACTCGCACGCACAGATCTTTTTTGTTTATTGTCAAAGTAAACGCACGACAATCAGTGACTATCTTAAAAGGTATGCCTAAGACATATACGCGAAATCGCTTGAGCGCCTTAATTATTGCGAGTACCTCCAACTCGTAACTCGTATACTTTTGTTCGGGCGGCGTTGTTTTCCCGCTCGCATAGTACACCGGATGTAACAATTGATCTTCGCTGTCACGCTGCAAAAGGATTGCCCCATAACCGTACATACACGCGTCTGTGTGCAATTCCGTATCCCGACCCGATCGATACAATTTCAAAACGGGTCTCTCGCTTAATAACGTCTTCAATTGTAAAAACGCGTCCTTTTCCGCCTCGCCGAAGTCAAACTTCACGCCCGCCTTCAAAAGATTGGTCAATGGACGAGCGATCGTCGAGTACCCCGCGATGAATTTACGGAAATACCCCGTCAAACCCAAGAACGACTGCACGTTTCGTACGTTTGTCGGCTGTGGGAAACGCCGTACGGCTTCCGTCTTATGCTCAGAAGGTTGGACCGAACCGTTCTCAATTACATGACCGAGGAATTCAACTCGTTTTTGCAGAAAACAGCATTTTCCCCAATTCATCGTCAAACCAGCTCTACTAGCTGTTTCAAGCACTCTTTTCAGGTTTTTGATCCCGCCTTCTATATCGTCTGAAGGGATTATTAGATCGTCCATATATACCAGAATTATTCCCTCTCGAATCAATTCGCGGAAAATTGCGTTGACGTATCTTTGGAAGACTGAAGGTGAATTACAAAGTCCAAATGGCATACGTAAAAACTCGTACTGGCCGTTCGGTACAATGAACGCCGTGTATTTCACGCTCGAATCATCTACTCGCACATGAAAAAATCCGTTCTTCAAATCAAGCGTACTAAAAATCTTAGCACCTTGGAGTCGATCAAGTTGGTCTTCTATTAACGGTAGAGGATAACGATCCTTAATTATTTTTCGATTCAACGACCGATAATCGACGCAAAGTCTGTGAGAACCGTCTTTCTTCCTTACCAGCACGACTGGACTCGCGTAGTCGGAGGAAGAGGGTCGAACGATACCCTGTTTCTCCCACTCGTCTATTTGAGCGTTTACAATGTCTTGCTCCGATGAGGATATACGCCTTGCTTTTTGATATACCGGTTCGTCATCTTTTAATATCAGTTTCATTCGAACGGCAGTTTCGATCGGTCTATCCGGCTTGTATTCGCTAATTATCGTCGCTATTGAATTTTTGGCCTCGTTGTTCTGCACATGACATAGATCGACTCGATTTACTTCTTGCTCACCCTGTATATCGATCATAAATATTTCGGGTATGACGTTTTCGTCTATAGCCTCGGAAATCGGTCTCACCTGAGCTTTTCCCCGAATCGCGCGAAAATCAGTTTGATCCAAAAAATCGGCTCCGATCAAGAGCTTCTGACTCGAAACGTCATTAGCAACGACTCTAACAAGAATAGAAAACGAGTGCTCGTCTATCGTGATCTCCCCTTTAAATTCGCCTAACACTGGAACGTTATTTGATCCTACACCCGAAAAACGCATCGCGGTTGGGCTTAGTGGAGGTGCTTCTATTTTTTCGTATTCATCCATACGCATCAATGAAAGGTCGCTTCCTGTGTCGAGGAGCGCCTCAACAGACTTACCATTGATAATGACATCTTTCTTAAATCTTTTATACGGATACGAAGTTACAGCGCACGCATTTTTTTCATCGTCTTTTTTTTCTGTACATCCCGACGAAACATGTCCATGTTTACCGCATCGGAAGCATTTCGTGCCGAGATCCTTTGTCGGACACATCGCACTAACGTGGTCGGGCATACCGCAGTTGTAACAGCGCTTCGTATTCGTCGTTTTCTTTGCCCCACCACTGCTCGATTGGTTCCTCTCACTCCTGATGCCTTCGCCGGGCTTCTCGTCTTTCTCACTCTTCGTCGATGGGCTGCTTCGTTTATCCTGTCGCTGGAAAGTCGTCACGTTACGATCTCGTAGCGTTATTTTGTCAAAAGCCTCTAGAAGAGACTGCGTCGTATCGAATCGTTGTATTCGGGCTTGATCGCGCAAGTTATTGTCCGGAATGCCGTCTATAATGTAGTCCAATATCTCGTCCGCGTCGATGGGTACACGATTTGCCATAATCATTTTGTCGTGCACATACTCGTGGAAAGACTCTTCCCTTTTCCAGAGTCGTCCTTCAAATCTCCTTCGCAACGTCACTTTACTTTGACGGTGGTGAAACATTGTTTTCAATTCTTCTATAATGGCGTCGAACGTCATGGCGATGTGATCAGGCTTTGAGTGAAACCACTCGAGCGCCTTTTTCTTTAATTTCATTCCGATGAGGATTTTGGCTGAGTCGTCTTCGAGTTTGTACGTTGTTTTTAACAATTCTATTTGCCTTTTCCATGTATCGAAATCTCCATTCACACCGTCGAATTCACCAACTAAATCGGCGATCGTCGTCAGATTCATTCGCGTCGGTCCGGGTGGCGCTGCTGTCGCACCCGCGGCGTTATCGTCGTTCGGCGTTGGTCGGGCCCTTTCATCTCCCATGGCACCCGATCGTTCGTTGCCGCGTAGCATCGCGATTTCACGTCGAGCGAGTTCAAGCTCGCGTTCGACGAGCTCTTTCTCACGTCGGTAAAGCTCGACCTGCTTTTCACGCACTTCTCTTTCGCGTCGTATGATTTCGTCACTTTCGTCTTGTTCCGTCTCCGTCATCCACTCGCCTGTTGGGTCATGTTCCATCAATCGACCAATAATTTCGGCTTTCGTCCCCGCCGTTGACAGGTTACGAGCGCTCGCTCTCTCTCTCAAAACAGCGATCTTGAAATCATTCGGTTCCGGCATTTTCGTCGTTCGTCAACACTATGTACGCGGTCACGCCACACACGTACAGAAATGTCCTCTAGTCTATACACACAACAAAGCACACGCGTATACCCCGTCTGAGTATTGGTACGCTTCGCGTTCGTCCCTTTGTTCTATCGTCTCGCTCTATCTCACTCGCACTTGCTGTCGGAACGGCTTTTTCCACACAGCGTCTTACGTTGTTCTACCAAAACTTTCGAAGCACGCACAAATATCCCGTCTGAATTTTTGTACGCCTTACGGCCGTTCTCTCGATTTTTTTTTTCGCTACGTGTTACACGCGCGCGTCATTAATGGCGTCTCTTGCAATTCGTCTAAACGTCTTCTGTCGTTCGTCGTGTTCTTTTCTTCCAGCACCGATCACCTCAACGAAATCACTCTCGTCAAATCCCGGACGAGCCCCCAAATTGTAATGTTAATGATGGGAATAGACGAGAAGGCGTTGGAATAAGGTTGAATTAAATAAATATATTGAAAGGTACAGAAAAG
The DNA here is from genome assembly GCA_951751655.1 of Ophion costatus. Lineage (NCBI taxonomy): Eukaryota > Metazoa > Arthropoda > Insecta > Hymenoptera > Ichneumonidae > Ophion > Ophion costatus. Next base: position 35,799,815 of record OX632359.1, on the reverse strand, counting down.
AACGCGGCGCGTCGTTTTTTTTTCGGCTCTCGACTTTCGACTGACTTGTCGCACCGTTTTCGCACGACCGTAGCGCCTAGTGGCAACTTACAAAACTACTGCTCGGTTACGAATATCGCTTCCTACATATATAATTGGCTTTCGTGCTATGGAGGCTTTTTTTTTTTTTTGCAAAAATGGCGCCGGTTTGAACAAAAAGTATCGATTTTAGCATTTTTTTTGGCAGTTTTTTTTACAAAAAAATAGGAAGATGTCAAAAAAAAAAAAAAGCTTCCATAGCACGATAAACAATGACGTTAAGAATATTGTGTAAAAAATTCAACTCGATAGCTTTAAAACTCTGCCCTCCAAGTTGGACACCGTTTTGAAAAATGCTGTTTCGAGAAAAACGCGTTCAAAGTTTCGCTGTAGCTGTAGCGCTCCGTTGCCTTCTTCCAAGAAATGCTGTACAGTAACCGAAATAATCTGAATCTCGGCATGAAAATTTCAGGGAATATTCGGAAGAGTGTATACTATTCGATAAAGCAAAAAAAAATCGATTTTTTGAAAATTTCACACTGGAAAGCTCCCTTAAAAGAAATGTTTAATTTTTTCATACAGAGTCACGTCAATTGACATGACTTTGTATGAACTGGCGCGTGCACTGGCGTTAAGCCGCAGACTAACCGCTCGAACGCACGGACACTGGACTATGCTATGAAAAATCATAATAACATTTCTTTGTTTCGAGAATCCGATGATTTCTAGCGATTTCGTGAATCAAGTGATTTCATGCTGATTTCAGACGACTTCAAAAAACTTAAACCCGATTTCAGGGGATTTCAACCACATTCGGATAATGTTGATTTAGTAAGACGGTTCGCGATTTCAGGCGATTTCTTGCGATTTTGCATTCGATTTCGAACAGAAGCGCTTGAAGGATTTCACAAGTGAATGGCCCCTCGGTCGACAGGTCAGATCATGCCTGACCATATTCAGGAATTTCAGTTTAGTAACATCCCACAGTTTTCGAGATTTTGGGCTTTACGTTATTTTTTTTCAAATCATCTGCTTTTGGTTTTTCGCATGCCGTTTCTACAAATGATATAAATCGACAATAACCGAGCAACTGTTTGAAGTTACTGGCACCATAAGCGCAGTACAGTAAACCACAGGCTATCAAAGCCAGATGTTCTAATTCGTTTGTATGAAAATTCTGAATAAGATCTTTTTTTATGAAGGTTCCTTAACATTCAAGGTTAAAAAGAAGACTTTTCTAGATAAAGCAAATAACCAAGAGTATTTTTTAAAAAACCGGCTCAAAAAAGTTATCATTTGTAGAAATAGCATCCCGACTGGAAATTTTGCTACGGGCCGGAACAAGCATGGATCCGGTAAGCCGTATCCCGTAACGCGGCACTGATCAAGCTGCCGGATCAGGGCCGTAACAGGCGTGAAACGCTTTTTCGCATCCGGCCCGGATCCGGACAACGGACACGGCCCTCATCAGTGGGCCTTTTCAGGCCCTGATCCGGCCGCCGTATCAATGCCTAAAATGATAAAAAGCAAATGATGAATTTAAGGCGTTAGGCCGCAGTAACGGCTATAAAATCATGTGCGAATCCGGCACGGATCCGGCGTGCCGTACCATGGCGCCACCTAGCGCTATCTGCCGGCCACGCAGGCCATGTCAAGGAACGCCGGATCCGTGCCGGATCCCGCCCGGATCGGGCGTGTCCTACTACGGCATTCCGGATTGCAGCCTGATAGGAGTCTGGTCAGTCTTCAAGCAGCCGGATCAAAATTTCTAGTTGGGATACGAAGAACCAAAAGCAGATGATTTTTATCTGGAAAACTGTGGGACTGTTACTAAGCTGAAATTCCAGCATATGATAGAGCCTGACCTATCGACAGTTGCAGGATTATTCATTGATAACAGGACACCCTGTACAATATGGGTAGATTCGTGAACAGATTATTGTCCAGGGTGGTGTTAAATATTTAATACGACACGACCATGCTATAGTCAAGTGTAGACTCCTCTGTTTTCTCGAGGATGCTTGGGTTGTCGATTCCTTCGGGATACCATGCTCTCGGGACTCATCAAGCCTGGTCCTAGCTGTTCGACTCTCTCTCTCTCTCTCTCTCTCTCTCCCTCTTCTCTCTTTGCTCTCACAGAATCGTTTCTGATCCCACTCCTTCCTCCTTTTCCACCCCGTTTTTCCGGGACCACGAGCAAACACTCGGTACCACTGCTGGAACGGCATCCGTTTGCAGTTTTCCAACGATTGTAGATATGGGGGCACTCCCGTTTACAGAAAGGAGAGAAAAAAAACGCTCAAACCTCGCAATTTCACCGCAGAAATAGGATTCTCCTACGTATTGGACGATTCGATCGAGAAGAAAAGCCAGAAAAACAGGGAAACATCACGTACGTTATTGTAACAAAGAAGCGGAATTGGCGGCGATAGAGGTCCACCTGCAAACATATGAGTTTGAACTTTTAAACCGTCACATCTGTGCCATTCACCGCTAAATGGAACTTTTTTGAGAATTTTTTCTGAGCGGACGAAGAAGGCAATCAAAATTAAGGATGGTGAGTCCCTATGAAACATGTTAATGTTAATTGTTCAATAAATAGCTTCTTAATCGTCATGAAATTTTTACACGACCTCCTGAAAACTTCATGTAAAAACATACCAAGTTTTCAGAATTCTATCATCATTACTTCAACCTCCTTAAGGGTTGAAATAAAAAATGATAAGAAAATTCTGAAAATTTGGTATGTTTTTGTATGAAGTATTTAAGAGGTCGTGGTAAAATTTCACGACGATTAGGAAGCTCGTTATTAAAAAATTAACATTTTGTTAAGAACAATTTTTAAAAGAAATAAAAAAAAAATTATCAATAAACTTCGTTTTGTTTCCGTTGCTTTCAGTATATTGTAGATATTATAAAATTGAGAGGTCAAAAAAAAAAACTTATTGCAAAGTTACGTCAGTTTCCATAAAACAACAATTAATTTGTGAATGTTAATTGTTCAGTAACAAGCTTCCTAATTGTCGTGAAATTTTTACACGACCTCTGAAATACTTCATACAAAAACATACCAAATTTTCAGAATTTTATCATCATTTGCGATTTGGGACTCAACATCCTTAAGCTCGGAGCGTTTATTCTGCATGGATTGATGCACAGAATTCTTATATGATACAACTGATGGCGGTGCATTCGTAGCTACGCTAAAATCATCTTTTTTCAGGCGCTCAGCGGGAGAACGCAAAACTTTTATGGATTAGCACTTAGAACGGAAAAAATTCTCGTAACTTACATTTGCTAAGGAACTACACACCATTGTGAAAAATATGGTGTTTTTTTCCGCAAAATAGCAACATTTTAAATATTAATATCTTTCTTCGCTAAACAATCGGCCTTTATTTGGTTACAATAATGATTTATAAAAACTGGTAGCGACACACCATTATTGATAAGCAACATTTTAAATGGAATTTATTTTCTTCGCTGAAAAATCGGCCTTTATTTGGTTATAATAATGATTTATGTAAACTGGTAACGACACACTATTATTAAAAAGCAACATTTTGAATATAATTTTTTTTCTTCGCTGAAAAATCGTCCTTTATTTGTTTGTGAAAACGGTTTGTAAAAACTGGTAACTACACACCATTATTAGAAATATGGTTTTTTTTTGCAAAATTGAATTTTTTCTGAGCATACTAAGAAAGCAATCAAATGGGAGCCCGGACAGTTTATTCTACATGGATTGATCAATAACATTCATATGAAAAAAATTGCGGTCCATTCGTAGCTACACGGAAACCGACTTTTTCAAGCGCTCAGCGGGAGGCCATGGTCGGCCGCAAAATTGTTACGGATCAGCACCTAGAAAGAAAAAAAAATTCTCGTAATTTACATTAGTTTTTCTAGGGAACTAAACACCATTATTTAAAAAAAAAAATCTTTTTTTTTTGCAAAATGTAAACATGTTGAATGTAAGACTTTTCCTTTGCCAAATAATCGGCCTTTCTTTGTTTATAAAAACGAAAGTTGTTGATGAATACTAGAAAATTCCGGTACTTCGTCAGAGATTCTATCTGAGAAGCAGCATTTAAAATTTTGGAAATCGAAAACTGTCGGAATTATGCATCGTCTTGGTTAAAGAAATGTGGATTCGAGAAAACCGCGTTTAAAGGTTTCAAAACTGATTTAGGAGCTGTCGTCCACACAATGGAATTGAAGCTCTCATTTTAATTCCGTGTGTACCCACCAAGGCATTTTGATAGTGAGTCATATAGTTATCAGGAGGTACTTCGGAAAATGAGCTCCTAAAATTAATTTTTTTTTCACTAATATTTCATTTTCCACTCCTGTGATGTTTGTACATCATTTAAGCCAAGGGGAAAAAAAGACGTCAACATTCTTTTTCTACTCAGATGTGACGCCTTAAGGATGTTGAGTCCCAAATCACAAATGATGATAAAATTCTGAAAATTTCGTACGTTTTTGTATGAAGCATTTCAGAGGTCGTGTAAAAATTTCACGACAATTAGGAAGCTCGTTATTGAACAATTAACATTCACAAATTAAATGTTGTCTTATGGAAACTGATGTAACTTTGCAATAAGTTTTTTTTTTGACCTCGCAATTTTGTAATATCTACAATATACTGAAAGCAACGGAAACAAAACGAAGTTTATTGATAAATTTTTTTTTATTTCTTTTCAAAATTGTTCTTAACAAAATGTTATTTTTTTAACAACGAGCTTCCTAATCGTCGTGAAATTTTTACACGACCTCTTAAATACTTCATACAAAAACATACCAAATTTTCAGAGTTTTCTTATCATTTTTTATATCAACCCCTAAGGAGATTGAAGTAATGATGATAGAATTCTGAAAATTTGGTACGATTTTACATGAAGTATTCAGGAGGTCGTGTAAAAATTTCATGACGATTAAGAAGCTATTTATTGAACAATTAACATTAACATGTTTCATAGGGACTCAACATCCTTAAGTGGTGGAGACATATTGCCATTCTACTATTATTTACAACGATCTATCCAACGATTCATCGATTTCGATTACTACATGACCTTATTTAGTGACGATGTTATTGAGTCACAAATTTTCTTCGGTTGACCTTCGTTTCAACCACATTGTTGCTCAGTCGATTTGTCAAATTACGAAGCTCCTGAGCCAATACTTTTATCGATATTGATATAATTTTTTTTTATTAATGAGTGTTTTTCGTTTCGTAATGACTTTCCTGGTAGAATACTAACGGCGTGATCCGAGGCTAACGTGAAAAGCTCTTTGAGCCTCGCAAGCTTCGTTAGTTTCAACCTGGGGCTCAGAGCTGTTTCGTGGCAAAAAAACGTGCATAGCGTGAAAATCTTATGCCGCAAACTTAAAATAGGCGCTCGGGGCTTTGTACTACGAAAATAGACGTACGCCGTATCCTTCGTTTCCGTTTCAAGCTCTCTCGCAAACTCGGCACAAAAACTTTTCAACCCAACCTCGTATTTTGTGTATGCTTCCGCTAGCTGGCTGTTCGAGCGGGGTCCTTCTTTTTGTTCTTTCCTATATCTCGTGCACATTCCGCTTGCTTGGAAATACAATACCAGCAGCGGTTTTTACCCACATATTTTCGTGTCAACGCCCGCGGTGGAACGGTTCCGTTGTTAAACGACGTGGCTGTATGTTTAGCTCCACACGGTCGAACAAAAACATACGGTTCGTTGATAGGTATAGTGGAGAAGATCGTGAAAAAAGTATTATCTCATGTTCCTCATTTTTTAAAAAGTGCGGGCTCGTTGTCTATTCGGAAACAACTTAATCGTTTCCTTGATCGTAGCTGGAAAAAAAAAACAAGCACTACGTTGATTTTCAAAGACGATTTCCCTCATTTTCGCGAGCGTAGTACTTATTCGACTGACGAAATTTTCCGCATTTTATTATAAATATATAATAATATAACATATAATATAATAATAACATATAACAACATTTTATTATAAATATAAATATAAAATTTTCCGCAATTTATTAATCAAGCGGGGAAAGAAGTGGCGCGAACACAAAATTCTTTGAACTCGTGGAAAGGTGGGATCATGAACGTAGCGAGGAAATGAGGTTTTAATTTGTCGTTTTCAATGCAGCTCGTTGACGGAAAATATGAAGACCCTTTTTGCAAACCTGTACGGAAGTTACGATTGAAGGACTTCTTTTTCCTGCTACTCGGCATTAATGACGAGGCAAATATACATTTTTCGAAATAGAGTCGATTATAACGAATGTTACTCCTCTGGTGTAAACGGAGTTACAGGTTACTTTAGTTCATCGACTAGGGTATTCTTTTCAGGAACCCGAAAAATGAACAGTTACAGTCGAACCTCGATATAAAGAATATTTCTAGGGAAGTTCGTTATATCGAGTTCTTGTTATATTGAGGTTTCGTTATATCAAAGTCATGTTAACCCTAGACGGGACATCCCATTTCTGGTGCCTTCTACACGGAGAGAATTAAAAAATAATTTTTGTGGTGAATTTCACGGTAAAAATTACCGTGATATATTTCAATGTGGTGACAAGTGAGAAAAACATAATAATTCGTATGCGTCAAGTTTTTTTTAACTCACGTTACAGAAAATTTCAAATACGTAGTTCAAATTTTACTATACAAGAAGGGTAAAAATTGGAGACAGTAAAATTTAGCATGTATGTTCGAATATTTACCTACTGTCGGTTAAAAATTACCAACCGCGCCGTACGTTATTTTTACGGTGCTGCACAGTAAAATTTACCTGCGTCAACCTCGGAAGAAAAATTCCCTATAAGTGAATCAGAGATGTGTGCGGCCGTGTAGATGACAAGATAGTTTTGAGGATTCGGCTTCGATCCGGCCAGTGAAGGTTATTCCAAAGTCAACAGTGGAATTAGAAGATGTTTACGTTTCGGCCCTCTGGTTCGAGTCCTCTTCAGAAATTTTATTTTTCTGTATATAATATGATACACATTTTGTCATAATAATGTTTGTTTTGTCATAATAATGTAAAAACATTATTATGACAAAATGTGTATCATATTATATACAGAAAAATAAAATTTCTGAAGAGGACCCGAACCAGAGGGCCGAAACGTAAACATCTTCTAATTCCACTGTTGACTTTGGAATAACCTTCACTGGCCGGATTGAAGCCGAATTCTCAAAAACAATTCCCTATAAGGCTGGTAAAATTTAAATTCTTCGATTGAAGAAATCCTTAGTAAAATGTATTTTTTCTTCAAAAACTGGTGCTATAATAATCATAATAATAACCGAAATAACAATAACCATAATAATAATAATGAATATTATTTACTATTGAAAAATTGGTACAAATTAATGCTGTTTGTTTTTTGTTGGGAACATTTTTTTCTTCCATATAAATTGGTATAGTCAACAAACGGATAAGGAGACAAATTTAATCATTAGAATTTATTTTTCGTTTAATACTAACATTTATTTATAATACATTTTGTACCATCGTAGGCTCGAGTGATGTGACTAATTTGCGCACATATTATTTCGTCATCATTTAACACGATCGCTACGTTTGACTTTCTCGCAACGAGACACTGCATGCGACTGAGGCTTCAGGCTAAACTGAACCGGCGATGTACGCAGTTTAGACGAAATTTTTTTGGGAAGTCCCATCGTGCCATAAAGAAATCGCGCTCCCCTACTTACCCCCACTACCATACCATTCTGAAGTGAAAGGAATGAAGGGGAATTTTTACAATGCAGTGCCTCAAAATTCCCGTACCGTACCGCACGATAATTTTAACCAAGCGCGCACGATAGTTTTTACCGAGAGCACAATACATTTTCCTATAACATTCATTAAATTTTATAATAAATCTTAAAATAACTTTTCTAAAGACGATACTTTTTTATAGACATTTCTGAAAGGCATAAAATACTAAAATGCACAGTAAAATTTCGCTGATATTATATATTTTTCAAATTTAAGTTTTGCGTATTTTGTTAATCGAAATTTACTAGAAAATCTGGTAAAATTTTCTATCTGAAGAAGAAATTTTATTTTATTTTCGTGAAAATCTGTGTTCTACCCAACAATAATAAGCGAAGTTTCAGGGTTGTCATCTGGTTACCGTTACTGCACGGTAATTTTTAACATTTAATTCTCTCCGTGTACGGAGCATGTGGGGTCTGTGTGACCCCTACGCGTTTTCTCGGTTCGGATCGCTCCCTATAAACAGAAATTCGGTTTATATAGGATGAATCTCTTCGTCTCTTAATAAGGAAGAGAATGGTATCCATTAAAGTCAATTTCCAAAAATCGAAAGTCATGAAAAAATACGAACAAAATGTAAAAAATATGCAAAAATGACTTTTCTCGAGAATACAATCTCATTTTTTTTCTAATCAACCGATTGAAAAAAATCAAACGGCGTTTTGAAATAGACACAATATACTATTAAAAAAAAATATTAGTAACTTCTGGAGATTCGGAAATGGGTAGAGTTAAGGATAACTCGGTAAGAGAATTGTTTGTCAACTAATATCGATAAAGATTTATTCGTATTCGTTCGAACCCGAAAAAGCCGTTTACTATTTCAGGAGCGTAAGTTGAGGTGGGCGTGGGGTCCATACGGACCCCGCATGCTCCTTCTAGGGTAAATTTTTCTGTTTAAATATATATTGGTACTATAAATAAATGGATGTTTTTTTAAGAAAAGAAGGTTTGAATTGGAGCAATTTTGACAAGCCATTAGCAATTAGAGCATAATACTATATACTATGATGTCGTTGTATCAAGGTTTCGGGTGCCTATGGAAGAGAATGGACAAATCTTCGTTATATCGAGGTTCGGCTATAATTGATTTTCGTCTACGACGAAGTAAAAATATGTCCCAATATATTGGCAAAATTTCCAGCCAAGTTACCATTTACTATTAATGTAAAAAATTATCAATGAAACGCCACTGTAATTTGCCAATGATTCAGAAGGGCCCTGTTTATTCCGTGAAAGAAAGACCGTAATCTACGACGACTTGTTATGACTAAACAAAAGTAATATTATTATCAGATAGTCAAGATTCTCATTAAAGGGGTGAATGAACAGCAAGTTTTATTATTGCAAGGCAAGCCAAAGTTTCCAATATAGCCCTTCGCGAAAAGAATACCTTAAGTGTGATATTTGTTGGAAATTTTCGTTACGAAGTGTGAATGCCACAAGAAAATTATCCACACACTATTACATAGCAACAGTTCGCGGTTGAAGGAAAACCTCGTTAGCAATTGCTGCGATACTTTTGCAACTGGGCTTCAAACTCTAAACCGCCATTACTAAAACTGTAGGGAGTAACGGTGTGGGGAATTTCACACGATAACTTCTCACGTTACAAGTGTTAGCAGACATAACAATAGGTTTGGATGATATCCGTAGGCATGAGGTAGATGGCGAGAGTTGCGCGAACTTGCCAGTCGCATTAATTTAATCGTCCGTATCCATGAACTTCTGATAATGTCTTTTCGGAAACGTTTCAACTTTTTATGTAAAAGCAGATGTGTGGTAAGGGTGAAATGAGATTTAAAGGAGATTTATTCACGGGTTTCACGTAGCTCGTAGCCGGGGGGAAAAAGGAATTTTCACAAATTTTTCCGGGGAAAACGTGTGCAGGTTTTAAACATATTATTCTTTTTCATTGAAGAGTATGGTTTTTAGTATCTTTTACAACTTTGTGTTGAGAAATTTCTGAGGTTTGCACAAACCATTGCATCTACCATATCAATATTATCTGATAATATAGCATCTACCATAATTTATGAATATTAATATAAATGTTTGAAAAACGTCTTTTGCGGTGACCACTGCTGCTCAGAAACAAAAAAATTCGGAATAAAAAAAATCAAACACATTTAGTCTTTGCATGAAATTATCTAGAGCTTGGACGAAGGATTCAATAAAATATTGATTTCTGAAAAAATGCAGCAGTGCAACGTGAGAGTATCGATTTTCGGTAAAAATAACGCTTTCTTTCGTTGATAAAAAAAATTAAACATCGAAAAAAATAAAAATTTCGTTCAAGCGCTTCTTTTTGATATGTGAAAAAAAAACTTGTAAAATTTGAAGTTAAACGGTGTTGTGATTTTTTTCATATCGCGATCACTGATCTTGAAAACGTAATTTTCAGAAAATACGTTTAAAATTTTGAAGAGATCGACTCGAAATTTTCAGAGAATATTTTTGAAATGTAATATTTTGAGAATTCGTCGAAAACCAAAAATAGGTATAAAAATGTTATCAAAAAATAAAAAAATGGCAGATGAAAAACGAGAAAAGTAAAAAAACACGTTTTTTCGCAGTATTTCGCAAAAAAAGACGAGTAAAAATCAAAATTTTTAAACCATCGAGGGTCATCTTGTTGGCAATCATGTTTACAATATGTGGTTCAAATTTCAAGAGAATCGGTTTATTAGTTTTAGAGATACGATGGAGCTAGATTTTGAAAACCTTGCTTCGAGAAAAACGCGTTTCGAACTTTCGAAAACGCTAAAAAAATCGATTTTTTGACATTTTTAGGGTGGACGGGCCCCTTAAACCCTTGAAAGCTCAAAAACGTAATAAACCGAGCAAATGAAATTGAGTTAAAAAGAAACAGACTAAAATTTCCAATAGCGGTAATGTTATTTATTTTGCGTCTGCGAAGTGACCGTCTATGATTTCTTTTCCGCGCTATCCATTAGAGCTTGGATTTTACATTTCCCTCCGGTGTGGCTATCCGATTGCTGAAATATAGTACAAGCCGAGATGAATGAATATCATTTTAATAAACCGCCGACATTTCATTACGCTCTGGATGTCGTCGCTCTCCAAGGCCAATGAAACACGGTGGTTTATTAAAATTGAAATCAGATATTTACCGGTACAAGCTCGAGGGCTTCGTACCTCCAACAGACTACACTTCCATGAGCAAGCACATCGAGGTGGTAGTAGGTACAGTGTGCTTTGCAGTGAGTTCTCTCACTCTTCCATTTTACATCGCGTCTTTATCTTGCCGAACGAAATCCAGCGAAAATAGAAGACGTTGGATCTTTGCCGAGAAAATATGAGACCATTAATCCGCTTCCTACCAGGCAAACTTGTCTGGCGAAAGTGGAAGCTGTGTATCCTCGGAACGAAAACGATAAGGAATTGTCGATTAAGCCCGGGAGATCATTTTTCAGAAGATGAAAAGTACGAGAATAATGTTGGGTTCACCGATAATTTCGTTTTTTTTTAAATGCAGTAGCGGAATTGATAACGAAGGGTTTTTTAAATAATTATCCAATTATAATTCATAATATTACTATTGAGATCAAGGGATGTAGCTTGGCGAAGATAATCAGCGAATGCAATCAAGATTAATTTGAGGGAAGTTCGTTAGTAATGGAAATCGTTAACTTAGGAGCCCAGTGGATGAAAACAAAGGAATTAGAGCCCATCGAGAACGTAGAACGAGGATTCAACGATCGACAAGATCCTTCATTATGCATTCTTTTTTTTGTCGGAGATCCGACTCGGTCCAGTCAGCCGGAAAATGCTTGCACCAAATGCCCTCGAGGATAATCGTTTCTCTTGGAGCTTCCATTGAACTTGGGATCTCAGAGGAACGCCTTACTATCGCAAAACCCATCGATCCTTCGTAAATTTTCAAGATTGTTTTCCCCCGTGTTTCTAATTAGTGATTCTTTCGTTAAAAGGCTAAATCCAGAGATCCGAAAAAAATGGCTGAATTTCGATTTTTTTCTCTCGGAAACGCTTTTTTCAACACAAAGGAATATATATTGGGAGCCTTTGAAAAAATCACCGCAAAATACAGAAAAACAACGAAAACATAGACTCTGGCAGGTGAGGAAATCTGTTTCGCGATATTTGGCGGTGGACTCTCTCCAGCTTAAACGGTCCATCCGAAATCTAAAAACCAAACGGGTTATTCAAGTTAACAATAAATGCGAGTCGTTGACGATCGTCGATTTTTTAAATGATTTTTTTTTTAATAACCTGGCGATGAACTGAAAGGCGAGCACACAAAATCTAGGGAAAAAGTCGTTGTTTTTACGTAACTATTTCAAAAAATGAGGTTCGATTTTAGAAAAGTGAGATCGTCAATGACCTTTAAATATTTCTCGTCGCATCTCCTGTAAATTTGGAAAGAATCTATCGCGTGGTTCCCGAGATATCATGTCCACCAACTTTCAAAGCAGTGGTTCGAGAAAAACGCATTTGAAGATTGAAGTATGGTGCTGATACCGCTCGCCCGGCTGACTGTTAGAAGCTGTAGCTTATACCATTTTCAAAAATCTTCAATGAAATTTTCCGGAAATCTAGCCAAAAGTATTTGAAGCTATAAAAATGAAAATATTTTTGAAAAATACAATTTTTGACCCACTTATTCGTATATAGATGTAGCTCCTTAAGGGAAGGGTGGGGGTTTCAGTGTGAAAAAAACACTTTTTTGCGATTTTTTTTCATCTATATGGATAGAGTAAATTTATTGAAACCTTTTGTACATTGTTAAGTGTCATTTCAAGAATATTCCGTGAATTTTGTACGCGAAAATATCCACAAACAAGCCGGCGACAAAGCTTTTCCGAGAACGCCTTTGTGAAAAACACGATTTGTGGTGTTCACTGTATCTCAGCTAGAAATTATCTGAAATCAAGCACCATTAAAATTTAGTCAAAGTATCATCAAACCCTCCCCCCAACGGTCTTTGTTAATTTTATTTTTATTTCTAAATTTTTGTTGGTAATGTAAAGTAAAAAGTGCCATTTGTCACGAAAAATTCCGCCATTTTGAGGGTGGAAAACCCCCTCAATGTAAATAAAATCTCAAACTAACGGTTGGGGGAGGTATTTTATATGTAGAAAGTGTGTACCAAGTTTGAAACAAATCGGTCATGTAGTTTTCAATTGACCGTGAACACGGACTTTGAAAAAGTGGTTTCGAGAAAAACGCGTTTGACGTGTTAGCTACAGTTTGAAATGCGAGCTACAGTGTTAGAGGAGCGGGACTAAATAGTCAGTAACTTCGAGAGTTTTGAGCCGATTGTCTTGAAATTTAGGGATTATATTCTTGAAATGTTCAACTATAAAAAAAGACAAAAAGTCGATTTTTCAAAAGAGCGAACTCTTACCCTCCCCTTAATATCTCTGAAGTTGACGAGCTTTTATTTCAACCGATAAAGTCATTTTTTTCAGTATTGGCCATACTCGAAGACGTTGAAACTATACGGCCAAAGATTTTGTTCATCAAAGAGTTGACGACAAGTAAAAGAATACAGAAAACGAGCTTTGGTATTCCACAGGACCAAAAAAAATCCCAATATTTTCCACATTTCGCATCGGACCAAAATTGGACCGAGACCAGACTCGTTGATGAACGAAAAAGTTACAGCATGCGACGTCGTTCGCGACAAAACTTCAGAGCTCCGTCGGAATGTTTTTGCACGTGATCGTGCAAGCTCGGCAAAAGCTGTCACCGTTTTCTTCGTCCGATGTTGTTTGTACCGAGAAAAGTGGCTTACGTCTTGACGCGATCAGTCGCTCCGTGCAAACCCTAATGTAGGTCACCATTACGAAAAACAAAAAACTAAGAAAATACACCAACATAGATGAGAAAATGGTTTACCATTTTTGCCGAATATTCCTCGTCAGCCGTTTCAGCTTTTTGCAGAGCGCGAAGTTAAACCAAAGTACGTTCATGCGTCCTTGATATAATGAGATTTCGGTTTAATAATCTGCAGCACCTCCATTGAAAATGAGTAATGAGTAAAATATGATAACGAGATCTAAAAAAAAGTAGGGTAAGATAAGTTTTATTTGCATCGCAATTCAGTGCAGCCTTGATAGCGTTTATCAACCAAACAGGGTGAAAATTGTTAAAATGACGAGGTAACACATAATCATTCAGAAAGTTAATCTTATTTATCGCCATGTATGCCTCAGACCGATGAATTGCTTACAGCATGGACATACAGTCGGCTCAGAGGAACGAGAGCTTTTTCCAATGCTGCAGTGGATTCTGCATAGATCTGTTGCAAAAATTTTCCGAAGAGATTGGATTCACGTACGAGCTCGTTAGAGTAGAGGATGGCAAGTGGGGAACGCTCGAGGTAGGCAACAAACTAGAGGTCTAATTTCTCGTTTATTTTAACCCTTCGACTGCACACTTCCGCCACGAACCTCCGACTGCATATGGGGTCTCGATCGGACCCCAGACGTTTTTCAGATCGTTGTATTTCGGTAAATATGAATTCATTTCTTCGTAGAGACGTTTTTCGTAATCAATGATCTTTAAAACTTCCATTATTATTCACCACTTTATTTAATGGCCGGAAATTTATTTTTTTAGAAAAACAAAAATTAAATGCTCAATCATCCGCTCAAAGTGGGCGATGCGTTGAAAAATACGTACTTGGATGAAAAAGAGCATACTCTTTTTTTAAATACAAAAAAAAAGACGGTGTCGACCGTCTTTCCAAAAAGTGTATTTATTCGGAGGTTTGAATTTGAGTATTCTCGGGATAGTGAAAAATGGAAAAAGTTAACCCCTTCGGTAGATTAATCGTTGAAAGCGTATATTTTCCGCATTTTTTTTTACTTCGATGACTTATCATTATTCACATTTACCGCAATCAACATAAGTACATAGTAGCGGAAAATAAAAAATATGTACGAGCATTTTCTATCGCAACCCACTTGCATGTAGTAATAAAACCCAAAATTTCACCAGAAAAGTTTTTTGACTTTCACCGCACTACTGCATAAACGGGGTCGACTCGACCCCAGGTCCTTTTTTGACAGTTGTCCTGAGTACACGGGCAGGATGTAGGATGGGGCCGAGTGTCGACCTACAGAGTAGGAGTGGGGGAACATTCGAGCGCCGCTATGCGGCTGAATAGATTACTCCGTTTTGCGATACAGTCAGTTGAAAAAAAATGGGGTCAAAACGATCCAGTGTGCAGTCGAAAGGTTCATACAGCATATGTACGGAAGTTCCTAGAAATAATTTCACTATGGAAAGGTTTACATACTTCTATTGTCATATCGAAAAAATCATAAAATGAATAAAAATAAAAAATAATATTTAAAAATCGTAATATGATAATATAAAAATAATATTAAAAAAAATAGTAATAGAAAAAAATCGAATTATGGAAAAATAGTCACATGAAAAAAGTCGTAATATGAAACAATCGTAATTAACATTACGATTTTTTCTCGTGAAAATCGTAATGTGCACTTTACACGTACACAATTGATTATATGCTTTGCAATGTGTAATATTCACCCAGAACCAACTTCCGATTACATTGTGATTAGTCGGGAGAACATTTTCACACGTGAACACAATCTGCAAAATGTATTTAAACATCTCAAATTTGTTGCTATTATTTCAAGGTCCACTATACAGTTTTTATTCTCTCATCGTCATCGGCCTGTCGTGTTGCCGTATTGTATCTCGAACATTAAACTGCTAATATGGGAATGGTAACGTCCTCGGAACAGGAAGAAAAAAAATCTCTCGTAGAATTCGTCGTTGCCATTCGCACGTGATCGTGATAAAGACACCTCAATTACTACGTTCCATAAAACTTGTTATCACGTTATTATCATTATTGTCATTATTATTCCAACGAAGAACGGAAAATGGAACGGCCTTATAGCTGACCTTGTTAACCGCAAGACCGACATGGTGCTTACCTCGCTGATGATTAATTCCGAGAGGGAAGCAGTCGTTGACTTCACGGTGCCTTACATGGAAACCGGAATCGCCATAGTCGTCGCCAAGAGAACCGGCATTATATCGCCAACCGCATTTTTGGGTAAGTTCCCATTGCCTTTTCACCATGAATCCGAAATTCGAAGAAACTTAATTTTCAGTAACTTGAACATGTTTAAGTAGACCTGCATAATTTTTTAATTTTATTTTGTAATGCAAGGGCTTAAGGTGGGATATATTTGGGGGGGGGGGGGGGGGGGGAACTAAGCAATTTTAAGGGATTTTTTATACTGAGAAATAATTATTCTGCATTTATCGAACTGTAGGCATACTTGAATAGTATATATTAGTACAGAAAACAATTTTTGAAAATGCATTTATCATCAAAATGGCGGAGCTGAGGCAGAGTATTACACTTCGCAGACTTTGATTTGCCGAAAGAGTCAAAGAATTTTCTAATTGGCACATGTATAGTTTCTATTTAACAGTAATTAAAATGAAGAAAATGCAAATTAAAGATAATAGCACGCATTTGCAAAAAAATAACATTTCACCAAAAATTTCTGTACCATTTGGATTTAAAAGTAGTTTTTTTTTCTTATTTTACTAAAATAATTTTCGTCCAGTAGAAGGTAGCAATATTATCAATATTTCTACCAAGTTTCAACTCAATCGGTTCAATAGCTTTCGAATAATCCTCCACGCCAATTTCGAAAATGTACTTTTCAGAAAAAACGCGTCTGAAGCTTACGCCCGCTCCGAATCCGAGCGTTGAGGCACAGCGTTGACGGGCTGCAACGTTTGAAGTTTTTCGAATTTCGCTTCGAAACTTTGGCAAAATATTCCACATATATAGTTCTATAGTGGAAAGAAAAGAACAGAAATCGCTTTTTTATCGTTGTAAATATATATCTCGCCTTAAGGGAAGACACCACTGTAACGGGCCGAAAAAACGTCGTTTTTTCTGATTTTTTCGTGTACTACATTCTTTATTTGAGATTTGGAAAAAAACCCTATGTTATTAAGCATATATTGAACTTTCTTCGTGTAAATATTGTATTTGAAAAAAATGAAAAATTAGCAACGTTGTTGAGGTATAATAGGGCCTCTGTATAAAATATATATCCTGACAACGGTCTGCAGGAACGTCTGAAGGAAATAAAATAAAATTTTTTTATAATCGATGATAAATGTAGTTCTCGTGGTAAGTAGCCGTTAATATATTTATATGAGGTATTCCACGTGAATCCGGTGTACTTTTTCTCTGACGCCCGCCAATTTGATTTATTTTTTTTAATCTAATTCCATTGACTGTAACCCTGAATTTTTTTTACATTTTTCGAAACAACCCTTAGTAAAAAAAAAATGTTTTCCGAAAACAGGCCCATTTAAAAATCTAAAAAAATTCCCAAAAATGCGTGATTATATGTAAACATTTTCAAGCTATCATCCGCAGTGGAAGTATGATTTTTTCTGTACTGAACACGACTTCAATTGAAATTAATACCAGAACTTTTTGACTGCTAACGAAAAAATCATACTTCCACTGCGGGTGATAGCTTGAACATTTTTACATATAATCACGCATTTTTGGGAATTTTTTTCAGTTTTTTTAAATTAGGGCGTTTTTTCGGAATTTTTTTTTCTGACTATGGGTTGTTCTGCAAATTGTAAAAAAAATCAGGGTGTCTTTTAGAGTCAATGAAATCAGATAAAATAATTAATCGAATTGAAAGTCAGGGAAAAAGTCCACCGGATTCATGTGGATATATAGATATATATCCTCATATATAGATATATATATATTTTACATAATGGCGGGTGTTCAAAAAAGTGTAATTTTAGCGAATTTTCCATTTATATGCGGAGGCCAAAAAAATACTTAATTAGAAAAATTAACGGTTACGTACAACGATAGCTACTGCAATTAGGAAAATTTTGGATTCTTCGATTTGAAAATGGAATTATAGCTAGAGTCATGATTCCGAACAGGTCGAGAACAGAAACGGAAAAGTCATTTCGATAAAAACGCCTTTGAAAGTTTAAGTACACGTGAATCGTTTCGCTACCAGCTCTCACTAAATCGTCCGTAATTTGGTTAATTTTCAATATTGCAACTTGAACATTGCTCACATGTTCTTCAATATGTATACCCACTTTGAAGAAATGCAAAAAACGTCGACTTTTTTACCCGTCACATTGGTATCTCTCCTTAAGGGCAGTTTGGCGTTTCACTGTGAATATTGCAGCGTACTCCTTTTTTTCTCAACTAAATTGTAAAAATTCAACTTTTAAGTTTCCGCCAGTTACGCCACGTTGTTTTCGAGACTTAATTATCGAAATCAATCAATTTATCGCAAATATATTATTCGAGACTCAATTACTCGAAATTAATATTTCTCGCAAACATATACCCGTTGTTATTATAATTCCAGAATAATTCGAGATTTTTTAAAAGCAACTGCGAAATTCCCTGAGTAGAATTGCATTTTCCTCGAAACACCATGTAAATCATTTATGCAAGTCCTGAAACTGAACTTTCATTAGATATGTCTATGGCTAAAAAATCAGTATCCCTTGACATTTGAACAGAGTCACACCCAAATTAAGTTAAATTTTTAAAGCCGGATGAATGAATATTAATTTTCAGAGCCATTCGACACGGCCTCGTGGATGCTCGTTGGCATTGTCGCCATCCACGCCGCAACCTTCGTAATTTTTCTCTTCGAGTGGCTCTCGCCTTTCGGTTTCGATATGAAGGTAACTAGATTCAAGATTTTCCTCCCCCCAGTTAACGACGAGCGAACAAACTCACCGTTGAAGACGCGATGATATAATTGCAATTGGATCTCGAAAGTTTGCACAAACATCGATCAAACGGGTTTTGACACCTCGTTGCGATATAGCGGGGGGGGGGGGGGGAAGTGAACCTCCAACATCGCGACGTGCACGAACTTTGCGGGCGATTAACTGAACTCGAGCTTATCCAATTATCTGGCAGCAAGTGACGGTGATCGATGCTTAAGTACTTGTGGGAAACTAAAGCGTGTAATGTAATTTATTGCAGGCCCTAAGGGGCTTTTGCAGAGAATATGAACGGAAAATGGATAAAAGTTCCACATTACGACAATAATGCATGGACTACGTTGAAGGATCAACATTTATTGAAATCGAACACTGCTGATGTCAAGGGGCTACGTCTGCTTAGAAGCCCAAAAACAAATAGCCCAATTCCGATTTTTCTTCCGAGAAACGGGTGGTGAACAAGAAACGCATTTTTTAAAACACAAAGGTACATATAGTGCGTGGTTTAAAAAATAAATCAAAAAAAAAAAAAAACAGAAAATCAGCAAAAACATTACCGCCGGCAGATGATGACATTTTTTTCGCGATGTTTGGCGGTGGACGCTCTCCAGTTTGAACGGTCCATCCGACATCTAAAAACCGAACGGGTTATTCAAGTTAACAATAAATACGAGTCGTTGACGATCGTCGATTTTTTTTAATCATTTTTTAAAACACGATCGCGACGAATCATAATCCGAACGTACAAAATCTGTGGAAAAACGTCGTCATTTTCACGTAACGTTAAAAAAATGAAGATCGATTTTGAAAAAGTGAGATCGTCAACGACCTTTGAGTGTTTCTCGTCATATCTCCTGCAAATTTGGAAACAATCCATCGAGTGGTACCCGAGATGTCATGTCCACCGACTGCGAAAACAGTGTTTCGAGAAAAAAGAGAAGCTGCAGCTAATTCAATTTGAGGAATATTTCGATGAAATTTTCACTGGCTAAAAGGTGATAGCGTCGAATAAAAATATTTTTGGTAAATGCAATTTTTTGGTCCACGTAGGTAGATGTAGCCCGTTAAACATCATATGACACACATTCCATACGTATCATCGAACGTAATCAAATTCTTTCAAGGCTCGAAATAATCATCCCTGACACGATATGAAATTTGCAATTAATTTATCTCAGATAAATCCAGCGCCCAATCATCGATTCTCGCTGTCCAGAACGTACTGGCTCGTGTGGGCAGTGCTGTTTCAGGCAGCGGTTCACATCGACTCACCGAGAGGTTTCACAGCTCGGTAACTACACGTACATTGCAAATTGGCATTTTGACTATCGTGGAGCATGTTCTTGGGCGAAAAAAAAAATACGAATCCACTTTATATTGGGATTCCAGATTCATGACGAATGTTTGGGCGATGTTTGCGGTCGTATTCCTTGCCATCTACACTGCCAATTTGGCAGCATTCATGATAACGCGTGAAGAGTACCACGAGTTCACGGGGGTCGACGACCCACGGCTCGCGAAGCCGTGGACCCACAAGCCAATGTTCAGATTCGGTACGATACCGTGGAGCCACACGGACAGTACACTCGCAAAATATTTCGCCGAGATGCACAGTTACATGGAAAAGTTCAACGAGAGCAGCGTCAACGGGGGAATCGAGGCGGTAATAAGCGGGTACGTGAGATCGATGACTTTTTTTTTCATTATTGATTCCCTGTGTCACCAATGAAGTGATTTTCATTCGCTTTTCTTCAATTCCATTTCGTCCCACACATCGATGCATCGATTGGTTCATTGTGAACGTGCATCATCTTTTCATTGATATCGACAGCACTGATCAGGACGTTGAATAAGTTCTCGCTGTTTTCCAACAGATGCACGGAGAGAATTAAAAAGTAATTTTTGTGGTGAATTTCACGGTAAAAATTACCGTGATATATTTCAATGTGGTGACAAGTGAGAAAAACATAATAATTCGTATGCGTCAAGTTTTTTTTAACTCACGTTACAGAAAATTTCAAATACGTAGTTCAAATTTTACTATACAAGAAGGGTAAAAATTGGAGACAGTAAAATTTAGCATGTATGTTCGAAAATTTACCTACTGTCGGTTAAAAATTACCAACCGCGCCGTACGTTATTTTTACGGTGCTGCACAGTAAAATTTACCTGCGTCAACCTCGGAAGAAAAATTCCCTATAAGTGAGTCAGAGATGTGTGCGGCCGTGTAGATGACAAGATAGTCTTTGAGGATTCGGCTTCGATCCGGCCAGTGAAGGTTATTCCAAAGTCAACAGTGGAATTAGAAGATGTTTACGTTTCGGCCCTCTGGTTCGGGTCCTCTTCAGAAATTTTATTTTTCTGTATATAATATGATACACATTTTGTCATAATAATGTTTGTTTTGTCACAATAATGTAAAAACATTATTATGACAAAATGTGTATCATATTGTATACAGAAAAATAAAATTTCTGAAGAGGACCCGAACCAGAGGGCCGAAACGTAAACATCTTCTAATTCCACTGTTGACTTTGGAATAACCTTCACTGGCCGGATCGAAGCCGAATCCTCAAATACAATTCCCTATACGGCTGGTAAAATTTAAATTCTTCGATTGAAAAAATCCTTAGTAAAATGTATTTTTTCTTTAAAAACTGGTGCTATAATAATCATAATAATAACCGAAATAACAATAACCATAATAATAATAATGAATATTATTTACTATTGAAAAATTGGTACAAATTAATGCTGTTTGTTTTTTGTTGGGAACATTTTTTTCTTCCATATAAATTGGTATAGTCAACAAACGGATAAGGAGACAAATTTAATCATTAGAATTTATTTTTCGTTTAATACTAACATTTATTTATAATACATTTTGTACCATCGTAGGCTCGAGTGATGTGACTAATTTGCGCACATATTACTTCGTCATCATTTAACACGATCGCTACGTGTCACTTTCTCGCAGCGAGACACTGCATGCGACTGAGGCTTCAGGCTAAACTGAACCGGCGATGTACGCAGTTTAGACGAAATTTTTTTGGGAAGTCCCATCGTGCCACAAAAGAAATCGCGCTCCCTTACTTACCCCCACCACCATACCATTCTGAAGTGAAAGGAATGAAGGGGAATTTTTACAATGCAGTGCCTCAAAATTCCCGTACCGTACCGCACGATAATTTTAACCAAGCGCGCACGATAATTTTTACCGAGAGCACAATACATTTTCCTGTAACATTCATTAAATTTTATAATAAATCTTAAAATAACTTTTATAAAGACGATACTTTTTTATAGACATTTCTGAAAGGCATAAAATACTAAAATGCACAGTAAAATTTCGCTGATATTATATATTTTTCAAATTTAAGTTTTGCGTATTTTGTTACACATCGAAATTTACTAGAAAATCTGGTAAAATTTTCTATCTGAAGAAGAAGTTTTATTTTATTTTCGTGAAAATCTGTGTTCTACCCAACAATAATAAGCGAAGTTTCAGGGTTGTCATCTGGTTACCGTTACTGCACGGTAATTTTTAACATTTAATTCTCTCCGTGTGACGTTACCAGAACTGCGTGCGTGTAGTTTGAGAATGTATTGCCCGTACATTCCCTACCAAAAGTGTGTTTCGGCAAGAATTTTAAGTACTTTGCGATCCGATTAAGGATGTTGAGTCCCTAGGAAACATGTTAATGTTAATTGTTCAATAAATAGCTTCTTAATCGTCATGAAATTTTTACATGACCTCCTGAATACTTCATGTAAAAACATACAACATTTTCAGAATTCTATCATCATTACTTCAACCTCCTTAAGGGTTGAAATAAAAGATGATAAGAAAATTCTGAAAATTTGGTATGTTTTTGTATGAAGTATTTAAGAGGTCGTGTTAAAATTTCACGACGATTAGGAAGCTCGTTATTAAAAAATTAACATTTTGTTAAGAACAATTTTTAAAAGAAATAAAAAAAATGTATTAATAAACTTCGTTTTGTTTCCGTTGCTTTCAGTATATTGTAGATATCACAAAATTGAGAGGTCAAAAAAAAAACTTATTGCAAAGTTACATCAGTTTCCATAAGACAGCATTTAATTTGTGAATGTTAATTGTTCAATAACGAGCTTCCTAATTGTCGTGAAATTTTTACACGACCGCTGAAATACTTCATACAAAAACATACCAAATTTTCAGAATTTTATCATCATTCGCGATTTGGGACTCAACGTCCTTAAATTTTTCTTTAAATCAATCACATTGAAGATGCTAAAGATATTAATTTTTGGTAATAATAATGCAAGAAAGTTATAAGTAAATTGTTGAAAAAGAAATTGTTCCACAAACGTCCGGTAAACTACTTTTTTCATATTATAAAATGAATTCGTAGATTTTTTTGAATAGGTGTGCATTTTTTTTTAGAATTTTCTTTCTATTTTAATTTTAATTCTTTTAATGTAAAAAATGGATGAAGAGTCACTAATTTTCAATATGTTTCCGGAGCAATGTTCCATATTAAATCCAAGAAGTCACCGGGGTATTGAACGGCTGAAAAATTCCAAAAACGGGATTTTCGAAATAGAGAGAAAATTCTTTAATGTGTATTCAGAAAAATATCATTATTCATTTAAGGCCGGATTCTACTTTGGCGCTCGAAAAAAGCCTATTTTTATGAATTTTTAATGAGATTATGAATAAAGATATTGATGTAGGGTTTGTTAGGCTTTATAAATACACCCTTGAAATACATTTAAAATAAATTATTATATATTTTATGCACTTTTAACATACAAAAACACCATTTGAATACAACGCTTCGATTAGTAGGTGGGCCTGCGCTGGGGTTGAAATTTCAAAAATGGACAATCTAAAGCAGAGCAATTTTGAATTTTTAGATTTAATGTATCACTGGCAATCGACTGAACTAGAATTTTTAATGTTCATCCAAAAATAACAAAATGGCGGCGAAAAAAAGGAAGAAAAAAAATTGCATGTTTTTCACTGCTTTTTGCCCCAAAAAATAATATAAATCAACATTTTTAAATAATTCTAGTTCAGCCGGTTGCTATAGGTGTCCAGAATATGTGGTTGAATTTTCATAACAATCGGTTCAGTAGTTTCGGACATTTTAGCACCAAGCAGTGTAAAAAAGTAGTTTCGAGATAAACGCGTTGAAAGTTTTTGTAATGGGCTAAGCTACGCTCAGGTAGTTACGTTTGAGGGGCCGAAAGTACAGTTAGACTGCTTAAATCGATGAAAAATTTTAAGAGAATATTCTTGAATTTACTTACTTTCGAAAAATGTAAAAAAAAAAATCGATTTTTCCAAAGTCTCACAGTAGAATCCTGCCTTAATGTCACAAAAAATCAAGTTTGCCGGAGATTTAAAAAAAAAATTGTTTGAACCATTTATTTATAAACGTTTTGGCATTTTTATTATTCATAACGAATGTTCCTAGCATCTTCAAAACGGTCGATTTGTTTAAGATTTTAACGATATCGCAAAGTACTTAAAATTCTCACTGAAACTCACTTTTGGTAGGGAATGTTCGGACAATGCATCCTTAAGATCGTAACGCATCTGTAAAGAAGTACTACGAGCAAGCTTGAAATTCAGTGTACGTCATTTCGCTGAAGTGTAAACAACTTTTTTTCTATAGTGCCTAACATGTCAAAATTCGACTCCAAGAGTATTTGCAGGGAAGTATACTGCAATACTTTATTTTAAAAATCTGCAACTGAAGCATGGATAATTATTGTCGAGACTTACCATGACCATGCTCTGTCGGAAACAACATGCAGCGATTGGTCCAGAAGCTTAAGGCGTTACCCCCACTTGTAGCGCAAAAAAGGCCTTTTTCATGAATTTTTTTAAAGAAAACTACAAAACTTTTTTAATCGATCAATATACCATCTTAAAGAATACATCTTGAAGAACTTTCAGTAATTTTTTTATTGAAAAATATTACATTGTTTAGTGGCAAATGGCCGTCAATGAAATAATGTTTTTATATACACGGTTTGCGGTGACCAACATTGCGGCGAAGTGGATGATCTGAAAAAAAAATGCGGATGGATTTAGTCAAATATAAGTATAAACTAGTCTTTAATCGAAGGATTTTAAAAAATATTCATTTTTCACAAAATGGCAGACAGTCAAAGTTAATGATTCGATTTTAACGAAAAAAACGGCCATTTTTTGGCTATGAAACGGCCATTTTTTTTCGAAAAAAAAATCGAACGATTAAAGACTACATTTTTATGTATTAAATAAGCCTGTAAAATTTCAAGAAGATCGGTTTATTAGTGTTCGAGTAATCTTGGTCACCGACTTCAGAAATGCTATTTTGAGAAAAACGCGTTTAAAGTTTCAATTTCAGTTTACACGAAGAACGGATTTTTATCTTTCAACGCTCATATCTCAGTCAATTTTGTTCGGATCGACTTAAAATTTTCAGGACATATTCTCAGATACTTATACTTCCAAAAAATACAATAAAAAAAACGATATTTTCAAAATCGTAAGAGGGGGTAACCCCTTAAAAAATAATGATTTTGACGTGTTGAATTGGAGGCACTGCTTCATGAAGACTCATGTCAGACGCTCGCTGAACTTGCACAATCACGAGGAGTTGATCACACAACAGTTTCGAAACGTTTGAAAGCATGAGGAATGATTTCTTAAAAATAAAGCATTAATAAACGCGCTTATAAATAAAAAAAATAAATAATAATAAGATAATATAAAGATATAATGTAATAATATAATAAATATTATATCAATAATAATATAATAATAAATAAAGAATAAATATAATAAATAAATAAATAAACAATAATATAATAAATAATATAATAATAAATAATAATATAAAGAAAATAAAGTAAAAAGAAGTTTTCATGATAATCGTGCTAATTTTTTACTAAACATTGACGCTTATTCAAACTTGTGGTTGGCATACGTAAATCAGAGGATGCGCAATCTTTATCGAACAATGGATTGGCTTGTTCTTGCAGCGATTTGGATGCTTTTTTCTATGATGGAACGGTGTTGGACTACCTGGTGGCACAGGACGAAGATTGCAGACTATTGACAGTTGGCTCGTGGTACGCGATGACAGGCTACGGTCTCGCGCTTACCAGGAACTCCAAATATCTGCCTATGTTCAACAAAAGGCTCTTGGATTATCGAGAGAACGGTGAGAAATCAAAGAAAATCATAGAGGTCAATTTAACCCTTAGGAATCAAAAGTTTTCCAACTCGTAGGAACAAATCAAAATTCACGAGAGTCCGCATGAGGGATTTATAAAAATTCCGATACAAACTTGCCGTTTTTAATTATCCTCTACGTAGAACTTTGAGAAAATATAAAAATCGATAACGCCGATAGAGGCCAAAATTGGACAGGAATAAATTCACCGAGGAAAAAATTGGCATTTTTTAAAAGATTTTATTCAACTTGACTTTTTGTGAGATACAAAACGGAAAATCGATATTTCGCCCACTTCCCGACTACTTAGAGCTCTGAAATTTTTAATACGTGCGTCGAAAAGGTGACAATACATGATTTAACTAAAAAAATATTCATAAAATGTTCAACTTTTCGTGTAGAATCAGTGACATCTAATTATCCATAAAAAAAATCTCACTGACACATGCAGACATATTCGTAGCCGACTGTGTTTGTATGTGAAAAGTTTATATGCAGTAATCAGTCGTAAGTTCAATCCCAATTACATTCATTGTTATTTTTTACAAGCATTCCATGTCCCTATCATACAAACTCGTAAACTAGTAAATTACTAGTGACAACTGACTAGTAAAATCAACTAAAGACTAAAAAGTGGAAAATAATTTATATGTAAAAAAAATATTTAAAAAAAACAAGCTTTTATTTAACGTACTAAAAAGTAGAAAATAGTTTCTTTCACCAAGTCACCTATATGTGACTGAATAAAAGCTTGGGGCGCTCAAAATTTAGACACATAATCTTTAATTTACATGAATCCGTTAACACATCACTGTATTTAATTCACTGTGAAACAATCTTAGATTTTTTAAATAAAAATCCCGAGACTGAGTATAAACGTGCGATAATAATTTCTCTAATTACCATTGTGCCAAATTAAATACGTTTAATGAAACTGAATTGACAAAATTTATTAAACGTCCAAAAAGTTGGACGCCTCAAGCTTTTATTTATAGTCACATATAGACTGGGTAAAAAAATAATGTTCTACTTTTTAATACATTAATGCGTTACCGCCACTTGTAGCGCAAAAAAGAGGCCTTTTTCATGAATTTTTTTTAAAGAAAACTACAAAACTTTTTTAATCGATCAATATACCATCTTAAAGAACACATCTTGAAGAACTTTCAGTAATTTTTTTATTGAAAAATATTACATTGTTTAGTGGCAAATGGCCGTCAATGAAATAATGTTTTTATATACACGGTTTGCGGTGACCAACATTGCGGCGAAGTGGATCATCCGAAAAAAAAATGCGGATGGATTTAGTCAAATATAAGTATAAACTAGTCTTTAATCGAAGGATTTTAAAAAATATTCATTTTTCACAAAATGGCGGACAGTCAAAGTTAATGGTTCGATTTTAACGAAAAAAACGGCCATTTTTTGGCTATAAAACGGCCATTTTTTTTTCGAAAAAAAAATCGAACGATCAAAGACTACATTTTTATGTATTAAATAAGCCTGAAAAATTTCAAGAAGATCGGTTCATTAGTGTTCGAGTAATCTTGGTCACCGACTTCAGAAATGCCATTTTGAGAAAAACGCGTTTAAAGTTTCAATTTCAGTTCTTCAATTCACGGATTCTTCTCTTTCAACGCTCATATCTCAGTCAATTTTGTTCGGATCGACTTGAAATTTTCAGGACATATTCTCAGATACTTATACTTCAAAAAAATGCAATAAAAAAATCGATTTTTTCAAAATCGCAAGTGGGGGTAACCCCTTAAATAAAAGCTTGTTGAGAAAAAAAATCCACGTATAAGTTTTAATGGGGAGGTGGATATTGACAGGCGATCTTGAACGACTCAGACGATATTGGATGACGGGAACGTGCAAGCCGGGCAAAGAAGTACAAAAGAGCTCCGATCCTCTGGCTCTCGAGCAATTTTTGAGCGCCTTTCTTCTCCTCATGGCGGGTATTCTACTCGCAACGTTACTTTTGTTCCTCGAGCATCTCTATTTCAAATACCTCAGGCGTCACTTCTCGAAAAGCGACGGGGGTGGTTGTTGCGCCCTTATCAGCCTGGTAAGACAACGATTCGAATTACTCAACGATTAATCCCTTCGTTGGCATTGGCGCAATAGTGCGTCAACTTTTATTTCCCTATTTAACTTGCTCTGATTTTAAATCGAAGCCTCGCTCGGGGGTTTTGGGCTCGCTGTTTCCGAATTTGAAGTCAAAATTTGGAAATTCAAAATGGAAATTCAAAAAAAAAACCTTCCTGTCATTTTGGGCACTTTTTGGCGAATTCTCTCTGCCAACGAAGTCGTTAACTTTCGACAGCCTTGCCTCCTAGTAATTCAGTTTCTGCTGTTTACAATATCAAACCATTTGTTCGTTCATCGTTCACTATAGCATTCTTCGTAAATGACTCATTTATCATGACGATCGAAACGCCGGAAACTCATTCAAAATACAATCGGCTTCTTTGGCCAGTCGCCTCGAAATAAGACGAACTTAAACGATGGCCAAAGATTCTCAAGAGCTCATTTGGTTTTTTCCGATTCGACAGAGCATGGGAAAATCGTTGACATTTCGTGACGCTGTTTTCGAAGCTCAGGACATTTTCAGACATCACAGATGTCGAGATCCCATTTGTGACTCGCATCTTTGGAAAGTGAAGCACGAATTGGATGTAGCCCGAATGAGGATAAGGCAGCTCGAAAAAGACCTCGAGGCTCATGGCATCAAACCTTCCCAAATCAGGTAATTACATTTTCAATTCAGCTGAAAAAAAGCCGTCTAATCACGTAAAAGACAGACGAAACGTGAAAGGCGAGGTTGAGTTTGAAGCAAATGATTTATTGAGAATAAAAAAAAGAACAGTTTGTTAAAATCAATTCACACTTCACTGTGAATTGATTTTAACAAACTGTTCTTTATAATAAAGTATAGTAAAGTATAATAAAGTTCTTCTTAATAAAGTATAAGATCATGTGCGAATTTATCAATTTTTTTGCGTACGAAAAAGTGATTAACTCATAAAATTAATTACACATCTATTTAGTATGAATATCAAGCTGTTAGAAAATATATTTGTATATATATATATTTTTTTTTTCGATGCACAAAACGGCCGACTACTAATAGCATCCACAATTTTTTACCTAGAACGAAAAACAAAAATTCTCGTCGATCTACATTAGAATACCTAGAGAAGTACGTGGGGAATTTAAATAAATATCGTTTTATTCAAAAGTTGTAGGTATTTGAACTTATGAAATGAATTTTCAGTAAAAAATTGCGTATAAAACTGCCCATAAGATGAGAAGTTTTCGATCAATCAGAAATTCCGCACGTACTTCTCTGCGAAATGCAATTAGGAACATAACTTTTGAATTTGAAGGAAATTGAGTAAAAATTGTCGAAGTTATTTGCCATGCCAATAGGAAAAAAAGATAACAAAAGAAAATATTAGTATTCGGCCATTTTGTACATCGAAGAAAAAAATATATATTTTCTAACAGCTTGATATTCATTTTTAATAGATGTGTAATTAATATTATGAGTGAATCACTTTTTAACACGAAAAAAAAAAATTGTCAAATTCGCATGTGATTCGCACGTGATTCGATCCGTTACTGTGGCCTAAGGCCTTAAGAACCCTTCGGTCGGATTTGAACTTGGAAGGTATACAATTGAATTGTAAAAAATTATTGAATTTTATGGGGCATTTTGACCCACTGGGTCAAAATGACCCAGTGGGTCAAGGAAGGGTTAATTTCCACTGTTAAAGTCACGTTTGGCACTCGTCAGTAATATAATATTCATTGTAATATATTTCGATGCACCCATACAGAAGAGTGATGCACATTGCCTATTTTTAGTAACGTTCTGACGTCGTAAAAACATTACGAAATATGTACTTTTTTTTTTCATAATGGTTCATATTCTTGAGCCCTTTAAGGGGCTTTATTTATTTTACTCGCTGTTTCAATAGACCCGTTTGTTTGTATTCACAGCAGCTTTGATTAATCTCATCTATTTTCCCAATAATGGTCGTTATCGATTTATCATTATCGTCACTATTGCTCCATAGTGCACAGTGCTCCATTGTAATCTCATGTTAATGCAAATCTGATCAGATCGAATGACTCGAATATTTCGGGTCATCGTGGGCGAACATTATTCAGTGTCGTTGACCCTCAGTCCGAAGCACTGTTGTTATTATTCGTTGCATTAAGGGGTTAGGCTACTGTGATGACCCGAAGATCAGAGTTATTAAAAAAATTGATTTTCAAGGGCAAGTAAGACGATTGAAAAATCGTTTGGACACTTATTTGTATCAAATTTGTATTTGTTGGGTACGAAATTTTATTTAAAAATATTAATAACTACAGAAGCTATAAACAATTTCGTGAAGGACCTTTCAACGTGGTTCTGCGGTGTACTTGATTTTAGCTACGCGGTGGATCTGAAACAAAACAAAAAACGATCTTTTTAAAATCGATAATATTGGCTAAGACTTGACCGAGCTTTTTTTATCGTCCCTCAATCATCGAAAAAATCATTTTTAATTTCTTAAATATTTTTTCAAGCCAAAATGACATTGTTACTGTTAATAACTAATGAGACGAAAAATGTTAAGATGAAAAAGAATTGATAAATATGTACATTGACAAAGTTGTGTGCCAAACTTCACTAACAATATGAATAATTAAATAAGTTACGAGCCAACTCGTGAACGACCTTTGGGGGGCTCAACGATGTACTTGTTTTGCCACCAGGTTGATTTTAAACAAGCAAAAAGGAGTTTTTTCCAATATAATATTGGCCAATTGACTCGAGCAAGCTTTTTGTTTGTTATATTGTTTTGTTTTGTTTGTTTTTCAGGAAAAATGACATCATTATTATTAACTAATGTCAAAAAAAAGTAAGAAATGCTTCGCTCAAGACTAAACTACTATTACACTGAATAAGTGTACCAACATTCAAGCCAATCCGTTAGTTATATGTCGAGAAATCGTGTACACACTTTTGAAAAACACAGTTTCGCGAAAAACGCGTTTAAATTTTGACTAGCAGTATTGGCTAATTCTATCGTTGTAATCATAAGTGTACCTTCAATCTGCGATTCCTGCACCATATGTTGAACCTCCCTCTTCAATCTGAGTCGCGCCAAGCGACAAACGAATGTTTGTCACTTTCACAGCAGCCTGACCCCTTAATTCATACTTCGATTCGCTCATGAGCGAAGAAAAAAATCATTCTGATAGTAAAATCTTGGGATGTCGATATCCAGCGTATTTTGATTGTAAATCAGAAAAGCTCACGAATTTTTATTACGAAAAGTTGTGAAGGCCTGAATGATTTTTTGGTAAAAAATGATGAGCTTCTTAGGGGATGAAGGTGGGCCATTTTTACGTACCACCGAAAATGAACGAATTGGAAATGGCAACAGCTTTTTGTCGAGTTCTTTGCCACGTCTCTATAGACTGAGAAAGAGGCGGGGGGGGGGGGGGGGGGAGAAAGACAGACGAAAAAAGTAGACTCAGTGGTTGCATTGAAAAGCGGATTCTAAGGTGGCGAGTTTGTTTGGAAAAATCGCTGCGATTCAAAAGTTGGAACAATGGTGGCATTTTTTAAAGGAGGAAACCGGGGAGGCTGCCATGGTGGCGAGGATGCCTACAGTCTTCGGATTATCAGGCATCCAGTGATCAGCTTGCGGTCGAGGCGCCCCACCCTCTGCCCCCTTACTTCGACTCGTAAGTCTAATAAAAATTCAACATCGAGCTTCATAGGGGGCGTCCATAAATTACGTAACGCAATTGGGAGGGGGGGGGGGTTCGGCCTGGCGTTACGGTCTACGTACGTGGAGGGGGGGGGGGTCGACGTTTGCGTTACGTCACGATTTTAGAACTGTCAGTAATAGCAAAATGTCTGCACGTTCACGTTTTTTAATTTAAAACTCATCGTTCAGAATAGATGAGGTGCAAGCTCTTATTATTTTGAGAAATATAATGAATAGGAAAAGCCATTATATCGTCCGCGACTTGATACTTTAATGTATCAATATTCTAGAAAAAAAAAACATAAATTTATATTTAAAAAAAAAACGGAACGAAAACTTTGATCGCGATTTTCTCGAAACTACTTTTTTGACCTTGTCTCAGTGAATACTCAAAAACTTATCAACCGATTTTCAACTTTTTAAAAACATTTTTTAATCGCAGTAACTAAGGTTGTACATAGCCGATTTTTTAAATTTTGATCGTTACTATTTTTAAAGATTACTTGAGTACAAAAAAGGGCCTTGAAGATAAAAAAAAAAATATCCCAACTGTTGGCATTTTGTTAAAAAAACCAAAATAAAAAAACGGCTACGCATAACGATAGCTAAATTTGTATAGATCTCGATGAATTGTTGACTTTTTATTTACAGATCATAAAGATCATTAAACCTTTTGCAAAGATATCGATGGGACAATGAAGAGAATTTTTTTTCGTCGCCAAATCAGGGTTAATTAAAAAAATCATAAAAATTTGTAAAAAAATAGATGAATATATACTTCATAAAATGCGTATAAACCCGATCCTTTTATTATTAGATATTTCTTTGAAAAAAAAAACGCAATTATTGACAACAAAGCACTCGTTACGTAACGAAATAGGGGGAGGGGTTCCGGCCAGGCGTTACGGTTCCGCTACGTGGGGGGAGGGGGGGGGGCAAAAATTGGGAAATGTTGCGTTACGTAATTTATGGACGCCCCCATAGATAATTAAGAACCGTCACGAAAATAACAAACAAGAACAACCGAATGCGAAAAATGTTAAGAAAATCCATTCCTGTTTTCATTAGTTCAGACTAGCTTTGCCAATCCGTAGTTAGAATTTTTGAGCCGATGAATATATTCTCCTTATTCGCGAACTTTTTTCTTTTTTCCTCATATACTTGCATGGCATGGAGAACGGCTGGTGATAATTATGGATGTTGAGTCCCTATGAAACATGTTAATATTAATTGTTCAATAAATAGCTTCTTAATCGTCATGAAATTTTTACACGACCTCCGGAATACTTCATGTAAAAACATACCAAATTTGCAGAATTCTATCATCATTACTTCAACCTCCTTAAGGGTTGAAATAAAAAATGATAAGAAAATTCTGAAAATTTGGTATGTTTTTGTATGAACTATTTAAGAGGTCGTGTTAAAATTTAACGACGATTAGGAAGCTCGTTATTAAAAAATTAACATTTTGTTAAGAACAGTTATTAAAAAAAATTTTAAAAATGTATCATTTTTTTTTATTTCCTTCGTTCGAAGCTCGTTATTAAAAAATTAACATTTTGTTAAGAACAGTTATTAAAAGAAATAAAAAAAAATGTATCAATAAACTTCGTTTTGTTTCCGTTGCTTTCAGTATATTGTAGATATTATAAAATTGAGAGGTCAAAAAAACAACTTATCGCAAAGTTACATCAGTTTCCATAAAACAACATTTAATTTGTGAATGTTAATTGTTCAATAACGAGCTTCCTAATTGTCGTGAAATTTTTACACGACCTCTCAAATACTTCATACAAAAACATACCAAATTTTCAGAATTTTATCATCATTTGCGATTTGGGACTCAACATCCTTAAAGGCACTCGAGAAACATGACGAATAAAATTAAAAAAATGCTGTTCGACGATTTTTCCTGCACAGAGCATTCACATTTTCTTTCTATCTCCTCGACACGTTCAGGTACCTCGACACGGTCGAAGTAGCCAGGCCGAGGGACATGACTCGGAATCACGTAGTCAGCACCGAGTACGCTGAAGGTTTTTTACCTACGGAAATTTATAGGTAAAATCACAAAGATTTATCACTCTCGTACGGTCAAAAATTCTTCCCCAATGGTTAATAAAATGGTCCCTGGATTTTTAGAGTCCCGGAGGACGAGTCGACGAGAACCGAAATAGCCGAAATCGAGACAGTTCTGTGATGACGGAATTCGATGATCAAAATATATGTATTCATATATATTTTTTACGAGAAACACTTTCTCGTAAAACGATGAACATGGATCGAGCATGTGAACAATGGAGGAGCATGGATGGTGAAAGGTTCGTGGTTAAAAAACAAACAAACAAAATAAACAAGTTCATCGGTTCCTCGCGATCTAAGTGTGAAGAAGTTGCTCGGGTTCTGAAAGCGACTGGGGCACGACCGAAAGACAGGGTTGGAGTTTCATTGGTAGGAGAGCTTTTCCAGCGACATTAAAGCTTTCGAACGAACCAGCAGAACGAGGTCAGTTCCATTCGGCACCGTCGAGTAATCCAGTGCCTGACCTTTGTTCGTTTTTTCGATGGAAAAATAACTTTGTAAAGCTGAGTGGATAACGAAGACGCAAGCTCAAACGTAAATCGAAGCTCATTATTTGATCGTTACCGTTGTTTTCCATTCAACTAGGCTATAAAGAAAAATCTGGTCGCTTGGACCACATGACTCGTTTCGACAAACCCACAAGACTGGATGCGAATATCAACTCTACTCATTTCGTTATTTCAGTTGTCCATAAAACGATATTGTTGAAACTAACCTTCGATCACCGAGTAACCGACAGAGCTCATCGTCGATAAATTACCGATTGAGTGTGCGAGAGCGTTGCTACAAGTCGTTCAATCGGATACCACTTGACCGAAGTGCTGTTTAACCGGAAAACCATCCAACCCAAATATCGTGTACCCAAGGGCTACTGAATGAGGCTTCGGTGTGCCGGTAACGAGAAACGGATACGAACGGTACACGGAACAATGCTGAACAGTTGTATCGATGGAAGATCCAAATAGGAATGGAGGATTGCTCTTGAATGGTGCAGTGGTGCACCGCTCATCTACCATTGGAGACAAATGAAAGTACCTCTGACATATGGGTAAGCAGTTTCACCACAGCACCTATGAAACACCAAAAAATGTTACTCCACTGTCCAACTGCCAAATACTATTGCAGTTGTCATTAAATCTTCGCTGGTAATCACTTGATTTCATTCTACAAAATTATCGAAGCGCTGATCCAAATTGCCTGGATGATGCTGGTTGCATCTCAGCTTTCTAGAAATCTCATATTTAGGAATACGCCCATAATAATAATGGAGAGGCTTACGTTCTTATTAGCTTTGGAAATGTAAAACTATTTTCATCATTCGTGCGGATATTTCGTTTGTAGGCAGTCTCTGTGCACATTCATACGAACTTCCGGTTACAATTCATCTATGAGTACGAACTATAGAGTAAATATAGTTGACATGATTTTTCTGCACTCGGTTGGTGTGCTTTCGTTGACTTCTGTTCTCTGTAACACGAGCTACTTTTAACTCACGATCTTGCTTGAATGAGGAGAAACGTTACTCATTTTCGTTCTTCCAAAAATCTCACCTGCCGTTGCGTTCACTCGAATGCAGTTTTTGCACGTCTGGGATCTTTGATCTTCTCAGCCTGCCTGACCTCTTTTTCCATTGCTTCGTACTTGGTTAGGTTTGCAGTCTCTGGTTATTCTCTTTTTTGGGGTTTCCTTCCAAGTTTTGACCTGTCCAATGCGGTCTTTTCTGTGAAGCAGAATGGAAGTGAGGAAAGGATTCGTAGAGTTTGGGAAAACGGACAAAGAATAAGGTTGAGGGGAGAGTCGAAAGTGGGTGAAATAATAAGACGGATGGGAGGAAGACAGGAAGGACGAGAAGGGAACCCAAAAACGAAAAGTCTACTAAAACTGCTTGCAAAAAAACATGCTTGGATACCTGCTGGCGGCAACGGAGTAAGTGGGCAAGCTTTTGCAAGAACTCAGTCCAGGTGTAGCGGTGGCTCGTGTACAGGCACATGCACTCAGGCTATAGGAAAGAAAGGCGAAGACGTTGAGCCTTTGACAGCAACGAGATGGGAACCATATGCACATCATATCGAGACAAATCCACGCGGAAAGGGAAAAAGTGAAATAGAATGAAAGATAGACGAAGAAGAGGTAACGAAAGCACTCGGAGGGAGTGCAAAAACATGCCATTCAAATTGAGTACAATGTGCTTGCAGTTGCATCGTTCGTTTGGGTTTATTTGCTTGAAAGACACAAACCCAGAAATGATGTCCAAATAAAAAATTCCCAAGCTGTTTATTATATTGGATACTTTGAAATACAAGTCTTTAACAAAGTTCGAGGGGGGCTGGAACGTTTCAGACAATTTCGATGAGCGCTTTGTCCATTTTCTAGAACAGAGTACAATGTCATTCGCTGACACATGACTTAGTGGAGTGCACTTAGTGGACTTAGTGGACTTCATTGGGTCTCAATCGCGCTATTTGATGTCAAGTGACTACTCGTGGAGTTTCGATGACTGCAGTAGTAGTTGGTCAGTCATTCTCGTAAGCTATTTTACAATTTCATAGGTTATGTGGCAAAAATTCGCTATCCATACGTCACGGGTATAACTTTGATTTTTCCTTTATCTCCGATTGTGTGTCGCTCGAAATAGCATTCTTCTATATTCCTAGCTCTACCTATATTCGGCAGGCTTTTTCATCGGTCGATAACCGTTCAGTGTTTTCTCCGCTGGACCTCCGGAATTTCATACCGGCCGATGTTCAGCAAGTTTTTTTCTGCGTTCCGAGGGTAATGCGTAGCTATCAGCTTTGCCCGCAGTCACCATCTTGCGGTTGTTCGGCATTCACTTCGTTACCTTCTGCCGAAAGTGACGACAGCTCAGGGGCATGAATTTTTATGGGGTGCATCATGGGTGGCGACCATTCAAACGAGTACCATCCCACTGAACTAGTCTGACGTCATAAATATTTATGCGAATAACATTGTTCTGGATATTTCGGTTAACGAGTTATGCCTAGTTGTGACAGCTCGTTTTTTTTTTGGTTTTCTTCCATAGGAAATCGTGATGCTAATTTTTTACAAAAATGAGGCATTTGAAATATTTCATTACAATCGATGTACAGCCAATGTTCGGGAAGCACCTTTCTGAGGCCACAGCCACAGCTTAGCAACGTCACGAGTAACAGCTAATGTTTGACGTTTGGCGAACATAACCTAGCTATGTTTTGTAATTATTTTGAATAGAAGCCGCCACAAAATATGCAAACAACAATTCATGGAGTTTTATCATTCATCGCGTATCAATAATATGTGTAATTATAGTCTGCCTATCATGTTCATTGCGCTGAGGTAATTCAAGCCTATTTTTTTAATAGGTTTTCGGCTGATTTTTCGATATGTCTTTTTAGTCCGCTTTTGAGGTAGACATGTCAATATTATTATTATGAAGCCTACTACCGAGTCATTGACAACCTAATTTTTCAGTTTTTATTTGTTCATGTGCGATAAATTCATCAGTTACCACAACATTTGGCACATTACAATCGATAATACGAATAATCAACATAAGTAAACATAAATCAGAGCAGCTGTGGTCAAAATAATCCTAGACTCGTTTTTGACCACGAGGAAGTGATCGTACCTCCTTAATCGAAGGAAGTTTCGAAATATTTTGAAAAAAGCGCATGCTCAAAATGTGTCTTGTTTTTTTTTGGCAAAAATGGGCATTTTTAATTCGTCAAATCGAAAATATACATCGGGAAAAAAAATCCTTCGATCAAATACTATATTTTTACATCTAGAAAAAGTCGTAAAAATGTTGGAAAAATCGATGGAGTCGTTTTTTTGAAGAAAAAAAAAGCGTTTTAAGTTTCTAACGGCGCTCCGAGCATTCCGACAGGCGTCAACATAGCAGCCTAGAAATCTGTCAATTTTGATACGATCGTCTTGAAGTTTTCAGGGACCGTTAAGACGATGAAATACCGTAAAAGTAAATTGATTTTGAAAAAAATAACGTGATTTTTCGATTTCGACAACCAGGCATAACCCTTTGATGGTAACCCACGTTGATTGTGCACAATTGCTTTCGGCTAAAAGAAATGACAGTGCAACGCCAATTGTTTCCGGTTGAACAAAGCCTACCGACCGTTGAGAGTCTGGACGTCGGTAAATTATCGAATGAGCTTCGTCGATAGCGGCTGTTCCGAACGCAACATTTAAACTTCCACCGAAGTGGTTGTTACCACTCATTTCGCATACTCGTGCCATTCTCGGCTGATTACGCCTTTCGGCAATCGGCTGTCAACTCGCCAACGAGCCACTTCAGAAGGCTCATCCAATGGAATCAACCTACGAGCCCAAGGCTCTAATCGGATTTAAGGATGTTGAGACCCTGTGAAACATGTTAATGTTAATTGGTCAATAAATAGCTTCTTAATCGTCATGAAATTTTTACACGACCGCCTGAATACTTCGTGTAAAAACATACCAAATTTTCCGAATTCTATCATCATTACTTCAACCTCCTTAAGGGTTGAAATAAAAAATGATAAGAAAATTCGGAAAATTTGGTATGTTTTTGTATGAAGTATTTAAGAGGTCGTGTTAAAATTTCACGACGATTAGGAAGCTCGTTATTAAAAAATTAACATTTTGTGGAGAACAATTTTTAAAAGAAATAAAAAAAAATTTATCAATAAACTTCGTTTTGTTTCCGTTGCTTTCAGTATATTGTAGATATCACAAAATTGAGAGGTCAAAAAAAAAAACTTATTGCAAAGTTACATGAGTTTCCATAAGACAGCATTTAATTTGTCAATGTTAATTGTTCAATAACGAGCTTCCTAATTGTCGTGAAATTTTTACACGACCTCCGAAATACTTCATGCAAAAACATACCAAATTTTTAGAATTCTATCATCGTTTGCGATTTGGGACTGAACATCCTTAAACTTATCTCTTCCCTCGCTAAGCCAAACCGAGCGTGGAGTCTTCCAGACTCCCTGGAAGACCATTCCATTTGGCATCTCGTCGTTTGCCAAATATGTAAATAATTCCATGAAACGAAAACAGCGTGAAAGAATCGCACACCTCCAATGTCCTCTCGGTAGAGTCCTTTGAGCCTAAAATTTTGATCGCCGTGCTCACGTTATGAAACACCATAAAAAAAAAGTCGAATATTTCATCGCGATAACTCAAGTGCCGACACGTTTACCATTGGGCCGAGGGACTCCTGGGAAGTGAGCGTTCTTTTGTTCCCGTTTGACTTTCCTCGAGATCGGAAACGGTCGAAAAAAATTTCTATGACGAAAACGTGAACGAGTAATTAAAAATTTGCTGGATAAAATCGATGTGTATGATACTAAATAAATATTAAATTTAAATGCGTGTCTGGAAAGGTTAGTGTAAATTGAATCCGTATCGTATGTACAATATTCTACATACATTATGGTGGTTGAAGAAAATCGATTTTTTTTTCTCAACGGAAAATCGAAGTATGTTAAGAAAAAGAAAGGATTGCAAAATTTGAGGGTTCTAAACGATTTTTTGGTCAGTGCTCAAACGCCTTTTTCATGTTCTTTTTTCATGACTATGAGAGTATTAATTTTTTTTATCTCGATGGAAAAAGTGTTAGCGCGTGATCCAATTTAAGTCTTGATTCAATTTTTTCTGTAACAATACACAATTTTTATTTAAATTTCTTTTTTTTACCATAAACAATTTGTATTTCCAGATTAACCTCTTCGTTGGCAGACATAATTCGACAAAAAGTGCCCAAAATGGCAGGAAAATTTTTTTATCCTGAAAATATATAATCTGCGGTTTTTGAGGGTGCTGATTACGAGTCTGAACTCAAAATTCAGGAATTCACAATGACGAATGAATATGGCGTATGAAAATACAAATAATACAGATTGGCTTAGATGAAACTCGGTACTCAAGCTTCATATAATTCCACCTATTCGTTGTATTATGTTATTGAATTATTGTCCAAATTATAACAATGACATGGAATTATACTCCATGTTATTGAATTCGCCATGAAAAATTCCTTCATTTTGAGTTCAGCATCACACTCAACGTCCCCGAAAACCCCCGAGCACCAAGATTTATCCAAATCGAGCTGTTCTTTGCACTTTCGTCCGCCATATTAGATCCGCGATTGAAAATTTTTGAATTTTGTGTTCAGATTCCTAATAAGCGACCTTGAAAATCCCAGAGTACCAACTTTCATCTAAATCGAGTAAAATTTTCAATTTTCGTCCGCCATTCTAGCGCCGCCATTTTGAATTTTCAAATTTTAAGTTCAGATTCGTAATAAGCGACCTCAAAAATCCCGGAGTACTAATTTTCATCTAAATCGAGTAAAATTTTTTATTTTTGTCCGCCATATTGGCGCCGCCATTTTAAATTTCCAAATTTTGACTTCAAATTCGTATTCAGCGAGCCCAAAAATCCCCGATTGAGGCTCCGATTTCAAATCAGAGCAAGTTGAATAGGGAAATGAAGGTTGACCACTTGATGAACAAGAACACGATGTTTACATCACTGAACGTCCAACAAGTATGCGTGTTTTTTTTGAGTAATATGTTGTTCTGGAGTAAGAAAACAAATGAAGAAAAAAAATTGACGTAAAATCGAAAAAAAATAAAAAATCGTTTGCACACCACCTAAAAAAATGTTTAGACCTCTCAAATTTCGAATGAATTACTTTTTCATCACGTAGTAACATTATCCGTCGAGCAACGTGAAAAAAAAAAAATGTTTGAACCACCCTACATACGTTCATATATATGTATATATATACACACGAAATATATAAATATATTTAATATACGATAAAAAGTATGCGAAACGGAGATAATGTATTAAAGTGACATCGCACTCCGTACGCGAGTGTGTGTAATATGAATCGACGTCAACAAAGGGATATTCTAAATATTATCATAGTCCCAACCCGCCTTTATTGTACTTATACTTTGAGGACGTTGAATTTGCTCAAAATCCTTAGCGCGTTTATAATCATTACGAGAATGTGAAGAAAAAAAAACGGGTAATATTTTTCAAATTTGTCATTTCACGAGCCAAATGAAATTCTAGCTTCGTTCAACATTGTTTTCTATTCAAT
The DNA here is from genome assembly GCA_951751655.1 of Ophion costatus. Lineage (NCBI taxonomy): Eukaryota > Metazoa > Arthropoda > Insecta > Hymenoptera > Ichneumonidae > Ophion > Ophion costatus. The sequence goes on along the minus strand of OX632359.1, from coordinate 35,759,053 downwards.
ACACACGCTGTGTGTCATCGTTGCAAGAACGAATTTGATTTTATATCGTTGTTGTATTCGCTGTTCGCTCACTGGTGGAGAATTATGCTAAAGTAACAAAAATTCCATATACATCGTATATATTGTTGATATGAGAAAGATGTTGTTAAAATGTTGTTGTTAAAGATAGCGGATATGTTAACAATTAAGTCCGATGGAGATGAAGAAAGAAAACGTATCTTTTCGGTTGCGCAATAACGCAAATATCTGACGCCTACGTTCTGTCCTGTTCGACGTTTCGTATTCGCGATTGAAACATGGCTATAATCCGTTTTACGATTACCTTAAGCGTGAGTGCCCACGTATCGCCTAATATCGACGAAAAAGCAATTTGTCAATTTTTTTTTGTCGGTCGATTACTCAATTTTTTCAAGACCGTCCAATTGAGTTGTCACTGCTTGTCGCGAAATATTTTGCAAGTTGTCAATGTTCTCCCGATCTCGAAACTTTACTACTGTACGATATAACATTAATATTGAACGCGAACGCGAATATCGTTAGATTTTAAGGGTCGAATCTTTTTGTAACCTTCGTAAAGAGTAACTGTAATTGCTAAGCGATCTTGATATCGAGCCAAGACTCTTCCCATCGTAAAACGAAATTGTCACGAGTAATTGGAAAGAACATCATCCCCGAAAAATGGATGTCCATCGATTGTTTGCGGAGACGAATACAACGAATGATTTCAATTAGCAGAGATGAACAAGTTCGCCGTATTTTCACGATGGCGATATCCCGAATTTCGAACACAAATTTGTCGTTGACTCTCTTGGAAACAGTGATACAAAAAAAAACGTTGCGCACAATTTTAAACAAAGAAAAATCAATAAATGCAAAACAGGTGAGAACAAAGTTCGCATGAATTTCGGCTGTTCGCGCCGAAAATTTTCTACATTACGTTTAGGAATCTTTCAAAATACACGCAACAAAAATTATTAGACCCAGGTGCATTGAATCCCAAATGAACGTTTTGGAATATGGAAAAATAGGATTTTAAATAATATTTTCCCAGGGAATTTTCAACATCCGTCGATTGGCGGATATTTCGAGTGCTCTGAATATTTTGGGAATTGGGCAGAAATTTGAAAAAAAAACCACGAAAAATTCGATGAATATGATATAAAAAATATTCGATGAAAAATTGAACGAAAGGTGTGTGGATATGAGAACTTGCAAGATAAGTAAAAAGCGATCGACGAGGGAAAAAAAGCAATGACGACGGTAATCTGTTTCGCGTACTTCCCCTACGCCAGATTGCGCAATGTTGTACATAGTTTTATAGAGGAGCCACGTTTGAGTATTTGTTGTATTGGGAACGAACACTTGTTGAACACGCCGCATTGTTTTATTGGCAACAATGTGGCGCCTAGTGACAAGCGTCTGCGCTGCTTTAAGATGTTGTACGTGTACCTATACACGTACACTGCGACCTCTATTGTCGGGACGGTGGTGGGATCGGCTCTGCATCAAACTTGCAGAAATAGAGGTTCCACACCATCCACTCGAGCCAACTCTGCGCAGCTGGGGTAGCTGATTGCAGTAGCCCTCAGAGCCCTCTCTTGTTGTCTTTACTGCGTTCAACGAGAGAACGACACACTTCCGGACCTAAATTCGGTCGTGACAGTCCCATCCCGCCTGATGCTCCGCCCTCTTTACCCTCTCCACGTGGATTTTTGGTCCAGGACCCAATACGGTACTCAAGCAAGCTTGAGGAAGGGGGAGATACCTCTAGGCGAGCAAAAAATTGATTATCAACATGTTTTTTAAAGTTTTTTTTCACTATTTTTTGAGACTTGGGGTATGTTTTATTACTATTTTTGGCTGTTACATGATTAAAAGAAAATTCATCTTTAAAAACGGCAGAAGTATGGCACGATCTTCTAAACCGGTTTCGCCGGACGTTGTCAAACTGCGGAATTTTTTTTTTTTTAAGTCACCGAAGATTTTTCTTTTAATGACCCTTATACGCAGAATATGAACGAAGAAAAAGCGACAAATGTTGAAAATCGATGAATTGGTGTGCTTTGAAACAAAAATTTTCAATTTTCCGAAAAAAAATACATACTCTTTGCAATAAAAAGATACTTATGTGAAAATTTTCAAAAAAATGTTGGATTATGTTTATTCAATAAGTTTCGAAATATTAATACCAAATTTCATAAAAATTGGTCGATTAGTTTTTCAGTTATACGTCACGCCAGTTTTGAAAATGCAGTTCAGATGACCGTGCCATACCTCGGCCATTTTTAAAGATTCATAAATCAAAAAAATTCCATGGAACAGCCAATAGTAGTCATGAAACATACCCTGAGCCTAAAAACCTGTAATAAAATATTTCCTCAACGAAAAAAAATCATGAAAAGCAGCAAATTTTTTTATCGCCTAAAGCTATCTCCGCCCTTGAAGCTGCTCGGCGCTGTGTCGTTTTCTCGCTGAACGCATGCTTCGAGCCTGACGTTAGGGCCTGGCGCTTCCCCCACCATGCGCTACACCGATACATGGTGGGGGGATGTTGCATCGGTAGAGGTCCCGACAATAGAGGTCGCAGTGTACAATGAATATGACTAATCGACGCACATAACACTAACGAATATACCAAGACCTACAACACTACGTTCGTTCCCGATAATAGTATTCTTTTTTCTGTTCACCGTACAGAAAATCTCGCGTACCGTACAGAATGACTCGATTTTTCTAGGATAAAAAAAACCAGACATAATTGGTCGTACACCCGGTCACGCTGGTTATTACCGATTATTGCAAAGAACTTGCGCTCGACAAGACTCTCAAACAAGAGGAAAAAAAGAAAATGGTTGCACTGATCGATCGAGTTATTGATGCTAGAAATTGTTCGCACGCTTCCAAGAACAAAACGCCAAAAAGGGTCTCGGAACAAAAAGGTTCTGTCATTGAAACAAAAAAAATCAAGTGTCTCGCTCGTCCTATTAATTATGATCACCGGATATTTTTTTTATCTAGATGATACAGTACGCGTCAGTATAGGGAGACGAAGATATTTTGTTTCGAGGATGCCTGTGAACGATTTCATACTGGAAAAAAAATAGTTTTAAACGAAAATGGCTCGTAAATGTGACTGTATATGTTGTTTCAAATAAAGGAAAAACATACCATTGTTGTTTTGTAATAAGAGTAAGTTGTTTGGAATTTTATTGAATTAATTCGTCGTCTCATGCCCTCGTTGTTGCAGCCTCCATTGAAAAATATTGTCAAATGTTGTGTGCATTTGATATATGGTTTTTCTCTTATTTTGACATTTTCCACAACGGCACTGAAGAATATGGATTTGTTATTTTCGTGCTTATATTTATCGAGAAAAGGCTACATTGCTATTGAATTACGTGAGCCCAAAAAATCTGCCATTTATATTCAGAGCTTCGATTTTTCATCCTGCTCCTCCCTTTGGCTTTATATATATATATATATATATATATCTCCATCGATCCCTCCCACGATTTATCTATCCTCTGCTCTCTCAATGTCCTCTCTGGTTTTGGGCCACTTGGACAAAGCATCGTTTTTCCGTTCGAACCCTCCCCGATTCAGCAGAGGTGAAAAATCGACAAACCTCTAATTGGTTCTGTCAGTCCGGTGAACGAGGGCGGGTATCGTGGATTCTCTGCACCCCCTCCCCCCCCCCCCCTCTCTTTCGTTAACCGCGAAATCTCACCGAAGCGAGGAAGATAGACAATTGTTCGGTTCATGCGTCCACATAGGAATTCGCTTCGCGAATCACACTCCGTTGTACTTTTAATTATGGCACCCACGCTTTTTACCAGACAATGCGGAGCTTTTATGTTGAAGCTTCAAGCCACGATATTGAGATTTCTTGCAGGCGGTGTATCCGCGGTATACAATTTTAAACTATAATGCCCACCATTCCTTATCATTTAAACGAAGACTCGATAAAATACCAATTGATGGCAGTATTCCATTAGAGAAATTCGAAAAAAATATTTTTTGCCATTTTTTCAAGTGTAGGCTCTTAAGGGTAATTCGACTGTAGGTTTTTTGAAAAATTGATTTTTTATATTAGCTTAAGAAATGCTTCGAACCATTTAGGATAAGGGGAAAAAGGTTCGTATAAAAAAAAAGTATTAAAAAAAGGCCCGCAGGCCCGTGTGAACACAATTTTTTCAAAATGGCACGCAGCATAACTCCAACAATTTTCATTCTGTTTGCTACAAATTTTGAGCACATCTTTCAAATTACATTCTGAAGAGAAATTCGTACGGGATTTTCCATGAGTTGATTGTAACACTAGTTATTAACAAATGATAGTCCTTTTTTCTGTCGAAAATTGAGTTTTTACTTTAAATGCTTGCCAATTACACAAAAATCAATATTCTCGAAATCCTCTACGTATTTTTCAAGCTATACTCATGCAAATTGATGGGATTTTTTAATTTCTTTTTTCACATTCAAATTAGCGATACTGCGTGCCGCAGAGCGTCTCAAATTCAACTCGCCTCGGCGAGAATGGCTCCACCGTCGCCATTTTGTATAATTTGTTAATATAATTTTTTTTTGTTCACGTGCAGATAGGGCTCATAAAATCCCTGAACATTATCATCTTATTTGTCCTGCCACCCAGAAAAAATCGCGAAAAATCGCTTAATTTTAAATGTTCACAGGGGTGAAGGATTTAAATTTCGGAACATAAATTCTAAAGCGGTGTTAAAAAGATTTTTGGCATTGACGAGTCAGAATGTCTGCCCTTGAACGTAAAATTTCGCGAAAAGCATTGCACTTTTTAATTTCCATTGCATAAAAAAAAATATTAATGGAAAATGCTTTCATTCACAATGTAAAGACATCTGTATGAATTTGCCGATGCATTTTACGCAAAATTAACGTCCATTTTCATAAAGAACTCTAAAGTTTTCTGAAGAACTCTGAAGTTCCCTAAAGAACTCCAAAGTTCTCTAAAGAACTCTAAAGTTCCCTAAAGAACTCCAAAGTTCCCTAATGAACTCTAAAGTTACCTGAAGAACTCTAAAGTTCTCTAAAGAACTCTAAAGTTCCCTGAAGAACTCTAAAGTTCTCTAAAGAACTCTAAAGTTCCCTAAGGAACTCTCGAGTTCTTTACAAAAATGGACGTTAATTTTGTGTCAAATGCATCGACGAATTCATACAGATATCTTTATATTGTGAATGAAAGCATTTTCCATTAACGTCCGTTTTATAATGAACACTAAAATTCTCTAAAGAACTCTAAAGTTCTTTATCAACATGGATGTTGATTTTGCGTAAAATGAATCGGCAAATTCATATAGATATCTTTATATTGTGAATGAAAGCAGCTCTCTCTCTCTCTCTCTCTCTCTCTCTCTCTCTCTCTCTCTCTCTCTCTCTCATTTTCATAAATAAAGTTCTTTATAAAAGTGGACGTTAATTTTGCGAAAAATGCATCGTCCTTCAATTTCCTGTAACATTTTAATCTTCTACGCTGTACTTTTGCCGAGTGCGGAGACAGTATCGATTGCGAAGAGGGTTTCATCAACGCAGGGCAATTACCTACAGTGCGAGGCTTTCCCGTGGAGCACCGACGTTTATCCGCTGTGCATGCCTCTAATTTAGAACAGAGTGTCGCGCAGAATACAAATATTTTTTTCGTCCACTGCACGCAGCTTTCGCCTATGGAACAGAGCTTTTATTTATTTAATTCGGTCTTTATGTAAAACAGGGAGCATTTATCTAATCTAAAAACATTCGAAAAATAACGGTAAGTATTAAATAAAAACGACCGTTGAACTGCTGAACACGAACGGTCGAATAACATTTTCCGGAGCGTGAAACGACGAGTTCTCAATGCTGTACACGAATAAGCAATTTTTTTCCCGGCTCATTCGCTCCAGAGTAAAAAAAAATCCGTATATCGCAATGGGGACGACATGTTTTTTAGTGCTCGGCAAAAAATCGTAAAATTCAGTGCTCCTATCGTTTTCTTCGAACGCTCGAAACAAACAGAAGTGGACGTCAATTTTTATGAATTTGCTCTTTACTCGGTGGGAGTTTCGGTGGCAAAACGGTTCTGGAAAATTTACGAAGAAAACAATATTTTGCGACGGGTTTTCACGAATATTGGCCACGTTTGGATTTCATAAAGGAATAAAAAAATTCTCCGAGTTTTACGATGTACAGTTGCATGCTGCAACCTTCCTTCGTGGTAGTTGTTTTTTATTTGAGATTGAGGTATTTCTTTCGCGAAGGGCCGTATTTTGTGGGCTCATAAGCAGGGCCCTTCTAAGTCATCGGTAAATTACAGTGGCAGTGAATAAAAAATAAGTTATAATGAATTATTATATCCGACGATAAATTGGCATAAAAAATTTCGCGCAAATTCAATCGATTAAGAAAATCGTATTTTGACTTGATTATACAAAAATCAGTTAATAGTCAAATATTCGGATTCGTGAAAGGAATACGTTAAAGAATAATGAGAATTAATAAAGACGGTAAGAGTAGGATCGTCTATCAAATTATCATAAGTCAGCTTACTTATCGAAAAAAACTGACACTTTGTTTTCACAAAACTGTTTAAAACGTTATTGAAATTGAGTTGTTAGAAGGTGATAAAAATGTTGGAAAAAACTGCGCTCACCAAGCGTTGGATACAATCACCATTTTTCACAGGAACAATATTTTTTTTCCCCTATTAGTACCAGAGAACTTTGCAAATTTGTCTGTGACTTGATACTGGCAATTCGAATTGACGAAGGGCGTACTTCATCGACCATATTTTTGTTTATTTGCATTGTTTCTATCGGTCCTGGATCACCAGCCTTTTTATTATCCGAGAGATGGTTAAACGAAGTTGGCTAAACAGGAAACGAAGCTTAAAAGTGAAATAAATAGTCGTTCCGAACCGGCCAAATTTTCGGGAAAACGCGACAATCATTTATTTCAATCGATCGGTAGCTGTTTGGTGGATTTATCGAGACGATCGAATAATTTATCGAGAATTGCCCGAGCTCTTTCTTCCCCCATAGTCCCAGCGGAGGAACGAGAAATTTTGAAAAATTTCTCTCTCACTTCAGTTTCACACTTTCAGTTCTTCATTTTATTTTTAACGTCAGTGCGCTTGTCGATTTCTCATTAAATCTCAATTTGACGATTTTCTCATTAAATATTTTTAAAACGAACAAATGTCATTGCACTTCACACACGAAGAAAGTCTCGAAACTGCAAGGACTGTCGTTCCATTTGAGCCCTTTTCCATCTCTGTTCCAGAGTTCCAAACAGTGCTCCTCTTCGCCATTTTCATATCTGGAAAAAAGGAACATCTTAGATTAAATTTAATCGTAAGATCTGATGTCAACATCGATCGATGATATTCGATTCTACAAGATTGATCTGTAATTCGTTATCGTTTATTGACTACCCGAGTTTTATTGATTCGATCGATTGCTGTTTGAATAAACTCCGATGGGATGAAATTTGAGATTTGGAGGTAGTCATTGCGAATGTGATCAGCAAAGTTCTACTGCCATTTTTACTACTCTATATACGCTTGATGTGTAATTACCGAAAATTATTTGGTTCTCCAACGTTCCAATTCTCGAAAGTGACTGGCCTGCCATTGGCCATCCAGAAGAAAGTGCCTTCCTCGGCCTGATCGGTCCCGGAAATCCAAAAATGTTCGTGACCTAGTCCGAAGTCTTTTATGTGCTTTTCCAGTCTGTCGTTTTCCTCCTGGGAGCCGATGCTCGCAAGGTGCATCCCGTGATATCGACAGTACTGCGATGCTCTGTACCAGTTGGCCTTCAGGAACAAAAAAGATTGTGTTCGCTTAACATATTTTCTCAATCGTATATTCTTGTTGTGGAATTTTTTACGTCACGAAAAATATTTCAATTGATGCTGCTGATATTTAACTTGGGCTTGTGTCCGTTGAGCTTCCATTTATTGACTGTTATCAAATAAGATGATAATCTGCAAACTGCGATGCGAGCCCGAGTCCTTTGAGAGATCATTTCGGATGTAATCTTATTAATATATGTTACCGATATTTTCGATAATTACTCACACAATATTTATATTTGCAAATGGAAAATGAATCTCTTTACTCAAATTTTGAAAATAAGTTCCATTAATATAGTTGACCATAGGCCAAATAAACCAACTTGTCCATGAAATTCTCCATGAAATTTTTCTATGTAATTTATCCATGAAGTTCTCCATGAAATTTGTTCATGAAATTTGTCCATCAAATTCTCCATGAAATTTGTCCATCAAATTTGTCCATGAAGATCTCCATGAAATTTGTCCATCAAATTTGTCCACGAAAACCTCAAATTGTTAAGACGGGTCATCACTGTGACGCGTAAGAAATCGATTTTTTTTTTGCATTTTCGCGAAGTATACATATTCAAGACTATAGGAACAAAATGTCGAGCTACAATATCGAAAGTTGACCAACTTACGGACGATTCAGTGAACACAGGTAGGACAATCATTTACGTCTACTAAAACTTTCAATCGCGTTTTTCTCGACCTGTCCGGAATCCTAACTGTAGCTATAATTGTTCGTCTTTCAATTTTCAAAACCCAAAACTCCCGTAATTGCCGTAGCAATCGTTGTACGCGTACCCCTTTTTTTCATTTAGTATTTTTCAAGCTCCTAAACACAAGCAAAAATTTCGCGAAAATTAAACTTTTTTGTACACTCGCCATTTTGTGATTTTTTTCCTTTTGAAAAACGGCCACGTACAACGAGAACTACAATTATATAGATTGTGAAACATTTTTATTTTTATTTTTCAGACCAACCATCGTCAAGTTATCGATCCGATCGTCGGACCTCATTTTTCATACAGAGGTTCTATAATACCTCAACGTTGATCATTTTTGTTTTTTTTTTTAAATAAAAATTTACACAAAATGTTTTCAATGTACGCTTAATAACACACCTCATTCCAAGTCTCAAATGACTAATCTAGTAGACAAAAAATGGGGAAAAAAGAACCCTTTTCCGGCCCGCCACAGTAGTGTCCTGCCCTTAAACAATGATCGCATGTAATTGAGCATTGTTAAATCATACCCACAATATTTCGCAGCACGCATAAAACGAAACGTAAAAAAAAACGGAATCAAGTTATCGCTGCACATTCATACAAACATTTTTGATACCAATTTCGCGTAGACGGGGAGTGAAGAATAGCCCGGGGAGAGTGTTGCAATCGATTTGTCCGGTCTCCGATGTTTCGCATCAGACGAACGCGCGTGTGACAAATAGAAATTCAGTGTAAAAACGGACAGTAAAAACAAATGAAACGTACAGGTCGGAGAAACTCGTGCTGAACTTGGGAACACGCGCGAGAGGGATAACTGGTACAAAATGAATGAGAAAAATTTGAATAAAAATCGAATCGAAAAAATCGTCGACCATCCGCCAGCAATGCAAATAGAAAAAAAATACGGGAGTTTGGCGAGTGTAGTTCTCACGCACACGCAAAACCATCTGAACGTGTGATTGCAGCACGGCCATTGCCAACGACCAGTTCAACCAGTTTCGCTTCCAAATTCTTCCCTCGATCTTGTTAAGTTTTGTGCAGTTTTCAGCACATTCCGCATTCCCGTTTTATTTACGCCCGAAACGTCGGTCAGGCGAACAGAAAAATTCGAATAAATTGACTTTAAATCGAATAATATAGAGGCAATACAAAATTTAATTAAAGTCACCATTTGTTGGGACCTTCAATATTGATATAAAGCTCATAAGCTTTTTTGATATTCACTATCATTCGTAGTGATATTTGTGGTAATAATAGTTACGATAATAATGATAATAATAATTTCAATATCAACATAAATCTGCAACACTAATACACAATTTAAATGCTAATTCGATTGGCAGGTCGGCCTACCGATCGAAAAAAAAACATATCGTTCAATCTTATTAAAGACGACTACAATTCAAGTGCAGACACCCAACAGGAAAACAAATATCCTGTGACCTTTAAAATGTATACACCTTACAATTCTCGAACCTCAAAAGAATGTCCTTGAATTGATGGCCTTTAAATTAAACCAAGTAGAGAAAAATAGAAAAAAAATATTACAAGACTGAATGGAACTATCTTAACTAGAAAGTCAGCAGGTATGAATGTAATAAAAGAATTTTTGATCTGCCACGACACGAGTTAGATTTGTATCTCACGCTCTAGTATTCAATGAATACATAATGCTGCACGTGATCGGGCCGGATACATATCAGATTGGTCAATAAGTAAATAAAATACTCGAAAAGATATAAGTTCATCACAATCGAATCAATTATACGGAGTGTCTCCCCGTCCGGTTATCAGACGAATAAGCATATGTTATTCGTCCGGATAGCGGCTCAGTTCACGCCGTATTTTCAGTAGGCGTATATATTATTGTGATTCGTGTAAGCTAGTATCCGGACGAATAACATCTATATAATTATATTATATAGATGTTATATCTATATAATCTATAATAGATCTATATAATTATATTATAACATCTATATAATTATATTATATAGATTTTAAATTACATAATTTAAATTATACAATTTAACACATAATACAAGTTAAATTATACAATTTAACACATTCTATCCGGACAATTGTCCGGATCTATATAATTATATCTATACAACTATGTCTATAATAAAATCTATATAATTATATTATATAGATGTTAAATTGTACAAATCAAATTATACAATTTCACACATAATACAAGTTAAATTGTCAAACAAACTTTCCGGAAGAATAAGTTACACGTAGTCATCCGAAGAAAATTTTTTAAATTTTGTTTGGGTTTGGGTTGGTTAGTTGTGTTTGGGTGTGCTTGGTTTGGGTTGGTTGGTTTTGTTTGGGTTTTGGTGTTTTTTGTTTGGGTTGTTTGGGTTTGTTTGCGTTTGGGTTGGTTTGTTCGGTTTGTGTTGCTTGGGTGTGTTTATTTGGGTTTGTTTGGGTTTGTGTGTTTGGGATTGTTTGTTTGGGGCATTGCACAGCGTGAACCGCATGGAATTAGCCGCTGTCCGAACAAATAACATACGCTTATTCGTCCGATAACCGGACGGCTAGCCTCAGCGTAAATTATATCAGCAACAATATCCGGCAAAGAGGGCTTCTTTTATGATAAAGGTAATCAACAAAACCGTACTTTAATTCTACTATGATGGCTTTTCTACTATGATGGCTGAAAAATCAGCTATGTTTAATTTTTTTTTAATCTGTTGCATGTATAGGTATAAACGTTTTTTTTTGCTTAAAGGTACACTCTTAAAGAATAGAAAACATTTTTTTCCTGTTGCATACAAATGTATATTGATTTAACAATTGATAATCGTGTAAAGGCACGTGAATAAGTATATTGCTGGCGTTGATGATTTGCGCGCTCCAGGCAATCGAAAACAAAAATCCAAATAGATTCTTAATCTGTATGAGTGTCGCTCCCGTCTGAACTAGGATTCTCATTTTATACCGCAAAATAACAAAATGGCGTCGTTTTTTGCAAAAGTGTTCGAAAAACACGTTCTGTTCGTCATAATTCAGGCGAAAGTAAAAGTTTTAATGAATATTGTTTAATTATTCTAGTTCGGGCGATAGCCATACATACGCTGAGTATGGAGTAAAATTTTTAGCCCGATTGGTTAAGCCGTTTTTCCGAAACCACCCACGCCAGGTGAAAGAAAATCGTTTTGAGAAAAAACGCGTTTAAAGTTTAGCAGACTATAAAATACAATACTAACCGCGTAGAGCGTCCGTTTACTCACACAGTGAAAAGAGGGACTACTACCGGACAGTAAATGTATAGAAGTATACGTGCAAATGTGTATACTCGGGTATAAACTCCCAGCCGTACCAGAGCGCGCGCACCGAGCGCTTCTACTTCGAAGCGCTGTACTGAGTCGATAAAGTGAAAATCGCCCTTACCAGCAATCGGATATCAATTCTATGATGGAACAGAGTAGAAAAATGCAAAAAATTCGATTTTTTTCATTCCGTCACCGTAAAATAGCCCCTCAAAAACACAATAATCACTTTCCAAGTATGGAACTGAGAAATCGAACGATTTTTTTCGAAAATCCGCTTTGCCCTTATCAGCAATCGGATATCAATTCTATGATGGAAGAGAGTAGAAAAATGCAAAAAATTCTATTTTTTTCATTCCGTCACCGTAAAATAGCCCCTCAAAAACACAATAATCACTTTCCAAATATGGAACTGCGAAATCGAACGATTTTTTTCAAAAATCCGCTTTGCCCCAAAAGCCGCGAGCTCGTAAACAGTACGGACGTCAATATAAATTCGCGGGTCCCACCTTGAAGAATATTCCGAGATAGTATCGCTTTTCGCCGAGTTTCAGCAATGGCATGGTCCATCTCGAGGGCGTGAGATTGCCGGTATGCTCGTCGACGCAGTTTGGGCACTCATCTGTGGGACAAAAAACGAAACAAACAATTCGTTTACTTTTTACAATATACAAAAAACAGGAAATGGAAACGATTGGACGATTGTTTATTTGTATAATTTGTTGTTCGTTTCTTCGGAGACTGGTCGTAAGATTATTGACTCATCGGCAAAACTCGGATCTGATTATCGAGCGTGAGAAAGGCAAGTCAGTAACGGGTACGCCCATACGTCGATTATAATAGGAAAAAGAAAGTTTTCTTTTTCGGCGGGGATGTCTTCACAGGTACTCTCGCCTGCAGCGGTGCTTGAGGAAAACATACTCCTCGTCCCGAGCTCCAGCAGATTCTCTTCGAAGATGATGTGACGCGAAATAACCGTAAAGCGATAAAATCGGAGATTCATACTTCATGCAATCTTCTGATTTCCGCGTTCCCCGTTAACACACGAGATCGCCGCGTTAGAGCTTGCGTTTACTCTATTACGAGGATCAGGAAGAAGCGAAAGAAGTCTTACGTCGTTTATACGTGGACGAGCTGTTTCACCAATTGATCCTTGATCATACACGTCCAACGAGACGATCGTAATACGTCGTAAAAGGAAAGCCCCCATATTTCTTGCCGGCAATAATCGTTAGGTCGTAATTGCATTTGGAGATTAAAAAGTTCGGCCCCATTGATAACTCAATTCACTTCGATGGAAAATTTTGGGATCAATCAACTTCGTTGCGACATTGACTATTTTGGCAATTGATGATTTTCACTCGGGCTAACGATTATATTAATAATTATGTAATTATGTAGTTATACAACGGCGGATTAATATCGCTATATTTGCTAATTAGCGCGTTGCGCCTTGTCGGAACTTTGGGATCCACTTTGGTTCGCATTTCCTCAGCCGAGTGTGCATCTTGCTCGACAAATTTGAGTTTCGCGAAACTCGAGAAAGACGAAAACTTGAACCGGAGAAGTCTCAGAAAATCCAAGCGTTTGGAACAACTCGGAAGTTTGGAGAAAACGTATAAAATTGCAGGCAATTTGAACGATCTCACCAGTCGTGCAGGAATTACACGAGGGCAGCTGTAGCGTGCGATTTGTATCATATATTCCAACATAGCGAATCGAAAAAACAGACCCTGCCACAAAGCAATCTCTTCACAAATTATTTATCGAAGGAAATAGAGTAGAAAATTTCTGAACGTTAATTATTTATGCTAAATTTGTAAATTTACGCCGACCAATGATCACGTCAATGACAATACGACATAATGGGGCCTTAGACGAAAGAGAATAGAATTATTGCAGCTAACGATCACCCCAAAAATATTAAACTACTCCTTATTGGGCATAATTAGTGATATGATTGGACAAAAAGGATAAATTGAAAAATTGAAGCCCTCAGATGTGTGTTTTAAGGCGTTTTAAGGTGTTTTTGTGTTAAGGTGTTTTTTTTGTATACCTTTGGATTGTTGAAAAGCAAGGCTACATCGAACATTTTAAAAAATACTAATAAAGCAAACAAAACGAGGCATGTCGGATTTATTTGATGTATCTGCTAGGACTCGAATCAATTTTTTTGTTTTCCAAAAAAAAAAACACAAAATAGCGGCCCAGTGGCCGGTAGAAAGACAACGCCTTTTTTTACGCCCTCCACGGATGGACTCGTTGGAGACGCACATGAGCTCCTGAATCAAAAAAAAATATATTTTCTTTCGTAATCTACATAAAATTTTGTTAGTGAAATATGCACAATTAATACAATATATTGAATTCCAAAAATGTGGCGCTGTTTCGAAAAAAATAGTCGCATTTTCGACTGAAAAAACAGCCTTAATGTGTTTCTAAAAATTGAAATTGTTAGGCGATCGTAAAAATCACGTGTACCTCGCGAGAAAATCGATCTAACAAGGAACATCACTTGAGTGTCCGCCTTGAATTTGGTTGAAACTCATATATGTGATAAAGCATAGAAAACTATTAGACACGTATTTTTTTTCATCTGCCGAAGACGTCTTCAACGGGGGAATCGACCCCTCAAAGAAAGGCATATCACCCCTTGTTTTTTTTTTCAATTATTCTATAGTAGATTTTTTTTAAACTCGACGTTAGAAGAATTTTGGTTTTTGTTTTATACAGATCGGTGGACTGCTTGTAGGCGAAACTGCGAAACCATCCCTCGACACGCCTTTCTGTGAGGGGTGGTTTCCCCCCTTAAAATCGTTTTTCCGCAGACAAATAGAAATACGTGGTTAATAGTTTTCAATGCTTCATCACATATATGAGTTTCAACAAAATCGACAGCGGACACTTGAGTGATGTTCCCTGTAAGAAGCTCCAGTTAAAATTTGAAGTCACTGGGTTGAAAATTGTCCTAATTTGAAGCTACGAGTTCGTCCAATTTTCGACACCGGGTTTTAAGACAAACGTGTTTATAACCATTTTTCCTTCCGCCCATATCATTATTGGGATGTTCATACATCATTGAAGACAATAAAAAAGCGATAAATTATTTATTTGCATAGGTATATGTGGCTTGAAGTTTTATCTGAACTTTAACCAAAATTGCCAGTATAAATTTCTCCGAGTTGCATCAAGTAACAGGCTATAACTAATTGCCTGTTCTGTGAGTCCGTTTCCCTTTGATCGTCGACGTACCATGACTTGGTTGAATTTGTACCCAGCCTCTCGCTAGCATCGTTATCTTTTATTTCGTCCAGCTGCTCAGAGATGTATGAGGATGATGCATCTTGGCGGTATATTCAACTCTGGAGTAATATGTCGGCATACGCAACTTCTCTTCTTTCAATGGCGTCGCTATTGTCTGACTGCGTACCGCCACTACTACTGGCAGTATCACTTGAGCTGTCTAATCGGCGTGGAGCTGAATGGGAGGCTCGCCTAGCATGAAATCGTGGCAGCAACGAGATGGATTTGTGAGGCTATATCAGGATGGGGAGAACAGAAGATGAGGATGAGGAGGTAAAGACAATGGAGGGAAACGTGATCGATGCGGTTCCCTGAACGCCAAGCCAATTACCAAACAATCACTGGTCCGGAGAGCAAACGACTCTAGAAGGTTCTCATGGCCAAGATAATAAACGCGCCGTATGGCGTGACCTCCACCAAACGAAAATTATTCACATTTTTGTTTTTCGTCCTCATCTATTCGCCTTCTCGTCTATTACTTTTTTCTCGTTGACGCTTTCCAACCTTTCGCTGCAATTGTTGGATATTCGATTTTCCATTTTATTTTTCATTTCACATACATTTATATTCCACGGCGGATTACATCGGAAAGATATTACGCTCGAGGACTTCGTAAATACAAAAGCATCTTCCGGTTCATTGAAAGACAAATATTTTTATACAGGGCCCTGGGAAGAAGAAATTTATGTAGGAAGAGGAGGGAAATAAATGAAAGGATTCGATACAGGAGACGAAAAAATCCCTGACTTTTTTATTTGCAGTGCAATGATGGAAGATTAAGGAGGAATTTGCTTAGCGTTCGTGCTCGTCGATGACAAAGGAAGGATGAGAAATGAATGAGGGAAGAAGTGTATAATGAAAGAGAAAACGGAAGAAGTTGATTGCTCGACGTATATTTCCGGATATAAAAAACGATTCGCGATATTCACTTCGAGAAAAGACGCGAAAAGTATTAATTGAAGTTCTTGTCTGCTCGTTTCGATCTTTATTCACTGCGTCGGAAGTGACTTGTATATTTCATTGATTTTTATACCTCCGCCAATTTTGCTCAAATTATAAGTCGAAGCAGACTCAGAGGTCGAACTAGAAGTCAAATCAAATTCAATTAAAAATCAAATTGATTTCATCTAGGAATCAAATTAAATCCATTAGAGGTAAAAGTAGAAGTTAAGTTCAATTCAACCCAACATCACAGATCAAATATCAACAATTTTTAACTTGCATTGAAAAATTTAATGATTTTTTCTCATTCGACGTGATTGATCAGAATGATTATCGGCATATTTTATTGATATCGAAATGATTATTTCTGCAATACTGTATCATCAATATTATAAGATATTCCGGATAAATGAGAATCGGGCCGGTCGATCAATGTGAATGGAATCGTTCTTTTATGAATAATGATACGAGCGACTTGTATCAAGTTCACGGCTATATCGAGTCAGGGAGTATGCGTATATTCATCAGGGGCGGGTATAAGCGATTACGGTCACTATATCATTATCTATACGCAAGCTACTTCATACGATGATAAATTTCTAAATTCCGTTTCTAGGCATCAAATGTGTAGCTTTGTGGAAATTTATTATGAAATTGACCTACTTCCGACAAAAATTTCTAACTAATGTTCGCACATTTTGAATTTACGTCGGAGTAGAGTGACGATTTATTTTTGTTCTGACGATGTACGGTACGATTTGACATATGTCATGTGAGGAATTCTAAAGGGCGAAACTTCTTTACAGAAACTTATGGCGAATAGATTTACTTTCGTCTGACATTCCTGCCCGTTTATTTGTTGTTTTGAAAAATCTCAGCCACCTTAAACGTTATTTTATTTTATGACTTATTCGCATTCACTTTTGACATTGTGAATCACTGTAGAATATTCTAGAGTCTCGTTTTTTTAATAGATCAGTCGCTCGAAAGGTGGAAAAGGTATTCAATATATCCGACGTTTAAATATACTTGAGCAATAAAGGTGTATTAACGAATCGCGTATTCACGATCAGTGAAAGTTAACGAAGATTGCATGTTCCATACTGTGACGTAGAGGTATCTTATACGTACAAAGAATGAGGCAAAAACTGGGCAGGCGATTAATTAATTTACGTCCGTATCGCAAAATAGATATTTTTGAAAAACTCAACGTCGAGAACTTCCTCAGAAAGTTACCAGTGTACTATTTTTATTGTTTATTATTATGCTCGTAGTCGAATTATTTATCAAAGAATTTTATTTTTGATGATTGTTAAAGAAATGAGCTGACTGAGATTTCTGTGCGATTACAGTAAGCGCGGCACCTTCACCTTTCATTATTCCACTGCTGTGAATGGTAGGCTCTTCCTTCTATTTTTTAGTATCATTATATCCGCCACAGGAAGATTCTGTACCCTTATTTATTTTTATTTTTATTTTTTTGACAAAATTATCCACAATGATATTTACGTGAAAGTGTCCGAAAATTATTTACGGACAAAGTTTCACAAAATTCGACTTGAAAATGTGAAAAAAATTGACAAATTATTTGAGGAAATTATCGACAACGACAGTTATACAAAAGTCTCCGAAGACTATTTATTCCAATCATTTAAATGTAAGCTTTCCTCTGAATAAGTAAAAGTCAAAAGTTTTCCGATGAAGGCGATTTAATTGGAAATTGGTAATCTTTTACCATCGCTGATTCCATCATAATTTATCCTTATCTTTTCATTCGAACAATATTTTGGATTCTGCCAAAAAAAAAACGTATTTTTCTAATCTTTTACTTTCAGCCATGAATTTCCTTTTTTAGTGTACGAATCTCCACATGCTGAAAAAAATTTGCACACAATTGCAGTGGCGAACCAGATATTTTTCTGCTGACTTCCTACTTTCCACGTTCGAAGCGCTCCTTGGCCAATCTGTATTGATGGACGCTTACATGTGCTTGTGCAGCATTCTAAGATGACTTATGTAACGAGAAATGAGTACTTGAAAACATACCATTAAGACGGCCGGGTATGGCGACTGTCAATCCCACGAGGCCTACGATCACTACACTCACGATAATCCTCGTCATCATACAGTTTGTTTTCCCCGGTGAATCTTTTTCTAAGACAATTTACGAAAATGATACTTCTCACCCTGTCATAAGTTCTGCCAGAATCCAAGCACTTATCGTCGTGAGCAATTCTGTCTAAATAAACCAAAAGATGCATACACGTCGTCACTAGCAATTTGAGAAATCCACCCTACGAGTAAACGGAAAGCGAAATTGCCCGAAGTTAAATGAAACGTACGTTCGTAAAATGGATATTTGTTTATTCAGATTAGATTTAAAAGTGCTACTGCAGAATATCGCACGAGCAGTGAATGTCCCAACCGAACTCCGTATTAACATACACACTGTCCTTATGGTTTCGTGGCTCGCTCTCACTTGACTACCGGATAGGCACGGAAAAATAAATCGCACGAGGTCTCGATCACGAGAGATCTATCGTAACCGGTATTAGGAATTTTTGTTCAACTACAGATTCGCGTTCCCCTCACCTGTGGAATTTGTCAACTTTTCAATATCCAAGCGAATGCATGAAACTTATCGATGCATGTGCCGTGCATTTTTCAACGTTTTGAATTGCCTGTAATATAGAGTTGCCAAAGTTATTCGATTCGAGGAACATGCAGGATCAACATGAACGAGCTTTTCTGAATGTGAATGAGCTTGTACACATTGGACAATATCGCAAGCTCGTCCAGTTTGGGCACACCTGAGCGAAGTGCTGACTAATACTAGTGACACAATTCGAACAATGGAACAGCTCGACCACTTTAAGCCGGCGACTACTTTTAATTGGCATTTGCACAGCTGTAAACTTGCACCACTCTGGTGCAGTCGAGCATTCAGAAAACGTGAAAACACTTGTCAATTTCTTGGCTTTCTTTCGACTATACAAAGAACCCAAAAAAAGACGACTCTGAACAATTGGTAGATTATTTTTGAAATTCGGCAAGTAGTAACGGCAGAGCGAGATCAGGCAAGGGGTGCGCAAAATAAATATTTGAGAAAATTATGACAGATCAATAATTATCGAGTCTTCAGCGATTTGGTAATGAATACTTTATTAAGACAAGAAAAGCAAATCATGTCAATTTTAGATATACTTTTAAGTACAATTTGCATATATACACTACCAGTCGAAAGTTTTCGGACACTTCAGATAATTGCGAAACTTTCGATCACTGGATAATTTAACCAAATAATGTTAGAATACTTCATTACATTTATTATCTTACCAAGATGCTATATAGCTCTATATAATGACTTGTATTATTCTAATATAAGTATGTAATTATCCAGTGATCGAAAGTTTCGCACTCGTCTGAAGTGTCCGAAAACTTTTGACCGGTAGTGTATATATAAGCAAATTTATACATTTCCATACAATTACCAATTAAATTTCGTAAAATAAACTTAAGTTTCAGCCAAATGTTTGTCGCTCGTTAATTTGTTTATTCGCTGCAAGGTTAACGCGATTCGCGATTCCTCCTTTATAAAACCGTCCAAGTCGACCGACGATCGACTACTGAGAAGCGGTGCGAGAAGACATTCGCTTTTTCAATCGGTATTCCACAACATGTACGACCTTCACCGTCTGTTCCAATGGGCTCTTCAATCGTGACACTGCCGGTAATCGACCAATGCCCGCTAGCAAATTTCGAATATTTCCATTGCATTCCCGAAAGTCTATCGTGCGTTCAGTCCTTAAATTAAAAAAAGCTCGAATGATAAAAATTCAACGATATTCGAACTATGTGACACTACGGTGTTGGACACATTTCGCTTTTTTTTTAACGCTATCGCCTTGAACGCTGAGTATCATTGAACTCGGCGAAAAAAAGTCCTTCGCTTCCCTTCACGATATCGTCGTCAGTCTTCCTCCTGTCCTTTTGCCGAAGCTGTCAAACTGTTCCCATGTCGAATTACAAATTTTCCAGTGGCCTTTGAAGATTTTTTTCTGGATAATCGTTCGGTATCAACGAGTATAACCAGAAGAAGAATACGAAGAGTTCTTCGAGCAACAACCTGTCGCAATGTTACAACAAAAAACTTGAAAAGTTCTTCTCATCGTTCGGTACGATGAACGTAGCTCGATGGTATGTAGGCCTCATTCGAATTCAATGGTCACGTGCTCAAAAGCAATCCATACCCGTTCTGGACCCACATTATTTGTGCAAGAGAACCATCTACGTTTTAATACCACTAGTGCCCTCACAGCTGACCCACGCGTGACCCAGAAAGTCATTTTCGGCTTTTTTACAATGCAAAATAACTCGTCGTTATTACTCATCTCGATTTCTATGTAAAGAGAAATTCCTCGACCATCGACAACTTTCGTTTATTTGGTTTACACTTATGCATGTATATATATATATATATATATATATATTTGCATATTATATATAGTATATTATAAAAGATATTTTGAAGGCGTTAAATTTATGTAACGTTGGCTGTCAGAACATTTGGCTGTCCTGAGGACGGTCCTTAATGTTTATTTAAACGATTCATTGGTATAGAGACGAGACAGTCCTTGAAATTACCTCCATATAAATATGATTTCATTTGTCGTTCAATTCGGTAAAAGGCGCTTTTGAAGGTCTTGGCGTTTATATAATGTTGAGTATGGGGACAATGGGATAACATGAGGATGATCCTCGCAGTCAAGTGGTCTTATTCACCTTCGCCAGATGTACGAGTGCGTGTGTGTGGGGGGGGGGGGGGGGGTATAGTGATTAGCTAAAAATATAAATTATATGTAATTTCAATTAATCTGCAAAATTTAATAAAATTTATTTTCATTCATCTATAAGATCTAATCGAATAAAATATTTATTTATCTACAAAATTTGGGTACTAAATGCTTAATGCTGAATTTAACAAAACAAAATTATTTTGAATAAAAAATAATTTTTTTTGTTAAACTCAGCACAAATTAAAAACATACTGATTCAGGCCTGTCGAAGCCGAATTGGAAATCACAAAGTCATTAATAGTATTATTGGACATTGAAATGATAGAAATCTTGTAAAAAAAATATGATTAATCCGAAAAAAAGTACAAGGAAACATCGGCCCATGATGAGACTAGTCTTAAAAATCATAGAATGAGTCACTGTATTTTAGAGAATTTCTTGAAAAAAATAAAAAAGGGCGATCATTTAAAAAAAATTGTTTTCACTTTAGAAGCAAAAAAATGTTGACATTGATAATTGATAATGTTTTCTTATTTTTTAACGAAAGCATGCTTTAAAATGAAAACAACATTATATAGGTTCATTTGCCAATATCTCAATTAGTTCAGGAGCTATCAGCGTTTAAACGTTTCCAAAACTTCCGAAATCGATATTTTGCGGAAAATTATAACTCCTAAAAGAGAAGAGATAGAAATCTAAAAATTGGTGTGGATATCCCTATCATGGGGTACAGTTTTACAAAAAAAAATCAGCGAAACCAAAAATGGTCGGGTTCACGGGCTAGGTGAAATGGCGACGAATGTCCCATATATGTATATATTATATATATACAATTTTCTTACTTTGAGCCTTTGTTTTTCCGTAGGCTTGAAATTTTCGTAATTTATCGCGCGTGTTCGAGTCAAGCGATTCAGGGAAGAGTTCTTCTCGACGTCGATAGTAGAAAATGAAAGTCGAGATTCCACCTGGACGTGTAACGTTCGTTGGTGTGTATGACCAGCATAGCGTGTGCCGCTGTAAAGTCCATGTCCGAGACGTTGGGATGTGTTGCAACCGCAGGGTCACGCTAGAAAGGCGCTTTCGTGTATGCATACACTCTCTGGGTATTCATACGTGAAGGTGTTCGAAGCAGCACAACGGTCAAGCCAAGTGAATACTGGGACGATACTTATTTCAGTACGAGAGGAATCCCGAAAGCACGACATCGAAATGTGCCGAGAGGATAATGGAATTCAGGCGGAAAGCTCGAAAAAAAGCACGTGTCTGATTTTTAGTCTCACTGCCGGTCTCCCAATAAAACGGATCGACGAACATTCCGACACGGCAATCCTCCGCCCAGAGGTGGCGTCATCGAAAGAGGCAATCAAAGGTGGTAATTAAGGACGGGATACATTTGAGAATCCTCGATGGGAACGTAAATGAAATAACGAGAAGTGATTGGAGAAAATAGCTTCTGCTTTTGACGCCCTTGAGCACCGAGGTATTCGCATACTCGGGAATTTTCATTTCCGACTAGCCGAGTAATCGACGAATAATCGACTGAAGACTCACCTTACGATCAAACTTTATCCAAACTTCAACAAGACAGAAAACTTGATGCAAAAGTGCTTTCTTCGCTATTAGTTTCAGCCCAACCAGCAATTTCGATCAGTGAAGATATTACGAGTATATTGCCTGGAAATTTTAAACTTCGTTAAGGGGGATGATACCTTTAGGCGAGAAAAAAATTTGCTGATTTTCGTGATTTTTTACGAAAGAAAAGGCTCTTTCACCATTTTGGAGACTTAGGGGATGTTTTATTATTTACTTAAAAAAAATTGTTTCATAATTATTACTACTTTCGGTTGCTACAGGGCATTTTGTTTATTTACTTATTTTTTTAAATTGCGTAGGTATGGCACGGTCTTCCAAACTGCATTTTCAAAACTGGCGTGACGTATGGCTAAACAACTAATCGACCGTTTCTACTGATATTCGGTATAACTCGTTAAACCTTCATTTCTAAAACATGACCCTGAATGTTTTTGATAATTTAAAAATAAAAGTATTCAATTTTCATTGCAATATGTAACCATTTTTTTCGAAAAACTAAATCCTGCCGTTTCAAAGCATACCATTTCAATGATTTTCAGCATTTCTTACTCTCTCTTGGTTCACATTCTGCGTATGAGTGTTAATGAAAGAAACATTGTCGTTGGTTTTTTCGGATTAATTCCGCCGACGCCACATGTCACGCTGTCTGGCAACATCCGCCGCAACCCGTTTAGAAGACTGCCATACCTCGGCCATTTTTAAAGGCCAACAAAAAATATCATGTAACAGCAAAAAGTAGGAATAAAAAAGTACCCTATCTTTCAAATGGGTGAAGAAATTTTCTTTAAAACAAAATCATGAAAAACAGCAACGTTTTCCTCGCCTAAAGGTACCTTCCCCCTTAATTTCCCGTGATCAGCGATCAGTGGATTATTCAATTATTCTTAGACGCACGTATCCAACCGCTTGCTGATTCAAGGTTCAGAATGTGAGACATTTGAATGTTGCGAATTGCGGAAATAACATCTCAGAACTACGGCACTTCAACTACCGATCATGCCGATTGAATAATACGGCTATAAAAGTAAATCCGATGATATAATTGCAGAAACAATGCGGTCTAAGCGCCGGAGCTCTCGTTGCGCAACTAACATAAGCCGTCTCGTCAGCAAGGAAAAATGGCTGTCGGCGTTTATGCACCGGGCATGAACCCCTCAACGCACGTTAAGCAAAAGAAAGTTCAAGGATATTACTGCGTCTTGAACCTTTACGGAACGAAACGAAACTGTACTTCGCGTCGTAAATCATTTTGCAGTAATCCTGTGGCCTTCGCGAAGGACGCGTTCTATCCAGGGGCCGAAAGTACTCAAGTAAAATATAACGTTTCATTGATACTTGATTTCCATTTTTCATGTAAATTACGGAGGTATGTTGCATGGTCAAAAGAGCCGCGAGGATGAAGTAAAAGGTGAAAAAAAGCGTGAATTAATAGCAAATATCCAGGCAGGTATAGCGAAATGTCAAGACAGGCGCCTCGCAAGGCCAACTCCCGATCAATGTGACAAATGATGTTCTTCAATGTTGTACACGACTATATTTCAGCTAAATGAATAGACGCAGGTCTATTGAGTGGTCTCGACCTGAATGAGACTCTCGACGAAAATGAGAGACCTTAATTTACTAGGTGAGTCTTCAATCTTTTTTCACTAGAACAGTGATTTGCTTACTGAAAATCAAGGTACATTTTAATCAGGAAAGTAATCTCCGTCTGCTTCCACACATTTGTCCTGCCTGTCGGGCAGATTGCTAATTCCTTGGCGGTAAAATGATGGTGGCTTTGAGTGAATGAGATTCTCGACGAAAATGAGAGACCTTCATGTACTAGGTAAGTCTTTGACCTTTTTTCACGAGAACAATGATTTATTTACTCAAAGTCAAGGTACATTTTAATCAGGAAAGTAATATTCGTTTGCTTCCACACATTTGCCCCACCTGTCAGGCAGATTGCTAATTCCTTGGCGGTAAAATGATGCTGGTTTTGGGCCGATGAAGTCGGCAATGGAATTTTTTACGCCATTGAACGTTTTGAAGTGACTATCAGGCACATGATGATGGAGCGATCGGAACAAGTGAATATGCGCCTGAGCCAAGTTTGGTGAGTACGTTGGGTGTGGCCAAACTTCCAAGTCCAATTAATCTAAAGCGTCTTCGATCCTTTTTGCTGGGTGTGGTCTGGCATTGTCATGCAGCAATATGAACAGCCTAGGTCCTTTGTCTGCTTAAAGCCGTTTTGAATCTAGCCCAGCTTTTTTAAACGACTTGAGATGTCTTGTTGGGTATCTCCTAATGTAAAAGCAACTCCTAACGTCCAGCAACTGCTCCAAATACGCGTCTTCAAATTTTTTGCTCGGTCGGCTCTCTCGACATCCTCGAGGTCCAAACGCCCACTCCGGAACCTTTGAAACCACCTCTTCATGGTACTGTTGAATGAGGCATCGCTCACCAATTTCTGACAAATCATTCTCCCAGCCTCGGAAGTATTTTTTTTTCGATTCGAACGTGAAAAGCATAGTGTCTAATATGGGCGTCATTGCAACTCATTTTGCGCACTATGCTCGTGATGTTTATTTTGAGGTTATGTAGAGCCGTTGGGCCGGAAAAATAGTGTACTAGGTTGGTATTATATGACACCAGATCTGGAGGATATTTTTTTCGTGCAAGCATTTAATAATTTTTAAATTAAAGATACCTTTAGGCGAAAAAAAATTTGCTAATTCTCATGATTTTTTTGTTCAAAGGAAACATTGCTTCACCTTTTTTGAGACTTGGGGTATTTTGGCACTCCTTTTGGCTGGTACATGGTATTTTTTATAAATAATCTTTAACATCTTTTCTTCATTCTTTTTTTGTAAATAATCTTTAACGATTTTCTGAACTGCATCTTCAAAACTGGTGTGACGTAGAGCGAAAAAACTAATCGACCGATTTTGATGAAATTTTGTAAAAATATGTTCAACCTCATTTCCTAAAATATGACCTTAAATATTTGTAAAAATAAAAAAAAAAACATTATTTTTGTTTCAAAATGCAGCCATTTTTCATAAAATTTAATTTTTTTGTTTCGAAGCGTACCATTTCATCGATTTTAAACATTTTTCACTTTTTATTGGTCCATATTCTGCGTATGGGTATTGGTGAAAGAAAAATCTTCATTGGTTTTTTTCCAGATGAGTCCCGCCGATGCTACGTGTCACGCCGCCTGGCGAAATCCGCCACAACCCGTTTAGAAGATCATGTCATTGCCATTTTCAAAGATCGATAAAAAATACCATGTAACAACCAAAAGTCGTAATAAAACATACCCTAATTCTTAAAAATGACGAATAAATCTGTCCTTTAAAAAAATCATGAAAATCAGCAATTTTTTCCTCGCCTAAAGGTATCTCCCCCTTAATTTTTGGCATACTGCTAGTCATAGGGGAATTTTCATTCTCGTTACGATACTTTGGACATTCTGTCTTCGGAGTTCCAATGACGCTGAAAGTGGGTAGAAAGTAACGAAAATGAGAGGATTCCCCCAGCTTCATGAGTGGAAAGCAACAGCCACACAAATCGAAGCAAGGGCAAGAATAAAATTGTCCATTGCTTGTGTATTGTTCTCATATAATAGATGGAAACATTTTCGTTTTAGAATTCCAGAAATTCGATCGTCATCGATAAGCAGATTATTCATTGACATCTGCCCAATCAGAAAAAAAAACAAACAAAGAATAGAACCCGTTTTAAAAATATTCATTGATCGGCTGTGATGAAGAGCGTCGGGCTTGAGATGAGTTCTAAACTCTTCTGGATAGCGTTCGGAGTGTATCTCAAGGTTGACCAGTGTGGATCGGCTTACGACGATCAGGCCACCAAGCTAATACCCCACTAAATATAGTATAGCGCAGACCGACGCAAGTCGGGAATGAAAGCCGTTGGCCATTTACGACCGGTTCGCTTGAACAGTTTCGAGGCAGCTGACCCACATAGCTTTAGCGATTTGGTGCCAAGCGAAGATTTGATGGCTCTCAAATTTATTCACACTGTCGAATTTCCTATGCATTCAACATGAATTTATGACTTTTATAATATATGATTTCAAATAAAAGCTTGAATAATTGCTACGCAACTCAATGAAAAAAAAAACATCAGGCCATTCGAAAATCTCCAGATCAATTGCTTATCTAGGATTTTCGATGAATAAGGTTAGCGGTGGGTTTCGATTTGCCAGAAGATCGATGTGAAAGTGTCAAAGTATGGAAACGCTGTCACTGAAGAGAATTGGAGCTTCGATAAATTATATTTTGATTGGAAATTAAAATGCTCGTTGTGGATGGTACTTAAGGGATGCTGCGGCGGTAAACAGGTTCCGGTATTACAGAGAAAAATAAAAGAACGCGAGGACTTTCTCTCCACGTGCGAGGCTCTTGAGAATAGGGCGAGGCCTTGCCACCAACGGACTCGATCTACTTAAACATACTTGAATGTGATACGAAGCATGTTCTCTTCTCGTGATTGTCGACTGGGTCAGTCTAGTTCGCAAGAGCTGATCGAACATGCGTCCCATCCTTAAGGGGGGGGGGGGGGGGGGAATGTGCTGACTTTCATGATTTATTTTTCAAAGGAAAGATTTCTCCTCCATTTCGGAAACTTAGCGTATGTTTTGTTACTACCTTTGGCGATTACATGGAATTTTTTTGATTCATTGATCTTCAAAAATGGCGGAGGTGTGGCAGGGTCTTAAGCTGTATTTTCAAGACTGGCGTGACGTTTAGCTGAAAAACTAATCGCACTGATTTTTATGAAATGTGGTATACATCTTTTTAACCTATGCCTTAATTTTTTTGCGAATTATAAAAAAGTTGTTTTTCGCAAAATGTAGCCATTTTTCGGAAAATTCAATCTTTTTTGTTTCAAAGCGTACCATTTAATCGATTTTCAACATTTTTCACTTTTTCTTGGTTCATATTCTGCGTATAAGGGTTAATGAACGAAAAGTCTTAGTTGGCTTTTTTCTTTTATTTTATTAATTTTTTATTTAATTAATTAATAGAAATAAAAAGCTGGGTCAAGTTTGAGTCGGGGTTCGCTCTATTAGAGTTCCGTACATACTATATGACGAATTAACTTTATGTGAAAACTAGATATTTAATTAGGTAATACTTTTTTCTGTATCATTTCTTAGGTAGTACTAAACTGGAACCATATGGGGTGATGTGACGATAGTCCTGCTGTAAGCTAATAATGAAAATGTATAAAATAATTGTTATTTACATATTTACAATACCAAATGACTTATTTCTGGAGTCGGTACACGCCATTTGCCTATATTGTCACATTTTTTATAGAAAAAGGGAAGGCGAAGTAAAATAATTAAATATACGATATACAGGCTTTTTTAAATTTGCAATCTCGTTTTTTCCGTGATGTCAATCTCTCGTTCTTGGCTGGCACCGACGCCGAAAACAAGTCATTTGGTATTGTAAATATTTAAATAACAGTAATTTTGTATATTTTCATTATAAATTTATTGTATTATATATACAATAAATGATTATATATATTACATTATGAATCAGCGTTTGTATTATATACACAATAAATTATTATTTATACTTCATTATTAATCGGCCTTTTGCAGTATTTGTTGTTTAAATACAGTATATGGTACATAGTAATATAAAGAAATTTCAAATTCCTAACTAACTAATTCCTTTAGATTTTGAGGTAGACCCCGTAACAAAAATGGTCTAAAACTGACCACTTTGATGGCCGCCATTGCTTTATTTTCGCAGATAAAAAATTGAAAATTTATTTGTACTCCACTAAATGAGCTTTAAAAAATGACACCCCACATGTCGGGGTAAGAACTTTTTCTCCTTCTTTTTCATGTGTCGGACCACCATACAAAATAACTTAATTAAATTTCTAATGAAATTTTCGGTTTTCGGTCTACATTCTACGCAAAATATCAAAATTTCAGGTCTGTAACTCCAATAAGTTTGCTTGCGTTTATTTCTTTTTTAAATTAAATTATTTATTCATGTAATTTTACATTAAAATACATTTTAAATTAAAATAAATGTTTAATTAAAATAAATTTTTAATTAAAATAAATGTTGAATTAAAATAAATTTTAAATTAAAATAAATTTTTAATCACTCTAAAATGTTTAAATTAAAGTTGATGTTTACGAGCTAAAGATCCGTGACATACGGACAGACAGACAGTAAAGTGTCAGCAATACGGTTCCGATTTGCCCCTTTGGGCACAGGACCCGAAAAAATACCATGTAACAATCAAAAGTAGTAACCAAACTCACCCTAAGTCTCCAAAAAGACGAAGAAATCTTTCCTCTAAAAAAATCATGAAAATCAGCTATTTTTTTCTCGCCTAAAGGTATCTCTCCCCTTAAATGGAACTCCGACATCTTCGTATTGTTCAACTGTCGAATTGTCAGACTGAAAAAGTTCCGACATTCCTCGGTTCGAACGAGTTTAATGTGGCATTCGGGCTGGGCGCTTTCGTGAATACTGAGAATTTCGTTGCCGATACATCGATACATCCATTGGCGTCAATTCCTGTAAATATTCGTGCGTTTCATGGCTCCGATGAAAAAACTATACAGCCGGGGCTCCAAAAAAAAACGTCGTCATTTGTGGCTATTTCTGCGGATATTTTTGTGACGAGACAATTCATTACTGGCGGAATTAAATTCACCACATTTCGAGACGTGCTCGGTCGAGAACGTGCTCTCACGAAAGGAGAACGAAGAAGATGGGTTAAGTTGGAGAGCGAGGTAACGAGAGTCGGAGCCTCTCACGCGACGAAAATAATTAATTCATTAACCTCGCCAGCTCAAGCGACGGACTGAAATGGAGTAAACGCTCACG
Organism: Ophion costatus; assembly: GCA_951751655.1. Taxonomy (NCBI): domain Eukaryota; kingdom Metazoa; phylum Arthropoda; class Insecta; order Hymenoptera; family Ichneumonidae; genus Ophion; species Ophion costatus. The sequence goes on along the minus strand of OX632359.1, from coordinate 35,729,696 downwards.
CCATGATGCATCGTTTATAACGAGGGGGACTTGCCATGCAGCAACGAATCTTCGATAAAACCATAATCACAAAATGTTACCTTTGATACGGAAAAATCGAGACGAAATTCGGAAAAACGTATTGCCATATTATTTTCAGGGGATATATTTGCCTTTAGCCATTGAAAAACTAACAGAAACAAGAAATTACCTTCTTAGAGGAACGATGAAAAGGAAGTTTGACGCTTTTCGGAATACTACCACTCCAGGATTTTCGAAAAATGTTTTTTTTTGCTTAAAAAATACTTTGGGGTCATAAAAACAATATGCAATTGGTCCTGTGGCAAAACATTTGGCTGTACTTCCGAATAGCTATTACCTCCGATTTGGCTGAAATTTGGTACAGATGTTCCATTTGATATATAAAGTGATCTCCCAAAGGGATTTTTGGCGCATTCCAATAATTTACGAGATATCGAATTTGTTTGGGTTTTTTTGTTTTTTTTTTCGGTTTGTTTGGGTTTGTGTGTTTGGGTCTGTTTGTTTTTTTCGGTTTGTTTGGGCTTGTTTGTTTGGACTATCCCTGCAGTACAGATATACTTGCAGGGGTAAGCGCGGCACGCTAGCCACCAGTGAAGTCGAGGGAGTGGGGGTATCGATCGACCGTGGCGAGCGATATAGATATATATACTCGTGCGGGCTAAAAAATAAACTTTAAAAATCGATTTCTCGTGAACTATTGGAATGCGCGAAAAATCCCTTTGAGGGATGTCTTTATATATTAAATGGAACATCTGTACCAAATTTCAGCCAAATCGGAGGTAACGGCTTTTCGGAAGGTTATCCTTAAATTGTATTAAAATTTAAAAAAAACGATCAATGAAAAATTGTTTAAATTTCTTCACTTTGAGTTGCGCAATGTTTATTTCTCTTTTCTTGCGATCAACCATTATCAAGGCACGTACGTAATGAACACGAGGTGGAATAAAAGAAGTCAGAAAAAAGGAGATAACGAATGCAGTGGTTACAGGAGAAGGGATCACGTAACGCGATGAATAAACAATTTTGCGAATCGCGATAACGAGCTCTCTCTCCCTCTCTCTCTCTCTCTCTTTTGGTCGTTTTTCTCTCGCCCCGTGTATTCGTCCCTACTCAACCGATTTTAATCAGCCTATCAAGATAACAGAGATCATCAATTACAATTGTAATTAAATTCGTCGTACACAAAAGTTATTTTGTGCAATTAAAATTTATATTCGAAGCACATATTCTGTAAATACGTCGGCCATTTGTGAGTTGGTGAATTTATAGAGATTTTCACGTTGCATGAAATTGAGTTGCCATTTCGGAAAGAATTTTTTGCAACGTGAATCACGAACTAAAAACAAAATGAATACTGGTGAGTATTCCGAACATAATATTTTTAGCGTTCTCTGCGACATATTATGGCCATCAATTATTTTTCAGTTAACGGGATGGTATGCCGGAAATGCCGGAGGCATTGCCTTCTGACTCCTGGGAGCTACGTGAATGAGAGACGACAAAGGACCGGCACTGTAGACACAGAAAGTCCATAGTGCCAGCCCCTCGTCCTACGTCATCCAGTCAGCTTTCATATTTACGACTTCACCTGTCAGGATACGGGCAATTTTCCTGTGTATGACTTAAACGCGAAAGAAATATCAACAACTTGCTTTTTGATACTTTTTTCGGTGGGCGTAGCTTAGACGGATCTTTTTGTAAGCGAACGTAAACTTTTTCAACACATTTGACTGGGTTATTCTTCACTTTTAATAAGATCAAGAAAATTCGAAAATCTATATTTCAATAAACTTCCGAATAGCTGTTACCTCTATTTAGCTGAAATTTCGCACAGATCTTCTTTTTGACAAAATGGGTTTTTACCTGAAAGGATTTTTGACAAATCGCAATAGTTTTGGTAATATCGAATTTTTAACATTGACAAATTAACGCGCGTGTATATTCATATCTATCACAGTGCATTACTGCTATCCCTACTTTATCAACATGACCGACTCAACATACCCACAAATCCCGAACAAACATGAGCGAGCCTAAACAATCCCAAACTCTACAAATACAACCGGGCTCAAACGATCCCAATTAACCGTACAAAACGCAAACAAAGTCAACCGAGCACAAGCACTCCCAAACAAACCCAACTAAGCCCAAAGAACCCAAACCAAACCCTGAAAAATCCTAAGCGAGCCCTACAATCCCCAAACCAAGCGTAAAAACCCAAACAAAGTCAACCGAGCCTAAACGCTCCCAAACAAAACCCAAACAACCCCAACCAAACCCATACAATCACAAAAAAACAAAGAAACTCTACAAAGCCCAAACAAACCTTACAAAACCCAAACAACAACACAATCGACCCCATACAAACACAACCAAGGCCAAACGATGCCAATGCAACCCTGCAAAACCCAAACAACCACAACTAAGCCCAAACAATCCCAAACGAACCCAAACAAGACCTACGAAACCCTACCAACACGACCTAGCCTATACAATACCAAAAAGACGAAACAACCAACTCTACAAAGCCCAAAAAAACTTACAAGACCCAAACAACACAACCGACCCCAACCAAACCCAAACAAACACAGCCAAGCGCAAACAAACCTTACAAAATCGAAACAACCACAACTAGGCTCAAACAATCTCAGAGAAACCCAAAGAAGGCCGACATAACCCTGGCAAGCCAAACAAAACCCAAACAAACCCTACGAAACGCAAACAAACCCTACAAAATCCAAACAAATACCACCAAGCCCACACAACCCCAAAGAAACGTACACAAACACGACCAAACCCTACAAAACCTGAGCAAACAAAAACAAACGCAAACCAACACGTCACTAACACGCAAAGCAGCACGCCATGATAAGAACTATTTGGAAGTACATCTCTACATTTTCTTAGCCTCAGCCTTTTTAAATTGCTTTCTTCAATATTTTTAATGCCTGCTTTTAATGTATGTTTTAAATTAAATAGTGAAGAAGAAATTGAAAGAAGCTAGGGTTAAAAAATATAGGGCTGGTTTTCTTCAATATTTTTAATGCCTGCTTTTAATGGGTCTTTTAAATTAAGTAGTGAAGAAGAAATTGAAAGAAGCTAAGGATTAAAAATATAGGGCTGTACTTCCGAATAGCCGATAGCGAATTTACACAGCGGAATTTTTACTATGAAACCATGCGTGTCAAAATATTTTGGGCGGTCTTGAATACTATATTTTTATTTTATATTCTCGCGCTTCTACAGTCAAAGTTACCGCACGAAACGGAATATTTGTACAAGGAACTTAATGAAGTCTACACCTCGCGTTCCACGCGTCCCTTTGTGCGGTTCAATTTCCTTTTTACTTCCATCCTCCGCCACGTTTCAGCTTTCGCCTCAGTCAACAGCGCCTTTCAATACTTCACAAGCAATTAAATATTTCACAAGCTTACTCGTGTAAGCTGTGCGTGAGGGACAGTTATGAAAAATTGTTACTCACGGTGATCATCATTTTGCAGCACCGCAAACATAAGATATTACCATTCCAACATGTTGATGATTTTAATCCAAGATGGTAACTTTTGTCGTGAAGATATATGTGGTAAAGACATCCACCCTTTGATTCAAACGTATAAACGCGATAACATTTAAATATTGAATATTTTTGGATCATTGTGACTCACTCGCGTTAATCTACTCACGATCATTGAGCGTGAGTAGCTTAATTTTGGAATAGTAACATTTTACACGCGAGATATTTCCAACCAGAAATATCTAAATTCAAAGTTGTTCCAAATTAATATTTTTCATACAAGACATTTTAGATAACCGGAAAATTTCACAATGCCCAAATTTTACTTTACTGTCGTTGTTTTCTTTTTCTCGGTAAATCGGGATTCATTGTTTTTTTTATCGTATGTTTTCATTCGTTCGCCGGCAATAATTGTTTGTTTTCTTTGTTTTTTTATTTGCAAGCTCGCTTGTTGTCACATGTTCGTTTAATTTCTAGTCATACTCACGAGGCTCATACGCAAAGCGTTCGCTCGTTGTTTGACAATGTGGACAAACGTTGGGACAGAGCTACGCTGGATGAAGATTTACAGAAACCGAGGAAACACTCGAGGCGAAACTCTTGTAGACTCTACCGTAAAAAATGCGACGCGCAAATAGCCGAGAGAAAACTTCTTTCACATTTTTAAATGCAGTATTCTTTCGACTGTAACCGGGATGATTTGAGCCCGGAATAATTTTAAAAAACCTAAGCAGACATTATACTGAAGTAATTTGGTCATCCAAAATAAGATAAAAGAAACGTTTAATTATTTCAAATTTAAAAAAATCTGTATCAAATGCATTCTGGGAAACTGACATTGATACTGGTAATATATAGAGAACTTTTTGACTCGTTCACATAAAAGAATTATAATATGAAACAGTGTCGATTTTTCTTATTCGTATATGTATGTTTCTATTGTCTAAAAATTAAAATGTCCATTATAAATTGTCTTCAACTCGCGATGGTTTTGAAAAAAGTCGACGCACTTTCATACGTAAGAAAATACTTTTGTCATGTATTTATAACGATTGCTCATAAATAATTTGAAAATTCAATGCACAAATTTTACCATTCAATATTACAATTTCTTCTTCATGTACCCTTTATTGCGATGATAATTTTGTCGGGGAATCTGTGCCAATTTTTTAACAAAAATTCTAACGTATACTCGTCTAATCTAATTTGTATCACTCGTGATCAATAGCCATAATTCCGCTGCCAAATTTTCAATACGCCAATAGTCCCTTGTTCAAATTGTTAAGCTCAGGAATCTTTCGTACTGTCTACTTCAATTCGTGAGTGACCGGTATTCGCAATCAAATTCGCACCAACGAAAAAAAAAAATCGCAGCGCGAAAATATCGGGAAGTGAGTAGACGCATGTCTGTCAAACACAAAAAATATGAGATCGTATCCGGAACGCGAAATTGGATTTTTCCACATTTTTTCGTGGTTGTTTTTTCGGTGAATGAAAATCCTTTCGCCTCTTTTTTTTTTTAGAGGTATTCTCTCTCATCTATCCCCCAATCCGTTTTATTCGATGGAAGAGTTTAATCCAGACGTTACACGTTAGCAGCGAATGTATTTCTAGGTCCAATTTTTTTTTTAGTGGCCCTTCGATCGTTTTGTTTAGAAATACTGGAGGCGATACAAAAAAGAAAACGTAAAGGCCGAAATTGATCGTCCAATTCGAGGAGCTGAACAACAAAGCACTCGAGTTCTACACGCGAAACGTAGGAATCAAGGATTCCCACGTTGTGCACGTCCAGAATTGTTTCAACTCCCCTGTACTATTGGTGGAAAGGGCTTATCGGAAAAAGTATACTGGCGTGTACTATTTTTAACAGCAGAGATATCGATTGCCGAATTATATTGCCGGACTCGACGTTAAAAAGGATTCTCAAAAACGCTAAGCAACACTTCGAAATGCGATACTTTATTCAATTGACACATTTTCCACGACGTCATAGAAGATTTTAACTTTTTCTTGTTTTTCATATAAATTTAGTATTTAAGGGGCTATTCTACTGTAACGGGATGAAAAAATCGAACTTTTATTTTTTTGCATTTTTCGACTCTATTCCATCATAGAATTGATATCCAATGGCTGGTAAGGTCGATTTTCACTTTACCGACTCAGTCAGTACGGCGCTAAAGTAGAAGCGCTGCGCGCGCTCGGCTCTAGTAGGGCTACTGGCTGCGCGTCTCTGGCAGCTGTTGGGAACAGTTGTTTTAATGCATGCCTGATCGTGAGTGTACGCATATACTCGTATACTTCTATCCATTTACTGTAAGCAGACATGTAGTCTCTCTTTTCACTGTGTGGGTAAAAGAACGCTCCACCTGTTAGTATCGTATAGTACAGTACACTTTAAACGCGTTTTTGTCGAAACAACTTTTTCACCGGGTGCTGGTGATTTCGGAAAAACGGCTTGACCAATCGGGCTAAAATTTTTACTGCATATTCAGCATATGTATGGTTATCGCCCGAACTAGCATCATTGTAAAAAAATTAATTCTAGCCTAACTTTCGCCCAATTTGTGACGGAAAAAAACGTGTTTTTCAAACACTTTTGCAAAAAACGACGCCGTTTTGATATTTTGCAATATAAAATAATAATTCTAGTTCGGGCGATAGCGACCCGTATACGGTTCAATAATCTTTTTGTATTTTTGGTTTCTGATTACCTGGAGAGCGCAAATCATCAACGCCAGCAACATCCTTTTATTCATGCCTTTACACGATTATTAATTGTTAAATAAATATACATTTATATACAACAACAAAAAATTGTTTTCCATTCTGCAAGAGTATACCATTAAGCGAAAAAGTTTGTACCGATATATGCAACAGTATTAAAAAAAAATATATAAAATATAGCTTGTTTTTTTATCAGCGTCGTAGTAGAATAGCCCCTCAACGGAATGAATTACTTCTTATTTCTCAAATATTATTTATAATGTATTTGGAATGTACTCCCGGTCTCCCGAAGCGCCCACGATTTTCGTTAAGATATTTTAAGCATTTTGAAAATATTTTTTTTACAGTAATTTATAGAAAAGTTTACCGGAGAAATTATTCTACAAGTGTGCACGCGAATTATCTGCAAAGATCGCATGTTTCGTAAAAAAAAAGATATGATCGCGATCTTTTTTCGTTCGCATGCAATTACGGATTCGTTCTGTTCTCGTCGAACCTACGATTGTTTCGCACGTTTTTCGATCCGCCGGATCAAACAGTACGACTGAGATATTGTTCCAATTTCGTCATTCCAAATTGGACGATGTTATCGTGCGGGAGTGCGGTCGACGTTACGATTTGTCACAGGATTCATTCGCTTGATTCGTTTTTCTGCTTCCTCGATTAAATTCCCAGCCCCTCCTCGTGCCTCTAATTGTCGAATAGGCATGAGAGCTCGTCGGATTGAGATCGACTAAAGAGTTGTCACGTTATTTTTCAACGTATTTCTTTCAAAAATCCAAATATTTAATAATCAACTGATGTTCTTCTACAACGAAGTAAAAAAAAATCCCAGCGTACTGGTAAAATTCCAAGCCAAGTTATCGAACGTTCAACAAAAAATTACAACTTTAAAATTCGTCTCATTAAATACGGCACTTTATGCAGATGACATTCTGGCCACATTTCCATCTAATTACTCATACACCAAATAGCTATAGATATCTGATATAAACTGCTCTACGCCTGTAAAAAATTCGAAAGGTTCTGTACGACAATAACGACAGGGCAACGCCGAATTAAAAAAAAATATTAATGATGAAACTTAGAAAAATGTGACTAGCGGACGAATTTTCGTAGCCGCGACGTTTCAGAGCAAATGTAAAAATGGCCAAATCTACTTTTGCGTGGATTTTTTTTTATTCCGGTTTATCGTTGGGAATGCTAATTTATTTTTTATGAAGCGCAATTGCAATTTACCGAACCCAAACAAACCCGAAATTATTCCAAGGTAAAGCGATGGACCATCCACTATGAAATAGTCAAAACAAAATTAAATTAAGTGGTGACAGGCCTTTCTTTGAGGGATCGTTTTCACTGTTAAAAACGTTTTTCCGGGGATAAAAAAAGTACGTGTCTAATAGTTTTCAATGCTTTATCACATATATGAGTTTCAACAAAATCGAAGGCGGACACTCAAGTGATGTTTCTTCTTAGAAGGGCCCTGCTTATGTCCACATAAAATACAGCCCTCCGCGAATACCTTAAAATTTTTATTTTACCCAATCCTTGATGCCGAGTAATTTATTCAAGTAAACATAATTCAAGATTCCATGGTCCGTGCTTTCGGCAATTTCGATCTCGATTTATTATCTCCAGGGCCCGGGTAGGTAGATAGCGTTGGGAATGGTCAGAAAAGCAAGACAAGCATGCTACCCCTTTCGAGCTTTTTATCATTTATTGGGTGTGACCTTTTCCATCTCTGACGCGGGTCAGACATGGCAAAGGTCAGTATCTATACTGGTAACTTATTCCATTTTTTCTCGCCCTGTAATCCCCGAAGCGTCGTTAAGCTCCATATAGAAAGGTAACGTATCAGCGACACTATGAATTATCGAAGCCGTGTATTTTTGGCACGGCGGAACGCATGGAATGTCAGGCAACCGTGCAGATCGATTCACCTGTGTTCGAGCATCGAAAATTCACTCATGCGTTCAGAGAGCTTGCGAGAGTTTGCACTACGAGATTTCGAAACCGAAAGCTCGCTTCGCCGATTGAGCCGAGAGAGGTCGAGAGATGTTGATGCACGTTTCCTTTCGCCCTTGTTATCGCGTTAACGGCGATCAAGCGTGATTTTCCATTGCACTACACATATTCATAACTTCGCTCTCGAACAGCCTCCCCCCATCTCTTGACGTCAGCCCCTTTCCATTTTCCCTCATCGAACCACGCCATTTCCGTTCGTCTTCTTCAATATATCGTTCCCTAATGAAAGTGCAGTGTAACACAGAACGATGTTTTTGAACATTGTATCGACTTCGTAATTAAATTGCTTTTTTTCAATCATATTTTCCACCAGCAGACTACACGGTTGAGTACAATTCCGGAAAAATAAGCTTTTTAATTCTCGAGTGTAAATTAATGGTTTTTATACCAAAAAAAATCCAAAATTTATTTTCATACAAAACTAAAGCATGGCTTCTGAAGATTTAAATCATTATTGGCAATCGCTTTTTTATTGGCTATAACAGAACAGTAATCTTCACCAATTTCCACTATCTATTGCGAATTAGTCTGCAAAATGAGTACTTTCTGAAACTATGGTTTTAAGGGCTTATACCTACTTGCAAATTTTCGAACCGGCGAATTTTGAACGCATTTTTCTCCAATGGACTCTTCCGAAATTAGTAACCCCGATAGCTTAAAAATCACTACACTGATGCTTTGAATTTTACTAGCTTCTTCTACATATTAAAAAGGCGTGCTTGAAAAAAGACATTTTTTCGAACATAGTCTTTTGTTTGGCAACGCAAATACAGCGTTTTTCGCCAAAAATCGATACTTAAACTTTAGACTGTAGTCATTTGTATAAAAAAATAATATTTTATTACATCCTTCGTCCAAGCTTTCGATAGTAAAAAAAATTACTGTTCACGTTTTTCCACAAAAAGTTAACGAAAATTTCTCTTTTCTCGATGACGAGGTAGGTGCAGCCTGTTAGGATTTTTTAAAGTTCACGATTAATTTTGCAGCTATCCAAATTGCAATGTTCAATTCGCACACAGAGTGCGTGTTAACTCAATTATTCATGCCCCCGTTTTCCCACGCAACTTTTTGTTCTCTTGAATATCGAAAAATAAATAATTGGATTAAATATGCAAATACGAACAAACCCAACGACGCTCGTAGATCCATCAGGACTTTAAGCACGGTTAGATATTCCTCCCGTACGATGATAACGCGGTTCTTTACTTCGCTTCGCGTTTTATATTTTCGTTTCGCATCAGCAGGGTTTTCTTTTCGTTTTTATCGTACCTTGCATACACCGTCTCAACGATTTGCTTTGACTTCGATAAAAAAGAAAATACGGCATATTTTTTTTTATTTTTTTTTATTACCAGCAAGAAGATTAATCCGCGTTCTGCTTTTGTCGCTGTCCTCGAAACCCTCGAGATCATCCTCGTAGTCGTCGTATTCGTACCTGCGTTCGCGTCTCTCGTTTCTCTCCATATCGTCCCTGTCTTCTTGCTCCAGCGAGTGCAACGATGATATATCACTATTCGGCGTCGCCTGGCGGCTCTTTGAGCGCTGATTCTGTAGTGCCAAACTGAAGATAACCGAGGCAGGTGGGGGAGTCGATATTTGCGTGCTACCTTGAAGACGACGCTGCAAATACCTCGCCAGCAATGCCTGAACCGCGTCGCTATCGGCACTGCCTGGAAAAAAAGCGAAAAGAAGATTCGACGAATTCATAAGAACGTTCGCAAATGACAATATTTCGTTATTTTTTTCTCAGGAGAGGGTTGAGGGCTCGGGAATATTTCCATTTTCGGAAATGACACTCCATCGTCCAGTTTGAGCTTTTCGTGAATTTTGAGCTTTTTGTGGATGTGGAGCTTTTTGTGGGGTTTTGAGCTTTTCGCGGATTTTGAGCTTTTCGCGGATTTTGAGCTTTTCGCGGATTTTGAGCTTTCCGAGGATTTTGAGATTTTCGCGGATTTTGAGCTTTTCGTGGATTTTGAGCTTTTTAAGGCCGAACGTCACATTCGGAAATGAATTTTTTAACTCGAGTTTCATAGCTCGTCGTTTGTTTTTTATCGGCATTTGTGAAATAAAAATAATGACGAAAGGAAGATTTGAAGGTAGAGAGGATGAGGGAGCTTTTTTGACGTACAGGATTTATCGTGGAAACGAGAAAACATTGTCACTCGTTGACGCATGAATCTCGCCGTTCTTCTTTCGCATACCCTGAGCTCCCCCCCCCCCCTCCTTTTGACCAACTTTCTGTAGAATCTTCACATTGACAAAGCCGACTTGCATCGTACTTAATTTTTCCTCGGCTCTCAACGGGCTACATCTGCTCAGGTGGATCACAAAATCGCATTTTCCAATATTTTTTTTCTCAATAGTATTACCTTTTAGCTATACTTATTCCATGAAAAATTAATTAAAATAGTCCCAAAATTGAATGAGCTACAGCTTCTAACAGTCGGCCGAGCAAACGGTAGCAGCAACATACTTCAAACTTTGAACGGGTTTTTCTCGAAACAATGTTTTCAAAGTTGGTGGACACGATCTCAAGAATCACTCGATGGATCGATTCCAAATTCATAGAAGCTGTGACGAGAAATGTTAAGAGGTCATTGACAATCTCTCCATTTGAAAATCGATCTTCGTTTTTCAATAGTTACGTGAAAACGACGAGTTCTTTCATAGATTTTGTATGCTCGAGATTCAATTCGTCGCCACGTTGTAAAAAAAAAAAACATTAATCGACGATCGTCAACGATTTGTATTACTTGAATAACCCGTTTAGTGTTTAGATTTCAGATGGACCGTTCAAGCTGGAGAGTGTCCACCGCCAGACGTCGCGAACAAAATGTCATAATTTGCCGACGGCCATGTTTTCGTTGTTTTTCTGTATTTTTTGAGTATTTTTTTAAGCCTCTCAATATGTGTATTATAGTTTAAAAAATTCGAAAATTTTAAACCTTAGTACTAAATATATAATATGTATCTATGTTAAAAATAAAAAATGTGTTAAAAAAACACTTTTTTTTTTCACCGACCGTTTCCTAGAAAAAGAGTCGGTATGTGACCAGTTTTTCGGGCTTCTAGGTAGCTCCTATAAAGCAAATTAGTTAGCAGCTTTTCTGCAAAATCTCGAAAGCTGAATCATTTTCCCCGACAATCAAAGTTATACGAATTTGTCGAGCTATGTTGGTAAAATAAAATAATTTTTGTCTACGTGAACTCCAAGACAGCCGATAATTAAAATTAAGGGAGCTTGGAGCTTCTTGAATCGATCTCCAGGTACCCCCAAGGAGATTCGAAACTTGGTGAAGAAGATACGGAATACCAGTAACGATGTACCTCGCCAATGTTGATAGTAAATGTATTCCGTTATAACCCTTTTTTTCTCATGTACTAAATCATAATATGTTGAGACCTTTTTCATTGTTCTCAGGTACATGGTTCTCAGGATATTCAATCTGTGCAGAGAGCCGAAATTTCGAAAATGGTGTGCTAAACAATATTCCATAACGTTCTAGGCATGAAGCCTCGAGTGTTCCCTTTGCACGAAGAGTAAAGCTGTCCAACATGACGAGCATGCTTCACGTCATAGACAAACGTTTGTGTATTCCATACGTGTATATACATACACACAGCCATGCGTGTATGCATACATGCACGCCCACGATATAAATAGGACTCCGTCTAGTAGCCTCGATTAAATGTGCACGGTCATTGGGTCTGAAAATTCGAGAAGTTTCGAGGGTTGTCAACGTCCTGGTTCAACGTCAACTCCAGCACATCAGGGCCGATCACTCCGTACCGGCAATTCGACACACGCCTGATGTCAAGCCCGATCAGGCGAGCACTCGACACCGAAGTTTCTGGCCACCATTCCACTCCACACTGATCCTCTGGCTCCCGCATACCTTCCCAGAGTACGCGAACTTAAATTGGATGTCGTTCAGAATTCATTCGCTCCGGAAAATTAGAAGTAAATGTATAAATGAACTTATGGAATTTTTTAGTGCTGGAACAAATTTTCAGTTCGGTAGAATATTAGTACAATTTTCTTCAATATCACGCAGACCCAGGTTTAAAGAAAGTGCAGGCAGGGAATGATACGAAAGGGTGCAATTGGCATAGGTAACACGAAAAAAAAAACGGCAACGGTATACGTCAGAAATCCGAAAAAACACTGCAATTTCAGGGTAACGTACTATTAAAGGGCTACATTAACCTCGGTGGGTCAAAAATTGCATTTTCCAAAAATATCTTTATTTGATAGTATCACCTTTTAGCTGAAAAATTCATTGAAATATTCCTAAAATTAAATAAGCTACTTTTAACAAACACTGTTTTCAAAGTCGGTGGACATGATATTTCGAGAATCACTTGATGGATTGGTTCCAAATTTACAGGAGATACGATGAGAAACATTCAAAGGTCGTTGACAATCTCACTTTTCAAAAATCGATCTTCATTTTTTAATAGTTACGTAAAAATCATGACTTTTTTCATAGATTTTAAATGCTTAAGTTTCAACTCGTCGCCACTTTGTTTAAAAAACGTTTAAAAAACATCGACGATCGTCAACGACTCGTATCAATTGTTAACTTGAATAACCCGTTTGGTTTTTAGATTTCGGAAGTACCGTTTGAGCTGGAGAGTGTCCACCGCCAAACGTTGCGAAGAAAATGTCATCACTGCCGGTGGCCATGTTTTCGTTGTTTTTCTGTATTTTTGTTGATTTTTTCGAAGGCTCTCAATATATGTACCTAAGTTTTGTAGCAAAAAATGCTTTTTTTACCAATCGTTTCGCAGAATAAAAATTCGAAATTCGACCATTTTTTGGACCTCCAGGTAAATGTAGCCCCTAAATAATCACTAGCTGCTATCAAAGGTATGGGACTCAAAAATTTCTGAAGCTTCGTCTTCAATTAAGTTATGTTACTGAAAAATACCATTTTTATTAATTATTTATTATTTAATATTTGTATCAATATTTGATCAATTAATTGTATTAATATTTGATCAATATTGATTGATATGGTTGTTCGTTACAGCGAATGAACTTTCTGTGAATAATCATGCCGTTGGAGGTTTATAAAGCGCCCCCATTTCTATTTCAATAACGCAACAAAAGCCGATCTACGAGTGATATTTCCTTCTCTGAAAGCACACTCGGTTGAAAATTGACAAGCATCAATGTGACAGATTAAATCAAACGTATAAAAAAATCAAACCTTGGGGATATAATATGGACGATTTCGAAAGAAAGCGTACCAAATCGAAACCTCGATACAGGTAAATATATGGGTGATCATTTTTGAGAACAACCGCAAGCTCTTTCGGACTATGAATTTCGGGTAAGTAAATTTATTTTGTAACCTAATTTGAAAGTGAAGGAATTAATAATAATACTGCTATGCGCTACTCGATATTATGATCAAATAATAACATAATAATAATCAGGGGAAAATAACACAACGGTTCGAAAGTTTGCTCGAGATAAAAATATCCATTCGGGGCTTTTATCTTGAAAATAAATTGTACCATTGAGCTCAATTTCCCGACGAATCCCAAGCAATGATGTTGACTATCAATTCTGGTGTAATTCATGGCCCAGCACCCTGGATGAATAACCCTTTCAGGTCTCGTCGACCCTTCGAACTCTCCCTTGAATACGACAAATCGAACAAAATTCCTCGACCATAAAGAAACCTACACCCCCTTCCGAAACGTAAGCTCGGTCAAAAAAACCTTCGCATTTGAAGTATGAGCTCGACTTTTTGGATAAAAGCATAAACGGACATAAAAGGGAGGAAAAATTATACTCCTGAATTATAGGGGTAGAAAAGGAGCGACTTGTATCGCGAGGGTAAAAACGTGTAATCGTGCTTCCTGCTTTATCACGATAATTTCGAATCGAAATAAAATTGGATTGCGTCATTTGTTATTCTCGTACATTCGGAGTTTTTTATCCGCAATCTCTGCACACGAGTTTCCACGAAAATAATTCGTTTGTGTGCGAATTTACATACAGGGGGGGTGTACATCACGATCCGAGGATCCCGATGTTGGGAGGGTGGCGTTAAACGAGGAAAAGCGAATGCTCAAATATCGATGTTGTATATATTTTGCACACATTAGTTTACCTCACCGTCGATTTCTTGTTTGTTATTGTTCCTCCATTTTAATGGGCGTCCATTTGTTTGCCGGCGATATAATATACAGTGGTCCAATGTTATAATTATTCGTTGGATAATTTCACATCGGTGATTCTATCATTTTTTCCAACAGATCGACGATATTTTCCAATCTCCAACTAACGACTTTCCGTTCAATTCAACGACGTCAGCACTGAACGAAAAAAGTACGAGTAGTGAGGGAAGTGGTGGACGCGAAGAAAAAGTCTTGAAAGCCATGATTCGTGGCAAGACGCAGACCGAAATGTCGATGCAGCGAGGTGAAGTTCATCGGACCTCGAGGCGTATTCACTCGGATCCTTTCAGCATGAAATACAAGTCAACGACCTATCACGAATGTAAATGTGACGACCGGAATATATCCAATTCGTGAGTCGTTTTTTTTTTCAACCCACTTGTTGATTTTATTTGTATTTACTTGCTGATTTTTTTTTTTTTTAATTTGCAATCATTTCGAATATTGGTTGAATGATGAATTCTCGTAATTTCCAGAATCGATTCTGTCCGTCACCCAAAAGGGACATTTTCAAACCTCACACTAGAGAATGACACCCCACCGCAAATGGTGATATCCAATGGATCGTTTAAAGACGAGAAATCATTACGTTCGCATAAAACCAGCTCGAGTATTACTTCCAACATCATCAATGGAGATTCTCAATATTTTAAATCGACACAAAAATCGCCGCATATTCTTCAATATCCCAACAACGAAAAATTCGAAGTCGCGGCACGAATAGACGAGCCAGCAATTGATGCCATTGAGTCAATTGACGTCAATAACGAACGACAAACATTAAATGACAAAATAGACAAATTAAGTATTAATGAGATACCACAAGAGAATGTTCATTGTCCGATTGACACAATCGGTACTTATACTCCTCTCCACGAAATCAAACACGACCTGACGTCGAGGAGTGAATCAACCCAAACCGAACGGATACACCTGATTCGTGCAGTGAGGAGTTGTCCTTCGTATAAGAAACGAGTGCGATTGACTTTTCTGAAGAAAATTCATCGCCACCCCGAATTTCAAGATCTATTGTTCATGTATAGAAAGTCCTCGGACAACCTGATTTTCGAGAAACGCAAGGGTAGTCTTAGTCCTGCATACATTTCGACATATGAAAGGTTTCGTTGGAAGTATCTAACAAACGGAAAGAAGGCTAATGAAAACAACTAGTTCGGACTTTATCCCACTTTTACGTTCATAGCTTGCTTTTTTCAGACTGTAATCCGGTGTAGATTGAAATAAATATGTTACCAAATTTGGCATCGTTCATGACAGTGGTACCGATTTTTTTACATCGCCTAGAACAATTTTTTTCAACGAGATTTATTTTTAATTATTTATTTTTCATACGAAATGGGCTGGATTTTACCGCGGATTTCAAACGGCCAGGTGGTAAGTAAATCAATATCTACGAAGAGAACGAACGAGAGGTTAGAAATTGTGCGGTCTCAAAATACTCATACATAGTTGCTATATCGTATATTTTTTCAAAATATCCTGAAAAATGTTGAATATTTTGCGATTATGTTTCTTATGGAATTTTTGCACGAATTTTGAACATTAGTGCAAAATATTGCAAATAGAACAATATATATATATAAATATGCACACACACACACACACACACACGCACGCATGCACACACGCACGCACACACACATATATATATATATATACAGGGTGTCCCATTTTAATCTTCTGATTTCTCTTGGAAAATATTGCTCGGATCAAATATTGTGTACAACAAAAGTTTTAGGGGTTAAAGGGGACGTTTGATAAAAAAAAATTGGTCGATCCAAAATTCAAAATGGCGGCGTTAAAATGGCCGACGTGTTTTTTTCAAATGGAAACATACCTTAATTTATCACCAAAAAATTTGTCAACTCGAAACCAACAAATTTGGTTGGAATTTTTTTTTTATAAAGTTCATAATTTTCATGTTTTTTAAAACTAATTTTATATGTATTCCTTATTTTTTTATATGTACTTATTTATATGTATTCCTCAGAGGTACAGGCTCCTTCCCCTTTTACCATCCACTTCGTTATTCCTTCCATTCCTTCAAATAGTCACAATCCTTCCAGAGCTCCGTACATTCCTTCCAGAGTACCCCCCCCAGAGTGTTGACAAGGGGACAAGTGGACTCGGCGGTCACTGAAGTTAAGCAGCATTGGAGGCTGTCAATATTTGGAGCGGTGACCGCTGGCCCGTGCACTGGTTTGCGCGTCAACCTCTGAGCGGGAGGCAGTTTGTCTGAGTTTCTGATGGTAATACAACTGAAACTCAGCCAAATATAGCCGCCTGTATCGGCTCAGGTTTTCCGCAGTTTCTGTGGGCCTTCGTGCAAATGCGATACAGTAGTGCATTAGGAAAGAGTGGCTGCGGTCAACAGTCTGGGGGGGGGGGGTCTGGAAGGAAGGTAGGGAACTCTGGAAGGATTTTGAATGTCGGAAGGAATGGAAGGAATAAAGGAGGGGTGGTAAAAGGAGAAGGACAATTAAACCTTCCCGGCTCCCATCCACCAGTCTCGGTGTATTTTTTCCCAACAATGATTACGTGTACACATACTTCATGCACTTCATTTTGCACATGCGATATACACATGATATGCATATAAAAAGTATACGTTACTACATTGTTACATGCCCCGGACTCGAGCTCTCGAATATTTAAATATCGCTCATCCACTAAAAAAACTGTCACAACACAAAAACGCTGTTTTGAAAAACGCATTCTAATTTTTATTTTTCACATTCGTTAAGCCACTGTGGCGTTAACATTTTATCCAAATTAGCCTCTAATGATTTTATTTATTGTGAAATTTATTAACCTTTTTATCCTTTTTTTATCGTATGGCATACTTTTCTCAAATAGCATTTTTGTGTAATGACAGTTTTTTTAACGGGCCATATGCATTTTCTCATGTAACTTCGCAGCTGATTCTCGAAGAGTTATATCGAGAAAGTTTCTTCACGGTAGGATTAATGTCCGAGAGAGTTACAATTCGACGAGCTATGAATGTGTCTCAATAATCAAACATTACTATAACCGCTGTATGTGCTTGGCTGCCCAAACATCATACTTCGTTCGTTATTTTATGAGAGAGAAAAAAAAGAAGGACGCGTGAAAACTCGTTTTCAGCTGGAGGAAGGTGGCGAAACGTGCTTGGACGCCGTACGCATCCTATCCGTAACTATTCGATATCGCGAGATCTGCCTTTAGCGTGGATTGCGATGCATTTCGACGGTATGCCGTGAGTGCAGCCGAACAAACTTTTAGAATCGTCTGACTATACACGGCAATTCCGCTCTCACTCGATCGGTACGTGCCACGGACATACGTTTTTTTGCCCTCTATTTTCTCGAAGCTCCCCGAGATGGTACGGAATTTCTAGCCGTCTCTAGTGCAATGCACCCTCCCATTAAGGTAAATTGTATATGAAGATACGAAAATACATTGAATATATCAATTACTTATCTTCTAATGACCAGTGACTAACGATCAGTCAATTATGTTAATTTGATCGAGGACTCCATGTCCAAACACTAAATGATTCCACTAGCTGGATGCAGTAGTCATCTTCAGAAACAATTATATCCCACACAGCCCAATATTCATGCGCCTCATTATTTGTAGGAAATTTTTTAACACGTATACGATCAGAACCGTGTTGCATATAATATCTAAAAACCACACGGATGTTAATCTAGGCAATAAGTATTCAAAATATTCATTTGGCGAAACGTCGTTGGAAAAAGTTATCTCAGAATAATACATCGTTAATTTATATTCCTTTTATTTTTATTTAATATGTATCGGTATTGAGAAAATGCTGTAAAATGCTAAGAATATTAATGACTAATGGAAACGAAATTTTTGACAGTTAGTAGGTCCACAGCAAGGGAAGGGATATTAAGTGCTGAACTGAATAATCATATCAATCCCAAAATGAGACGTATTCTTTTTAATCATTACTGTTATTTTCATTCCATACCCATCGTTCACTAAATTGCATTTATTATTATTCGATACCTATCATTATTTAGGGAATCCTGTAAAGTGCTAACAAAATTGGTGAATAATTGAAACGATTTTTTTTTAGTTAGCAAGTGCATCGCAAGGAAACGGAATTTCTGGGCTGAACTGAATAATCATATCAATCTCAAAACGAGACGTATTCTTCTGAATCCTTATTCTCATTTTCATGATATACCTACCGTTATTTAGGAAATATTAGGATATGCTAATAACATTAGTGAATAATTAGAACGATGCCTTTTGCAGTTGCTAATCCCGCAATAACGAAATGGAATTTCATTTCTTCTTAATCCTACACTGCAGTTTTTATCTTGGTTGCTTGGTCCATTTACTTTAGATTGTAGTTTAATTTATCTTCCTGCTCTCTTTAAGTATATTATCCTCTATAACTATAGATATAGGTTTAAAAAATAGAAACTGATATTTGTTAAAAATGTAAATTATATATATATATATATATATATATATATATATATATATATATATATATATATATATATATATATATATATAAATGTGTGTGGGTGTGTGTGTATATATATATATATATATTTATAAGAATGTTAATTTTCGTAGCCCATAAAAGTTTAAAGTGCTCATTTACATATTTAAATAGAAACTGAAATATTATAAAGATGTAAATGAATACTTTAACATTTTATGAGCTATCAAAATTAAATTCATATAAATATGACCTGTTGTTGAAATATGATATATAAATAAATCATATATTTAGATAAAATAAAATATAATATGTATGTATATTTATATATCTATAAGAACTTTAATTTCCATAGCCCATAAACATTTTAAGTAGTCATTTACACCTTCATCAAATGTCAGTTTCTATTTTTCCATTCGCACAATGAGCTACTGCAGCGGAAACAACTAGCCAGGCATAAACATTGCACAAACACGATATCCATACAGTGAAAGTACCGCACCATTTTCGTAAATGCTGCTGACGAGCGACACTGTTCCCGGATAATGGGTATGCTGATTAATGAGAACATGTTTAGAAGGGAATATTTCCAAAATAAAATTACGCAAGGGTCTTTCGAAGAAACAGAACTATTACTTAAGATTTTGTATTTGATTTGGGGTTGAAAAATGTTATTGGAATATTATAAATGATCAATGGAGAGTGGATTGGTTACCGATGATAATTTAGTATCAACGCCACGGATACAATTGAGCTTATAACGAGGTCTCCGATGTGCTGAGCTGCGGTGGGGGGAATGCGGTCTTGGCACTTTGAAATGCTCACATAGAGGAGCAGTCTGCCTATATAAGGTATGTATCTACTACGCTGCAGTCACGTTTCACTACATGCACTATGTTGTTGCCGCTCTGATTGGAATTCATTTCCAAAACTTGGAGCAACGTCTCCCTGCAAATTAGCCTTCCACAATATTTCACATTTGCAAACGCTACTACACCGGATGATATAGCACGAAACTGTGCAATAAATTATTCTAGAGGTATCATTTACAGATAGCAGAATTCAGGTATTTTTAGTTTTATTATTTTTTTTATTTTCTTTACTCGTTTAGTATTTTGACTACTCCGAAAAACGTTTACTTCGTAGTTGGAAAATACAACGTTAGCGTAAAATCTAATTATAGATTCTGAGTCTATAATTGACGAAAATCTATGACCGATTTTATGGTGCCGTTATATTTTCCACTTGCATCGAATAAACATTTTTTTAAAGTAGTAAACATATTAAATGAGTATGTCAATGAAATTAAAAAATAAAAAAACAGACTCTACCTGAATTTTGCTATGAATTTCTATAATAATAATAATTTTTTTCATACGATACTATGAATAAGAATTCTATTTCGCATTTATACGAAGTAAAAATTACGTGGATGTGAAATTTAATAGGCGGTAGTCCGACCGTAAATGGCAGTTACAATACGATATTTAAATTGATCAATTATAATTCTCTCCACCTAAAATTAGTGAGTCGATTATCGAGAAAATCGTACAACGTTTGGTCTGGTTGAGGAACAATTTAAAAACCTGTTATCGAACGCCGTATAAATTGTCGAAAATATGAGACTGCAATTACGTTCTCCAATCGTTGAAAGACTTTAGACACCCTAAATAATCAACAGGCTACATCTACCGCGGTAGGTCGAAAAATTGCATTTTCCAAAAATGTTTGTATTCCATAACTTTTAAATATATTGCCTGAAATTTTCGTTGAAATACTCCAAGAATTAAATGAGCTACAGCTTCTAACAGTTGGTCAGTACCATCAGCACCAAACTTCTAACTTTAAACACGTTTTTCTCGAAACACTGTTTCCAAAGTCGGTGGACATGATGTCTCGAGACCCACTCGATGGATTGTTTCCAAATTTACAGGAGATACGATGAGAAACATTAAAAGGTCGTTGACGATCTCACTTTTCAAAAACGGATCTCGACTTTTTTAACGTTATTTGAAAATGACGACTTTTTTCATAGATTTTGTATGCTCGAGTTTCAAGGCTACGCCACATTGTTAAAAAAAAAAATTTAAATCGACGATCGTCAGCGACTCGTATTTATTGTTAACTTAAATAACCCGTTTGGTTTTCAGATATCAGACAGACCGTTTAATCTGGAGAGTGTCCACCACCAATCGTCGCGAAAAAAATTTTATTTGCCGGCGGCCTGTTTTTGTTGTTTTCCTGTATTTTTTGTGTTTTGTTTGAAAGCTCTTAATATTTGTGTTTAACACCTTTGTGTTTAAAAAAATGCATTTCTTTAGCACCAACCGTTTCCCAAAAAAAAGCGAGGCGCGTAAAAATATTTGTTCGGGCCTCGAGGTGGATGTAGCACCTTAATTATCTCGCTTATCTAATTATCAGGGATAAATTAATTAATTTTGACTGCAGTAGCAGGAAAGGATCGTTTGTTCTTCATCTACAATCACCTGTGTGTAAAAAATCTGACAAATAAAAAACACCCTCGTGACATCAATTTTCCGTGTTCACGACGCCAACTTTGCCCTAAATTGTTTGTCTCCACGTTTTTCTGACCTTTTTCGCCCGCAGGAGCATATCCCTTTGTATATTTTTTCCGAGATCGTGGGGACGTTTGACGCGGAACACACTTACTAATTGGTCGTCCTTTTTTCAGTACTCCACTGTTCCGCCATTTGACGAACGCCGTTAATTGGAAAGCCCGAAGGGATCGTGCGAAGCTTCAGCTCCTACCTTCATCGTCCTCCACATTTATATCCGCCATCCCGAAATCAACCATTGGCAAATTGAAATAGAAAAAGGCCAAAATAGAAATAGACATCGCGCGAAGGTCAGATCGGACGATCGGAAAAAAACCAATTAACCCTTCAAATGCACGCTTTCGCCAAGAACCTCTGACTGCATGTGGGGTCGATCGGACCCCAGACTTTATTCAGATCGTTGTATTTCGGTAGATGTGATGTTTTGTTATTTTTTGTAGAGACGTTTTTTGTAGTCAATGATCCTTATTTTATGGCCCCAAATTTATTTTGTGAGAAAAACAAAAATTCAGTGCCGAAGCATTCGTTCTAATTAGGAGATGCGTTGAAACGATAGTCAGTTGAGGAAAATGAAGTCAAAACGACCCAATGCGCAGTCGAAGAGTTGATGCCTTCAGTAGAAATATCTCACCACTTTTGCGACCCTGTCCGCATGAACAGACCAAACGATTTAGTGCCCCCTTTTTTGACAAAGTACAAAAAACGAATTGAAATCCATACTTCTCCACAGGTTTCGAAAAGTCTCAACTGGAATCACATTGAGAGTGTCATTCTTTCGAAACCTCATCGTTTTTATAAAAACTTCCAAAACTTTGTGCATATCAACTCAGGAAAAAATCCTCGAGTGAAATTGCCTGTAATCGTTCGTTCTTGCATTTTTATGGTTCCGAAACCAATGGAAATCTTTGAGGAGGGAGATAGCTTTGGGCGAGGGAAAAATGGCTGATATTCATAATTTTTTTCCAAGGAGAGACTTCTTCTCCATTTTTGAGACTTTGGATATGTTTTATTACTACTTCTGGCTGTTACATGGTATTTTTAATTTTTTGTTAATTAAAAAAATGGCGGAGGTATGGTACGGTCTTCTAAAATGCCTTTTCAATCGCGGTGTGACGCAGAGCGAAAAAACGAATCGACCGATTCTGTTGAAATTCGGTATAAATTTTTCTAACTTTATTGTCTAAAACATGATCCTAAATGTTTTTGAGAATTAAAAAAAATATATTTTTGGTAGCAAAATGAAGCAATTTTTTCGGAAAATTCAATCTTTTTGTTTTGAAGGGTACCGTTTCATCGATGTTCAACATTTCTCGCCTTTTCTTGGTTCATATTCTGCGTATAAGTGTTAGTGCAAGAAAAACTTTTGTCAGCTTTTTTTCAGATCGATCTCGCCGACGCTACGGGTCACGCCGTCTGACAACATCCGCCTTAATTCGTTTAGACGACCACGTCATACCTCGCCCATTTTTTGAAGGGCCATTAAAAAAATACCATGTAACAGCCAAAATTAGAAATAGATCATACCCTAAATCTCAAAAATGGTGAAAAAATTTCCTTTAAAAAAAATCATGAAAATCAACAATCTTATTCCTTCCCTAAAGATATCTCCGCCCCCCTTGAGGCCACTGAGATATCAATAGTAGGGAGACGAAGATTTTCGTTGACCTAAATAAAAATCAGTTATAGCCTTGAGTATTTTTCGCACGGAATCTTTCAGGCTGTGCGCATTTCTGGCAAGGCTCCAATTCCTGCAATAAAAACATACATTTGCGAGATAAATGACGCCAAAAGCTTTCAGACCCACCGACAAGGGCACGAAGATATTCTCTCCTCCTTTATTTCTTCCCGAACAAGTTTCTTCATTTTTCTTCATCTCTCGGTTCCCCTGCTTTATTATGTACGTTTCGTTCGCATAATCGACTGACGGGAAATTTTATATTTTTATTTTTCGTTTCGGGGATAGAATCACCCCGATCTTTGTTCTTTTCTCAAAGAGAAAACGTAGGGGCCGTAAGACATTCACAGCGAGGAATGTGCACAGGTCGAGGAAGTCGAAGAATGGCGATACAGAGACTTGGACAAGATGGAAAAAGTGGCTCGCATTCTACAATCGACGGAGTTAGCACAAAGCTTCGAAAAAGTTAAAACACTTTCTTCAATTCAACAGCAATTATCCGAGATTCCGGATCCGGTTACCGGGAGATCCGTCGCTATCTTTTTGCATGCAACTTTTGCACAGTTGGTGGTGAACGATCGACGAAGCCAGCCTCTGATATCGAAATTCCCTACGCCCGTGGATATAGGAACGTTTGATACGTGAATCCGTGATGAAAAAAAAAAAACAAAAAAAGGCTAAGCTGGGCATCCGAGAGCTTTCAAAAGCTACAAAAGTAAAAAAGAAAAAAAGAATAGGTGAACCGTACATTCAACAATTCCTAGATAACTACATTTGTTCGAATTCCGCCACGTAATCATGCGCACAGTCCACTCAATTATTAATAAATTTTAAAAAAGGAAAAAAATAACAATGTGGTAGAAAAATAACTATTCTTTTTCGAAATTAATTTAGACGTTTTGTGCAATATCAATTATGAAGACCGGTGGTGCGGAAAATGTGAAAAGGTTCCGGAAGACCAACCGACGATTATTATATGATAATAACGCTTGCGGAACACGACGAGAGAAATTTTACTCGTTAATATCAAGTGCTTCTCAGAAGACAGATTTGTTCGAAAGCGTGCCGAATGAGGGACAATCTTGCAATGGGGAAAAAAAATGTTTCGCAGCTCGGAATGTTTTCGAGGAGTGGAGTGAGCGCAATTACCGAGGAACATTTTTCTCCGCACTTTTCGCTTACTCCTCCATCGCTATTATTCACCACCGGAATTTAAAAGACTCGAGCCAGCGAAGGGAGTGAATGCTTGCACGAGGTGCAAGCTGGCAGGACTCCCGACGAGTGATAGCTCGCTGAAAACGTGAAAGCTCGAGAAGCTTTCAGCTGCGAGAAGAATAATTGTGCGCAGTGATGAAAAATTAAAATTAAGGCTGTTGGACATTACGAGCGGTTCATTATTACCGAACGTTTCGGATTTCTTTTTCGTCCTATACCATTATCGGATCGTTATAAATATATATTTCTATTCGTGTGAATCAAAGGAATGTCGCGAAAAAAATGTTATGTAGAATGAAGGCCGACTTATAGCTTTGTAGGTGAAAAATAAATAAAATATGCAAAATGAATTGAAGAATGATTCTACTGAAATAGAAAACCAATTTATATGCAAATTAAATTTATTCAATAATAATAATGCTGCAGTCATTATATTGTTCTTGATACCTCGAAAACGTTTTAATTATAGTGTGGAGAATGCAGAAACGTGTTTTTTCCCCCAGCAGACTGGATGTTTGGAAACAATGATTGTAAATCGACAAGTGAATCAAGTACGAATTAACATACAATAAGTCAGACATATTGCTGCATGGTAGTTAACGCGATATGGAATGCACGAAAATCCACCAACATGGATCAAGGCGTTTCGAAAACAATTCTATCTCGCATGATCCGATATTCATGCACGCATCACTATTTCACGGAATAGTATTAGCGCGAATGCGATTGCAGCTCCCTAACGCAAATCATACCTGAATTCCGAGCGAATGCTAATTTACAAAATAAATATTGATAATATCTATGTGACTAAAAAACGTTTGAAAATTTAGCCTTATAAAATAAAACATACGCTGAACGATAAAATAAATAAACGTCATCAATATAAATGTCTTTTACATATAAAATAAAGAAATAATAATTCATTCCGTTATTTTTAATTATTTCGATTTCCATTTTATATGTATTGTTGTTTAAAGAATAGTATGGAAGGCTAATGAAATTCGTGAAAAAATAAAACTTTATTTTTTGCAATAAGTACACCCAGAGCAAGTCCAAGAATTCCAACTTTTTACTGATCCATATTTTTTCCTGTATTAATTATCCATTGACACTACAGAGCACTCACTCGGACCATGGTGCTAATGGCGTCGAGTTTGTTTCGACGAAGGACTTCGTTGAAAGAAATTTTTTAATGAATTTTATTACCAATGCACGGTATTTTTCGAATTACAAAATAAATAAAATAGAAACCACAATAATTAAAAATGACGAAACAAGTTTATATTCCATTATTTTATCTCTAATATAAATTTATTTTGATTGAATTTATTTATTTTATCTTTCATCGTATATTTTACTTTAAAGTAATAATTCTTCAAATAATTTTTCGTCGGATAAGTACTCAGTATTTATTTTGTGAATTAGCATCCGCATAATCATATCGATTCGGAAGCGACATGTTTTCCTTTCAATCCCGAAGTGCAGTTTTTTGCTTTATCATATTTTCTCGATTTATTCATTTATATTTCGCACTGAATTATTTTGCCGTTTTTCACTGATTCCCTCTTTTATTTATTTTTCTCCATCATTCCGCGGCTTATTATTTTATTTATTAATTATCCTTGGACACGACAACGCGCTTACTCGGCTAATGGTGCTAATGGCGTCGAGTTTGTTTCGAAGGAGAAATTCGTCAAAAGTGCACAAGATTTCACTTATAACGCATATCGATTTTCCGTGTAGCAAATGGGAGACCGGATTTTCAATCGCATTATATAATAATGGAAACGTGATTGCAAGGACGTATAGGGCGAGATTTGCCGGGGTGACAAACAAGGACGGAAATTCGTTGAGGGGTGGATTTGAGTAACAACGGTGATAGCTTATATGCAGCGAACCTGGCGGGGAAGGGGGTTTGGATTACGCGCTTCGTTAATTGAATTATATGAGCGAAGCTCAACGTGAGCTACAGCGATTTTCAGACTGCCTCCGTCGCTCGATTAGACCCCTGAATACACGTTGATGATAATAAATATATACTTTCGACTTCTCCCTTTCGTAAACCGTTTGCATTCTGCTGACTCCAGTTGCACGAACTTTTCCAGCCAACTTCCATTTCCTTTAAATAAATAAATGAATTCGGATTGGCAAATCCATTTATAATCTTGCTCGAGGTCAAAGTGGACTAGTTTTTAATTTCACAGGAATATTCTAAACTTGTTAGTTTGTGTTTATTGACAATAGTAAAAAAAAAGGTATTTATGGATATTTTAACTACTCAACGGGTTACGCCTACACATAAAAGTCGAAAAAACTCAATTTTGAGATTCTTTTTTAGAAAATCGTGATGATAAGTGTCCACAATAATTAGAAACTTGAAATAGTATCATCTGAAAAACAATCTGTAACTTTTATACGTAAAAATATTTAATTGTAATTCATTTATAATGTTAGGGCCATTACGGTTTGACTAACTATTATTTTCTCATGTAAATCGCTAGCAAAGAAAATCCTAAATAAACAATCCCTAATACAAAAAATATCAATATCTTTTTCCATCGGTCAAGAACTGTCGGCGGCTTTTTTTTATTGCTGGAGACTCGAAGAAAGACAACTGAAGGCTTAACAAACAAGAATAGTAGTGGAAGAATGAAAAGAAGATACGTTTCTCAGTCGTGATTTCAAATCCGCACTTTCAAAAGCTTCCCAAATAAGTCTAGAAGTCCAACGAGAAAACCGCAACAGCAAAGGAACAATTACTCTCCAGGAATTCTCACAAGACCAGCGCACCGAATGCACACACGATCACGACCAATAGTAAGGTGTAAGAACGAAAGCACAAAAATCAATGGGACGGGAAAATCATAGAACGAGAAAGGGAGGGAGTAGAGAAGAAGCGAGATATAAGCAAAGAAAAAGACAACAGCAGTGCGAGAAATAATGATAGAGATGTAGACTGAGGCAGAAACGACAGGAAAGAGAGAAATCACAAGTGCACGAACAGCTACCACTTTCCACCAGGTACATCCAAGGCGTCCTCTCGAATGTCCCTAAGGGCATCCGCAGCCATTCTCGAGATCTAATTTTCCAGAAAACCATTCGCAAAGATATCTCATGTGGTTTCCCAGACCCTCGCCCGGAAAGGCGTAGCTGCTACTCTTCCTCGTTAAACGAAATCAAATTGAAATAAAAAGAAAGACCACATCATGTATTTTCATGCCAAACGAAACATGAGGAGTCTTTGGGGAGCCAGCTATAGAAAATATCTTTCGTTATTATTCTTTTTTCCCAATATGCTATTCGGTATCGCCACTTGCCATCATTGTGTACGAGCCAGTTTTTTAATAGAATGTTGTTCCCTGATGCATCCACGAAAACGCGTTTTTGCCCAACGATCAAAATAATCATTAGGTCTGATCATCCACCGAACGACAACTTATCCAAAAAAAAACTCTCAAATATTTGGTACTCGATCAAAGACTGGACTTTACAAAGCTGAAATGCGAGAATTGAACGAAACTTGGGTGGCCATCATCAGCAGATCCAACACGAATTCATCAGCTGAAATTGCAGGCGCCAGTACTGCGAAAATCTTCGCGGGCTTGCTGTTCGAGACTGAGCAAAGACGAAATGAGAGTATTTTCGGAAAACAAGTCAAAGCAAGTGAAATGTGCTGAAAGCTCCAGGCATCAATGTTACTATTCCAAAGTATGCGGCTTTGTTCTCCTATGCTGTGCTTTCCTCAAACGAAAGTTTCCAATTTATTGTTCCGACTCTTCCGGCAACCGAACGACTTTTAGATTGAGGCAAAGGAGTGTGAGCCTGCAAATGTCTTGCCCAAATGCTTTTCCCGAGCCACGGAACTCCTCATCGCAAAGCTCGATGACCTCGAAAGCGCTCTTTGATATTTTCCTCTCGTCGATATTCTCTTGAGATTTAACGTCGCGAGGAGAGCTTTGCCGGGTGCGGCAGCATCGGAGATCGTACCCTAGCTCGACCACGGTAGGGCCCTTTCAATTTCGCGGTGGATTTCGGATCCCGATCCACTCGGCAATCTCTCGTACTCTTACGGTTTTTCCGCCTCGATTGTACCGCTTTCCTCGTCTTCCATCACCTCGCTCTTTGGAACCTCCAGTCTCTCAGATGGGATGGAGAAAGGAGATGATTTTTGAATCACCCTAACGTGCCATTCTTTCCTTTATCCCTATCCATACTTCGGTTTCGCAACTTCTTGAGCTTTTGCATCCCTATCGTTACGGATCTCACCCACTCGCACCCTCCCACGCACTCCCTGTCTCTTCCTAAAACTCTTTTCCTTTTCCTCTGCTCCTCTTCTCCGATCCGTCCCTTTTTGTAGCAGCGAGTTTATCGTGATCTCGTGGATATCGTTGAAAGCCCCTGATCCGAGGGTAGCAATTCTGCCTATGAGGGATGTGCGGTGGTCGATATTAACTTTGCTGTCGCCACCGCGACCTCTTCCACATCTAACCTATCGGGAAACAAACTTCTATCGTTGGTGGCGATTACGGGCGGGGGGAAAAATGTGGAACGATCGATATGCAGATGGGCCAAAATGTTGAATTCGAAAATGCCGAATGTTCGAATATAGATGGGTCAATCTTACTAGAGTCTGTAAAGTCGAAAATAACAATTACGAATATGAACATCTCGAAAGTTGATATATAGCGAAAAACAAAAATCAGATTTAATAACATAGCGAAAAACACAATATCGATGGGCCTGTATGCATAACACCAAATAATTCGAGACGACAATTCTCCGAATTAAAAAAATTGCGACGGTTCACAATGCAGAAAATCATTAAAGCGAACGGCCAAAAAGTCGAGTGGTTAAAATCGCGAAGGGTCAAAATGTAGAACGGCCCGGATGGCGAATCGAGCAATACGTTACTTGCGCTTCAGAGTGAAGCTGCGAGATGGCGCTGTCGGTCAGTCGGCTAAAATATCGTAAGGCAGTCATCCCACGTGACGGGCCCCACCACGTTCGTCATTTTGGCCGTTCGACCTTTCGGCGTTCGACATTTCGGGCCATCGACATTTTGCGTTTCGATTTATTGTTTTTCGCCATAGACGATATTACGCATATTAGGCACTCGCTATTTTCTGTTTCGGAAATATGGGTGTTCTACATTTTTCGATTCTGTATTTTTATGTTCCGAATTGCAGACGATCTGAATATTCGTTTTCGAATAAATTAGCTTTCCAATAAATAATGGTTCGATTTATAGTCATTCAATTTTTTTATGAGTCGACAGATAACATTTCGAATAATTGAACCTTCGTTATTTTGAGAGTTCATAATTCTACCGTTTCGAAATCTTTGTCGTTCTACATTTGGTCATTCGACATTTTTACCCCCACCCGCGATTACGCAGCCGAAAGCTCTATGTTAAATGAAGTACGTTCGCGAACTTCTGCAACGTCATGGTACAGCTTTCGCGGTAGAAGGACATGGAGTATTTGCTCAAAGTATTACTTCTAAAGACCACTATAAGTCGCACATGTGGAACTTATCGGGAAAAGTATATTTTCATTCCCAATACCTACTTTCCTCAATCGGTCGTCCGCATGTCAGATCGGACTTTGAACTTGCGGTAGATGTATTTCGTTCATTTTTAATCGCTCAAATTCAGCAAAAAAGCGGCACCTGTAAACGGTTCTCGTTTGTAATTGTTCGTTTACTTGTCATCTGTACTTCGCCATACCTTCTGCGCTCAGATGTGTGTTAAATAATAATATATAACGAGTTTTAAAGTTGGCTTGGGAAAAAGATAAGCCTGTTTTTGAGATGAGTAGTATTTAAAGTTCTTGTTAGGTTGACAGCAACAGCTCCCTTATGCATCTCCATTATTATAATCTGTACGCATGAAGCAGTTCCATGACTGACTTAACAACTGACTGACATGTGGACAACGCATAGTATAAACCGCTGAAGATAGAAGAAATAAAGATAGATGAAATAAAGATTGATGAAATGAAGATAGATGAAATGAAGATAGATGAAATGGAGATAGATGAAATGATGATAGATGAAATAAAGATAGATGAAATGAAGATAGATGAAACGAAAAAACATTAAATTTGGAAGATATATTCATAAGAGGTGCACTAAGAAAGAATTTTTGGAAAATCATATTCTAAGGAGGTGAAATGGGATGTAAACGTTTGTAAGGAAAATTGTATTCCTTGCGTGCATCAACGATTATATTCTACATGGAAAGCTTAAATTCTACATGGCAAGGACGGAAAAACCGCTACGTCTAGCAGGATTGCGCGTGACACGTAGGAACAGCAGGCTGTGAGAGCTACGAGTACAAGGGAGATCCCTCATCACTAGCGGGGAGAAAATCCGGTCGTCTAATTAAAATTTTCCCTCACCCTTGCTCCTACCCAACAAAATACTAAATTAACCAATTATTTTTCATATCAATACATATTATGTTGTCATTATTTTCATTATTATAAAAATAAATGTTTTTTTAAATTAAATTTCAATTTGATGATAAAAAAGATTGTATTGAGGATGAGAATTTTTGGTTGGAGTAACGTGTCCTTCTCTCGCCTTATAATGTAACGAAATTCGTTCGATCAGCACGACACCACCCTCGTTGTCACAAATAAAAAATTAGTTCGATAAAAAAAATCTTTTGGATTACGTATATACGATTGGTAATTCGCTGACTGATTATCGGTCGAAGAAAATACTCGGCTCTGAGCAGGATCGATAGATGTCGTAAGATTGACTAATGTCGTGATTACTACCCAAACGATTCTTTCACTTACTCCAATTATGAAATTAGCATTTTTTTTTCCATTAGAAGAAATTGTAACTACTTACTCTAATATAAAAGGGATATGCTAACTATTTATTCTAATTTCTATTTCTATTTATTATTCTAAACTTATTATTTTTTTAAATGTTTATATTTTATTTTATATAATTTGTGAATATTATATTTATTATTCTAGTTTATTATTCTAAACTATTTATTCTAATGTAAAAAGATATGCTAACTTCATGCTAGCATATTTTTTTATATTGGAATAAATAGTAACTATTTGTTCTAATATAAAAAATGCTAACTTCATTCGTTTTTCAATCATTTCCACCTCGAGCAGCTTCGTATTAAAATTCGACGCTACTGATTCGTTTTTCCGGAACTGAAACGATCGCTACCCTTCAATATTATGGTTTTAAGCTGCATCCGAAAATGAAAAAAAAATGCTTACTCACTTATATTTTTGTCTCGATACTGCGGCGACACACCCACGGTGAGGTGGATCATCGAAATCCAAACTACTAGCCAACACCGTTCCATGTTGTACCTGGAAAAAATAATCGTTATTTCGTTACTGGAAAAAGATCCACCGTGGATATCGAGTGAGCATCATAATTCGGTAAGTAAAAGCTGAAGATGATGTAGGTAATCTAAGTGATGAAGAGTAGGAAAAATACTACGTTAACCAAAACCGACACTGGTGGACGGGCAGTCGGGGTTCGGCTCGGAATGGGTTTTCCACAGTTTCCCTGTGCCCCTGGCAAATGCCTTATAGGGTAGCTTAAGACAGATATGGACGCGACGGAAGTTAGGTTAGATTTGCGGGTTCAATTGGGAAGGGCAATACGTAAAAACCCAACATACGTTGGAACTAAGGAAATAATAATAGATGATTTTTTTGTATACTACGTTAATGTGGCAGGTCCAAAGAAGCGAAATATTTTTTTGCACAGATTCCCAAAAATATATGCATGTTGTATGGACCCGGCATAATAGACTAATGGTCAGTTCTCTTTTTTTCCGAACGTCACATCCGAACTAGAATATTTCTGATATCTGGCATAGTTTTTTCTTTAAGTTAAATAGGTCGAAAAAAATAACGAAACTTGGAACTTAACGTTTAAAAACGTGCCAAAAATTCAATTTTCGTCATGTTTACTTTATTCTAGTTCCGGCCATACCCTTACGTCTACCAATTAAAATGCCGTTCGATTTTTTATTTCAGATGAGATTTTCTATTTCAAAATCTCCGGAATCATGGCAGCCGTCGACGAACTTTTTTTACCCAAAGAGTCTCCCGAACGGTGTAAGATCGATTCAACTCGTTATTTTTGTTTGATAAAATTCTGAGGGACTAAAAATGTTAATAAATGCGTGGTACAAATTCAACGATAGTGTGTTTTTAGGGTTCGTAAGAAAATCCCCAAAAAATCGAAAGAAATAGCTCTGACATGTGATGTTAAGGGCTTACTGCACCTGGGTAGCTAAAAAAGATCGATTTTTCAAAAAGGTGCTCATTCGGACGTACTATCCTTTGAGTGTCTAGCCTGAAAATGTCACAAGGAAATTCGCAGTAATGACGAAGTTGTAGCGTTTTGTAACTGACCGGGTGAGCAACGACTAACGGTTGGGGCGAAGGTGTCAAGCGTACTCAAAACTTTAAGGAAGCTTTCCAGTGTGACAGCCCGAAAAATCGCTGTTTTTCGCGATTTTTTTTTTTTAAAGAAAAAATAATCTTATCGGTCTGGTTTTTTTTGTATATTAATTGGGTATTGAAGAATACAAAAAAATTTTTTAAAGATCGATTTATTTATTAATTAATGTCTATAAAAATGATGAAACAATTGTTGCAGAAAATGCACTTGGATGTGGTGTCCACGTTGGGGGTCACAATTTTGATCTGAAACAAAAAACACAGAAAGATTATTGATCGGTATATAATTGGCTTTCGTGCTATGGAGGCTTTTTTTTTTTTTTTTGCAAAAATGGCGCCGGTTTGAACAAAAAGTATCGATTTTAGCATTTTTTTTGGCAGTTTTTTTTACAAAAAAATAGGAAGATGTCAAAAAAAAAAGCTTCCATAGCACGATAAACAATGACGTTAAGAATATTGTGTAAAAAATTCAACTCGATAGCTTTAAAACTCTGCCCTCCAAGTTGGACACCGTTTTGAAAAATGCTGTTTCGAGAAAAACGCGTTCAAAGTTTCGCGGTAGCTGTAGCGCTCCGTTGCCTTCTTCCAAGAAATGCTGTACAGTAACCGAAATAATCTGAATTTCGGCATGAAAATTTCAGGGAATATTCGGAAGAGTGTATACTATTCAATAAAGCAAAAAAAAAAAATCGATTTTTTGAAAATTTCACACTGGAAAGCTCCCTTAAACGGGTTTTACTCGAAACAGTGTTTTTAAAATTGGCACCAGAAATATCTCCGCAACTACTGGACCGATATAACTTACACATTTATGCTTCACACAATAATCTAGCACTTCTCGACCCGTTTTTTCGATACCTGACATAGTTTTTTTTTCATCATCAGTACTGAACAATTTAAAGGCAAAAAATCGCCTGTTCTATTCCAGTCACTCCCACGGCCCCTTAACATTTAATTTGTAAATTCACGCTCGATAAGTACTAGTTTTATCTATCTACTTTAAGAAACAAATATATTTTTTTTCAGATAAAAAATTGCATTGGCACGTCTGGTACCGCTATCAACAAAGACACGTCCCAGGAAAACGGCTGCAACTTTTTTATCGTTTAAACATTTTTAACCATATTTCCACACACTGTAGATAAAATATGATACTTCATAATGTATATCATGGTTGTTACGTGAAATGCACTTTCATACGCAAACAAAAATTCTTAAACATAATCTTACTTCTAGCAGACTCAGGTCTATGTAAGCCCTTTCCGCAAATGTTAGATTTAAAATCCCTTCCCTTATCGCCAGATCTCATACATACTAAATTATTAATTCATGCCGTACGCTACTCATCAGATTGGATTATTGCCCCAAAGGAACATACTCGAGATGAAGATCCCCAAAATTCGTATGCAGTCGTCGATCATTCACGAACGAATCATGAACGAATAGTGAAATCAGAATGCATGCGATGGGCAGAATAATGAAAGCGGAACGATTGACGATGCACGTTCCCACACTGCAATTAAACCTGTAACACGGTCTTCATGGCTCACGGTATTTGATAATGGTATCCGAGGTGGTTACCAAAGTATGAAAAAGCACTCTGTGTAGCAACAATTTCAGTAATATTTTCCCTGGCCATTGATACATTGCGGTTATTATTCGCTCGTACATATATAGAAGCCTATAAGGGTCGATATATGTGTTATCGACGAAAGCTGATAATCTGCTGATCGTTTCCATTTCATATGCGGACCGCATTGTATATTATCCCCCGTCCGTTTCTCTCTGGATTTCGTGAAACATTACTGCAAATTACCAGAGATAAATTCACAAATAATCTACAACAGCTTTCCCTTGCGTGCCGAAGAAACCCTTTCATCGTAATAAAAATAATGCACAACTTTTTATGCAATAAGTAAATATTATTTTGGAGACATTCGTACAGCTGCTGATAAGGGTGAATGGATATTCAGAGATCCAAGAATACAATCCTTCAGGAATAGTCTGTATTTTTTAGTAATGGGATATTTCAACTCCGAAGATAAAAGTTCTTTCCTGGCTGACGAGAGGACAGAGGCGAAAGCCTTTATTTTTTAAAGGACAATCCCTCGGGGTCGCGTGATCTCGAGCATGTTTATTCCTCGGACCAGTGAGCTTATTTATCCTTGAAACGTCCCTTTCTCCGTGAGCCCTCATCGCTTAAAGTTCACTCCCTGATCTTATACGATCCTTCATATCCATGGCTGGTGAGGGGTAGTTTGGGTGGCTGCGAGGGAACAGTTCGAGTGAAGGAAAGGTTGGAGAACTCAGGCTCTGTTATCCACGTCCAGTATCTCGTTTCACGGCTAGACGCCTCCGGATACTCCCATCGGACATCTCCCTCACCCACGGAAACTTTCGCCACACGCTCACGACGTTTTTATCCGAAAGGGGAGAAAAAATATGCCTCGGAAACAAGGACATTGAAAATCCAACAAACCGACAGTTTGTGAAAAAGCAACAAAACGAATTTCCAATGGGAAAAGTTTCTTCGCGAAACCACGCGATCTTTTCATTCGGGGAAAAAAATTGAATTAATTGAATGCATGTTATTTTACAAGCTCTACGGCTATCGATTTGCGACTGAATCGACAGTTCAACCGACGAAGATCCGTATCGTGCTGAGTATCCGACCAGGGTTGGGGCTCGGGGCTCCTGGGAGTGCGCTTCAACGAATGGAGAGCCTGCTCCGGATAACGATGAATATAATGCTCCACCTCCCAATGGCTCGGAAGCAATCAAGCCGGTTTACGAAAGTCTTACCAATGATAACTTGTTGGAAAGATGCAGAGGTGCTTTTACACAAAACAACAACGGAAGTTACAACCAGCTCATCTGGAAGATGAGCCCGAGGATTCTTCCGAGTGGATCCATTTCAGTGGAAACAGCTGCCTACGTCGCTGCCTGTTTTTCCAATGAAGGATTCGGTTCACTATTGAACATGTGGCAAGCGGTGGGAGTAGGGCGGAGCGGGCCCTTATGAGCCTCGGGGTCTCCTGCGCCACCCATACTACCATACAGACGGTACATGCTAGATCCAAGTGCAGGATGTCAGCAGAAGCGGGAGGCACTTGAATGTCACGTACGTTACTACTATTTTCGCGGCCAAAAGTTAAAAAAAGCAGTTCGTCGTATCTTTCGGTCTCCATGCCCATGCTTGTGGTGATACGGCAATCAAGCAAGTGTATTTTGATTTCATAATAGTGTATTTACACGATAACAGAATAAAAAATAATCCAATCTTAATAGTCTTAGGGTGACTCCGTCTAAGTAGTGAAAAATGGAGGGAGGAGTCATTTAAGGGGTTACCCCCACTTGCGATTTTGAAAAAATCGTTTTTTTATTGCATTTTTTTTAAGTATAAGTATGTGCGAATATGTCCTGAAAATTTCAAGTCGATCCGAACAAAATTGACTGAGATATGAGCGTTGAAAGCGAAGAATCCGTTCTTCGTGTAAACTGAAATTGAAACTTTAAACGCGTTTTTCTCAAAATGGCATTTTTGAAGTCAGTGACCAAGATTACTCGAACACTAATGAACCGATCTTCTTGAAATTTTGCAGGCTTATTTAATACATAAAAATGTAGTCTTTAATCATTCGATTTTTTTTTTCGTTAAAATCGAACCATTAACTTTGACTGTCCGCCATTTTGTGAAAAATGAATATTTTTTAAAATCCTTCGATTAAAGACTAGTTTATACTTATATTTGACTAAATCCATCGGCATTTTTTTTCAGATGATCCACTTCGCCGCAATGTTGGTCACCGCAAACCGTGTATATAAAAACATTATTTCATTGACGGCCATTTGCTACTAAACAATGTAATATTTTTCAATAAAAAAAATTACTGAAAGTTCTTCAAGATGTGTTCTTTAAGATGGTATATTGATCGATTAAAAAAGTTTTGTAGTTTTCTTTAAAAAAATTCTTGAAAAAGGCCTTTTTTGCGCTACAAGTGGGGGTAACGCCTTAATCCATCATTGAGAAAAACACGTTTTTCTCGAAAAAAAATCTTCGCAAAATCGATGACCACGCTATCTCAAAAATCACCGCACCGAACAAGATCAAATTTGGCAAGTTTCTTTTGCATACCAATAAGCAGTGCGAAAACGAAAAAGGGTAAGGTTCCAACCCCCCCCCCCCCCCCCGCCCCGCCCCCCCCCGATTGAGCTAATATTTTGCACACAAAACCTACGTTTTAATGTTTTAAGACAACCCCTAAAGGGATTTTTGGTGACGTGCAATAGTTTTTGGGTTTGGATTTGTTTGGGTTGTTTGGTTTGTTTGGGTTTTGTTGTTTGGGCAAAACAGAGTGCGCGATCACACATCTAGGTATGCACGGAGACGTAGCAGATATAGATATAGGGGAGACCGGGGCAAAATGGTATAGCGGGGCATAATGGGACCGGGGCAAAATGGGACCGGGGCAAAACGGGTTTGGGGCAAAATGGAATAGTGAAAATCAACACTGCTGGAAAATACGTCATTGGGGCAAAACGGGACTGGGGCAAAATGAGACAGGAAAAATCGGAGATTGATTAATCGTAGTAATTTAACATTAAAGAAGACGACAATTTTTATTTGTTAACTCAATCGCTTAAACAATTATTATTATTTTGGACTTTACAACAACAGTTCGTGCTCGGCTCGTCAGGATTCGTTGAATCCAATAAATTTAAGTAGGGGAGACCGGGGCAAAATGGTATAGCGGGGCAAAACGGCACTGGGGCATAATGGGATCGGGGCAAAATGGGACAGAGAGGAGTGGAATATAAAATTGGGGCAAAATGGGACACACAAAAATGAAGTGTCGCAGCCCGCTGAATTTGGGGCAAAATGGGATGACAGGAAAATTCATGCTTCGGCTCTATGAAAGAGCTGTTAAAACATAATCTAATCTAAATGGTGCTTGTAGTTCGTTTCAGTCCACATATACGCAGACAATACAGACTGACCGATATATTTGTCGACACATATCCGTCGATTTCATGGGGAGCGGCGGTCCTAGTTTCATAAAACAATTTACGTAAAAATTGACAAGAGTTAGATTTTCATCAATGGCTTGAAAATCAGTATCAGTAACGTGCAGTTGGCAGAAAATAAATTTAAAAAGAACCAAAAAATTGCACGCGTCAGATTATAAAAATTACTTGATTATTTAAATAATTAATAACGACAAAGAAATTGTACCAATCGAATAAGAAGGCTCAAATAACAATTTACGTCAAGTTTGGTACAGTTCTGACCGCAGAATCAAAAGTAATTGTTTAACAAACTTTAATAACAAATGAAAAATTAGTATTTTTTTGAATGTTGAAGTACTTAAATTTATTGGATTCAACGAATCCTGACCAGCCGAGCACGAACTGTTGTTGTAAAGTCAAAAATAATAATAATTGTTTAAGCGAATGAGTTAACAAATAAAAATTGTCGTCTTCTTTTGTAAATTACTACGATTAATCAATCTCCGATTTTTCCTGTCCCATTTTGCCCCAGTCCCGTTTTGCCCCAATGACGTATTGTCCAGCAGTGTTGATTTTCACTATTCCATTTTGCCCCAAACCCGTTTTGCCCCGGTCCCATTTTGCCCCGGTTCCATTATGCCCCGCTATACCATTTTGCCCCGGTTTCCCCTACTTCAACATTCAAAAAAATACTAATTTTTTATTTGTTATTAAAGTTTGTTAAACAATTACTGTTGATTCTGCGGTCAGAACTGTACCAAACTTGACGTAAATTGTTATTTGAGCCTTCTTATTCGATTGGTACAATTTCTTTGTCGTTATTAATTATTTAAATAATCAAATAATTTTTATAATCTGACGCGTGCAATTTTTTGGTTTTTTTTTGTTTTTATCTTTCTTTGTTTTTTTTTTAATTTATTTTCTGCCAACTGCACGTTACTGATACTGATTTTCAAGCCATTGATGAAAATCTAACTCTTGTCAATTTTTACGTAAATTGTTTTATGAAACGGACCGCCGCTCCCCATGAAATCGACGGATATATGTCGACAAATATATCGGTCAGTCCGTATTATCTGCGTATATGTGGACTGAAACGAACCACAAGCACCATTTAGATTAGATTATGTATCAACAGCTCTTTCATAGAGCCGAAGCATGAATTTTCCTGTCATCCCATTTTGCCCCAAATTCAGCGGGCTGCGACACTTCATTTTTGTGTGTCCCATTTTGCCCCAATTTGATATTCCACTCCTCTCTGTCCCATTTTGCCCCGATCCCATTATGCCCCAGTGCCGTTTTGCCCCGGTACCGTTGTGCCCCGCTATACCATTTTGCCCCGGTCACCCCTAGTCAACGCGCGTAAAAAAACTGTAAAATTCAATATCTCGAAAACTTTTGCGAGTCGCAAAAAATTGCTTTAGGGGTTGTCTTACAATATTGAAAGAAAGGTTTGTGCAAAATTTCAGCTCACTCGGAGAGAGAGGAGGGGCTTTTCGGAACCTTATCCTAAAGCTGGGCTCTGAAGTAGCGAACAACCTTCCAATAGTCACTGTCATTGAACCAGACGATATACATATATGTAAATTAAAGATAAATAGACGGGATGCAGGCTTAAAATCGACATTTTGATATCTATATATTACAATATCGAATTCATACAATTTCGACCACAGTTTTCGCAGGCTAAAGTTTTTTTAAACTCGTCCACGAGAAGTGTGCAGCTGGGCGATAAAATAACTGACAACCGTACAAAGTCACCACCATTAAACAGGACCGTTTTTGCGTAGGAGAGAAGCTTCCGAAGAAAAGAAAATCCGCGTACGACGAGGAGGATTTGCTTAACTTTGTCGTAAAGGCCGTCGGGTGAGAAAGAGAAGTCATTCGAATTCCAGCAGTTTTATCTTTCTTAAAGCTGTCGAGTTTAAGCGCGAATCATAGGGGGAGGATTTCTTTCCGAGACGAACGGGTAGGAACGAAGAAATGACAGAGTTAAGCCGACATTGGAGCTGTGCGGAGGAAAACAAAGAATGGGACCAGGAAGAGATGGATAAGGGGCTGGTGTGTGTGTCTCTCTCTCTCTCTCTCTCTCTCTCTTTCGTTCTCCTTTTCACCTTTTTCCCACACTTCTCTTTCACTTTCTTCCGCAAGCTTCCTTATTTCTCCGACCCCACAATGTCGCGGTAATGTCCACCATTCGTCAGGTACGTCAAGAGGCTTCCTGCCGAGCTTTTCTTCAAATCCCGGCGACCCCAATTTTCATCTCTTCACGGCCAGCGTCCACAGTGAGATGAATCGAAGGAGCGTGCGTGAGACGGAACGGTCTTTGCAGATCGTCGAAGTAATCGAACACGAATAGCACGTCGTGAGAAAGGAAGTCCTCACTCATGTCGAAGGAAAGAAAACTTTTGTTTTTAATTGTCGAGAATTTCCACAATCACGAATATGAAAGAAAAGAAAGAGGTTTGTGCAAAGAAATCTTGTTGCTA
Organism: Ophion costatus; assembly: GCA_951751655.1. Classification (NCBI taxonomy): domain Eukaryota; kingdom Metazoa; phylum Arthropoda; class Insecta; order Hymenoptera; family Ichneumonidae; genus Ophion; species Ophion costatus. The sequence goes on along the minus strand of OX632359.1, from coordinate 35,689,325 downwards.
AAATTCGCCTACGCTGCAAAGAAGCTTTTCTCTTTATCCTCCTTCGATTCGACTGAATGTGAAGAATATTTTTGATCGTTAAAAAAAATGAATTTCAGTATTATTTTAACGAGCAAACGAAAAAATATCATATTTCGAAAAAACCGAACCGACGAATCGCCAAAATATTTTAACGCCGAAAAAAATTGAGACACAAATGAAGCAGTTCTGCATTTAAAATTGTTTCCAATTTGCGCAGGTAACCCAATTATTTCCGTAGAGTTTATTGTACGTGACCATGTAGCGTTTTTTTCCCGCATACGATATCAATACGATCCAATCGAAACCATATTACTCTAAAATCAAATTTGCGTTCAATTACTCGAGTTGCTCGTGCAGAAAACACCTCACACTATTTTGCTCCGGCAGCCCTTCGGCTGCTATTTGATTCGACGAATCCGAGTTCGATTTATTTATACGGAATGTGATTTTGCGCGACGGGTTGGCCGACACGAGAAAGAGGAAAAACTCCATTGGGTGTTGAAGGGAGTTCTGCCACAAAGCATTAAAAAAATAGGGAAAAGGTTTTTTCGATCATCTCCTTTTTGAATGGGAAAATCCGTCGTTGGCATTTGTTGTTTTGATTTTTCGAGACGAAATTATTGTGAAGAATAATCAAAGAAACGATGGATGAAGACGAAAGTACCGATTGTTTTTTTTCGTATGCTCCCATGGCTTTGTTGGACCTCTGAGCAGCAGCCTGCTTCCGTCCGATCAATCGGTCTCCACGTCAATATACATGATTCACCTCTCCTGCATCTGCCATAACGATGTTCGTAAGAAATCCCTCGAAATAGGATAGAATTCGAATGTTTCCAAAAAAAACATGCTAAAGAAGTGGCGCTTGAAAGAGGCAAAACTGCATAGCAAAAGCAGCGAAGAAGGAACAATTGGAACGACTTCGACTTCTTGCGGGTAATCCCCAGCTGCAGGCAGTAGGAAAGTTTGGATGGGCCGATCTATGAAGCTCCATCGTGTTGCTATATACACTGTACAGTTACTACGTATACCAAAAATGTCAGAGAACAAAATAAAAGGCCAACAGCCGAAAAAAGACATCACGGACGGTGCACGAGGTTGTTTGCAGTGTATGTAGTGATAGTATCGGAACGAAAAATCAATAGCTTCTATTACCGAACTATACAATACAGTGACCGTGTCTGGAAGATCGCCCCCCCCCCCCCGTGGTTTCCGACGCTTGTTATTTCTTCCACACAAAGCTTCTTTTTACCCAGTTCACTTCCGGTAACCCAGTCAATACCTCCTTTATTTTCTACTTGCTTTGTCGGATCCCACAACCTTGTTCCTTCAAAGTAGCAGGCCAATTTTCTTTGATCTCCCCAACGGCAAGCCGAAACGAAGGTCCAACGGGGCGAGCTTTCAGTACGGTGATACCCCGACCCAACGATATTCCTACTACTCTTTCGCAATAGTGGATAACAGCTAATTTTTTAGATGTTCAGCATCTCGCAATGAGTCGAGACGGGAAAAAAGCCGATGATTGTTTTAAAAAACGTTATAACGATGTATTTAGGCCGCAGGCGCAATTTTCAGAGAAAAAACAGTCGGCACAGGATATAAAGACGATAAGACTTTTGACTGACTACAGATACTCAATTTTTGTATACAATTGGTGACGTGATTCTCATGGATGTTTCATATACATGAGTAACTGATGTTATGTATAATATTCAACGCGTGAGATTGCTTTGCAACTTTCAAATGTTTCGATTCAAGTGATGCATAGTGGAAAATGTATCTACATTTTCCATCCGACTCATTAAGATATATTACTTGGTACATTCTATGAATAACGCCGAGTAGCCAAAATCAAAGCTTGACCGAGGGAAATTTGTGGCCACCTGTTGCATTCAAAATCGTTTCATTGGCCTGTCAGTCTACCTCATACTGCTCCACATCTTCTTTTAATAAAACCCGACAATCTTCATCGCTGCAAGTAACGCTCGTGACTACCCGTTTCAAGCTAAACAAACGTCTCACTTGCTCCAATGAAGCCTGCCCCTGATGGAATACAAAACGTATCGGCAGATTTACTTTTCACCATTCGATTTATCAAGACAAGGAAGGAAATTTTTCAGTTCAATTTAGGAAATTGGAGCGGTCCGGTTGAGTCAAATGACAGTTTAATGATTTTTTTCTTCAATGACCCCCAAAAAAGTGTACACGGGGTTATTCTGTAGATGCTGATTTTTCATAAAAGATATCGTTACATAGCAAAATTATGCGTTTTCACATTTGTATTATGTGAGTAAGAAAAACTTTTCAGTTACTGCCAGCTTGAAAAAGTATATACTTATATGTGAGTATATGCTCAAGTAAGTATATAAGTATATGAGTATATATTATCGATGATTATTATGAACAAACTGCCTCAGTGAATGGTTTATGCAACTCAGAATGAAATTCTAAGTAATTTATCATTATGCCTGTTTATATTTATCCCACGAGATTAGTTGGTAAATATTGGGAAGCGGGGCTCCTGCTAGAATCAGGTTAATTTTCTTCAAAGGTTCAAACAAACCCAAACAAAAACTTGCCTGTTTCTAGCAGGAGCCCCGCTTTCGAATATTGACCGATTATTTATTATTATCAACAATAAACATTAAGTCTTGCCGAAATACGGCAACTTCGCGGACATTGAGGTTGACAACAATGCTCTTCATTCGCCAGCCAAGATTTTTTAAATCTTTTTATTTTATCTTTTCCAAATGTTAACTAAGGTTCTGTTTGCGTTAATCCATTGTTAAAAGGGGTTTATTTTAGTGCTGAATATTAAAAAAAAACCATCGACCCTAGTATCTCGCTCATCTAACCGCACGTAAAATTACATACCTTAAATTATTTTTGATCTCTGGTGTTTTGTGGTGAAAACACTTTACAAAAATCGTAAAGACTCCGTATAGTCTAGACAATAACATATATTTTTATTTTCCCAAAATCTCGGATTGTAGCTAACGCTCCAAACTCCTCAAGAACCTGGTGTTCGTCGTAGGAGCATGAGAAAATAAACAATTATCTGTTGTAAAAAGAAAGTTTCGTTCTCATTTTCGGTTAAAAAAAATGGCTCTGTCTACTTTTGCCTTTCTGCTCGTTTAACACCCTACTCTTTTATCTGAGTTACCCCTTCGGATCAGCCCACAAAGCTACCAAAGAAAAGCTTACTTACCGACAAAAAGACACAAAAAGGGGCGGGGGCAGGGCACACCGATGAATTATAAACGAATAAAATGAAAAATATCATGATAATAAATGATTCTGGCCTGTGCAATGAGCAACCCCACTTGTCGAAGATTCACGCGACGGTTACAATTGTCGTCACTCTCATTATTTCTATGGCCGCAAGCGAATGACGGTAAAACGAATAATAGAAGGTCGACGTCACGCATTCGGCACTAAATTTAATGAATAATTATTTGATGAACAGGGAACAAAAGGAGAGAAGAATTAAAAACGATGGCGAGCGTCGAGGGCCACGGAAGAAGGAAGGGATCATTGGAAATGGTAAATGCACGAGGGAAACGAGGCGGCGTATGGGAGGGAACGTTACACTTCCTTGACGCTGATGTTATCCGCGCGCGAGGTCGCCACCAACCGACCTTTCCGGGTTATAATTAAACGAGTCCCGGATCCCGACACCTTGTTCCACAAACTTGTTCGTTGCCCTTAGATGGTCATTGAATCGACAGTCGATTTACAACGACGATTTTTATCTCCGGTATAGCTCACACTTTCTAAAGAGTAAACAAAAGGGCCCTGCAGGAAAGAAAGAGAGCCAGCCACGAAACGAGACAACCATAGAGAAAGGAACAGGAGATCAGAGGTAAGAAATATTTTTCTGTAGTTATTCCCGCTTTCTTTCTCCGTTTTGACCTTAAGGGGACGAAGTGTGATTTTAAAAATTTGTTAACACAATGCAACTTGAAAAAATAATGCATTCCTTTTCTCTGTATATCTGAAAATGGGCGATATGAAATATTCCAAACGAACGCTTGGATGAGTAGTTTTTCCAAAAAATTCGCAAAATCATCATTTTTACAGTGATAGAAGAATTAATGAAATTACAAAACGGAAATTGATTTTAAGGACAGGTTAAAAATGGACGGACTTTGAATTTTTCGAAATATGAAATAAAAATATGAAATAAATACGAAAAAAAATAAATTATCATTTATTTAAAAAAATCCAAATTGGCGACTCCAACTCCCGTCAAATAAAGCCATGCACGGCGTGTTTCAATCTACGCGGAGCGCTCCACAGCCTTTCCAGTTCATTTGAAAGAAAAACGGGCTTCCAAACTAGACTAAATTTTGAGGGCTTTATCGTTCTTCGCTTTTTGAAAAACTCCTGGATAACAAGATGGCAGCCGTTTGACAGAAAACCCTACATTTTGGCACTTTTTTTCTTCAACGAACGGAAAAAATATTTCTGAATCAATTTTTCACAAAAATCATTTCCTGATGGCCTCGCAAACTGAATTTCCATTCAATCGCGCCGAGATTCGTGTGAGTCGGTTCATCCGTTGAAACTCTAGAGGGTCCCGCGTGCTCAAAAATGCTGTTTCCAGAAAAACGCATTTAAAGTTCAAAGTTATGAGAAATCGTATTCAATGTTTGTTTTTGGGAATGCAAACAAACCCACCTGTACTAAACACTTCAACCCTGCCATGACATGCTTACATTTGATCACGGCTTTGCCACACTGGGTCAATTTGACCCGGATAGAACTTCATCCACCTGCCCTTAATCACGCTTCGGTCGATTTTTCTTTTTTTAAATCCAGGATTCACTTTAAACATTTCCTAATATGTCTGCATAATTAAGATTCGGAAAGTAATAAATTGGATTGTAAAAAATCATTGAAAACTTTTAATTTTGGGCAACTGAGCATTTTATTTCAAATTCATCCGGGTCAAAATGACCCAGTGTGACAAGGTTTTTATTGAAAAAAATCCGGAGTTCACTTTAAACATTTCTCAATGTGTCTGCATAATTAAGATTCGAAAAATATAAAATTCAATTATAAAAAAATTATTGAAAACTTTGAATTTCGAGCAAGTGAGCATTTTATTTCAAATTCGTCGGGGTCAAAATGACCCAGTGTGACAAGGTGTTTATTGAAAAAAAAATCCGGAGTACACTTTAAACATTTCTTAATATGGCTGAATAATTAAGATTCGAAAAATATATAATTCAAATGTAAAAAAATTGTTAAAAACTTTTAATTTTGAGCAAGCCAGCATTTTATTTCAAATTCGTCCGGGCCAAAATAACCCAATGTTTCGAGGAAGGGTTAAGGATGCAAATTATGGAAAAAATGGAATTTTTCATAGTCATCAACAATAACCTATCCTTAAGAGAAGTATGGAGAAAAAAACTGTTCCTAGAAACATCAAAATAGTTACGATAGGGTATATGCAGCTGGAGAAATGATCCTAATTCTCTAAATTCCATCGATTCTCAAAAAGGCCTTCTTTCTTCATTGAAATCTCATTTTCAGCTACGAAATAAAGAATATGCGTACATTAAACACGGTTCAATTCCAATCACTTGATTTTTATCTTGAACCAGCAATACTCAAAATATCATATTCTCGTCGCGCCTCAGTTGCGGAGTCCCTAAAAAAATGGGAAACATTTTGAGTAAATTAAATTACGAGGCGGAAAAATAGCCACCGGAAGACCGACCTACTGGAGTCCTGTGACCAAAGTATTTGAACGTCCATTTTTCCAACGAAAACTCGCGGTTGCCGCGAGTTCCGTTAATTTTCTGAGCTCCCGATAACTCGATGCCGATAACCAGACACTCTGCGCACCTCATGGGTTCGCGGGAAAATTACTGCGTGAACCAACAGCAACAGCGTTTGAAACAAATTATGTTCATTACTTCCATTCCCTTTCCCATTTTTGTCACATCTACACATTTATTTTCAGTCATTAATTTGACCTAACGAATTTATGGACAGAAAAATTGGCACTTCCGTCCATCGATAGTTTGTTTACATTTCATTTTTTCCAATCAATTTCGCATCGACATAATCATAGACTAAATTTGTTTTTCGCGTTTTTTCATACGAGAAAGTCGGCTTTGAAGAATAATAAATTAATAGATTATTTATCATTCTTCAATAACGATATACATATAAATGATAAACTATTCATACATGAAATGTTAATAACAAATTATTAGGCTTCAAAGTCAACTGTAAAAAACAACAAACAAAAACAATAATAATAACTATGATAACAACGAAAAAAATCATAATAACAATGATAACAACAAAAACAATGATAATAACAACAAAAACAATAATAATAATAACAATGATAACAACACAAACAATAATAATAACAACGATAACAACAAAAAACAACAATAATAACAATGATAACAACAAAAACAACAACATCTATGGATCTCACGATAAGCAAACCAACGATATGATTTGTCGCGTACTCAAAATTCACTACTCTGAGCATATGCTTGCCTGGCATGCAGAGGTGCAGCCTTCTACCTGCCGCGACGCCCACAACTACCTCTTACTATTTTTTATAATCCTCCGTTATTTCAGTGATGAGCAGCTAGAAAAGAAGACCTTCCTTCATCACTCATTCGCCGCTAAATTCGTTTTAAATTATCGTTAACGAGTGTATGACTCAATGGCACTTAAAAAATAATGTTAGCACCTTTGAAGAGTACAATTACTGAGTAAAAATAAATAGTACACTGTACCCATCGAGTCCCTGAGAGCAATACGATTTGGAATAAATAACGACAGCTATCCTATTCCTGTAATGAAGATGTTAATAATTTTTGTTTCAAGCATATGTCACAAATTGTATCGTCTTCTAAAGCCAATAGAGCTGTTGATTGACCGATCAAATTTTATTTTCGTACGATAAATTAAACAGCTCAAGCCAGTTCGTACGAACGAACAATAGTGCCTGTTATTTTTTTTCATCGTAATTGGATCATCTAAGTATTCCAATATACTCAATTATACAAATCTTACGATTAGCATTAAAATATACTCAACTATACAAATCGAAGTATTAAAATATACTCAATATTGAGTTTTATGCTCAACAGTGATAATAATAATAATTAAAATAATAGTAGTACTACTAGTAGTGAAAATTGTACCGTTACTACTAGTAGTAGAAATTGTACTACTACTACTGGTAGCAAAAATTGAAAAAAGTCAATCTCCCACAGAATTTTAATGAACCTGATTACCTTGTAGAATTTTCAACGTCTTATTTGTTGTTGGAGAGTATGCAAAATAACTGAGAGGACCGTACAGCTCCTAGATATCAGGGTACCAGCAAAGCAAGCGGAACACACGTCCTCAACGAGAAAAAAACGCTGCTCGGCATGTATGCAATTTCCAAGTCCGCACACTACATGCCGTATCTACTACGTCAGAAAAGACGTGGTACGAAAATAATTTATCGCTTTTTTTTTGTCGCACGGCTGTTTATCGCTCACGCCTAGTTATAAATATTCTCCCCAAGAATTTATCAAGAAACACACAGTTTTAGATAAATCAACCACCACTACATTTCAAACTTTTCCAATATGCATTAGTAGCATTGGAGTATCGGTACATAATTTTACGTAATTACGGTCACGATAATTTTTCCCCCTGGACAATTATAATCATGAACACGTTGTCCGTGCACTCTCCATATAATTGTTTCTTCTCCTTCGAATACCATTCGGATGTTCAAGCACACATTGTTGTCGCATTTCTAATACCGCTGCCGAGTTTCGTAATATTGATTTGCAAAGATGGAAAAACAGAAAAAAAATATTCCTTCTCGCATTCCGGGGTTTCCGTCGCTTTCCGGAAAGTGACGGGGAAAAAAAACAACAATCTCGAGGTGCTTGAGATCAGGACGACGCGGACGGTCAGGAGGTAAAACGCCGGAGAGATGATGACCCACGAGCGAAGAAATCTGCAGGGAAGGAAGACCGAGGAGGTGAAAAAAAGAGGAAAAATGAATCCCTGGAGGAATATTCCTCGGTGTATGGAGAGCTCGTCGAGCGTGACGAGATATTTCCTTTTCAGGTGAATTCCTCGAGCGTGGGCGAGCAGGATAACAGCTGCAGCAGGGTGTCAAATGAGGAGGCTTCAGCTCCTCTTTCCGTACTTCCGCGCCTCTATCTATATTTGCCACACACGCATACACACATTGGCATACACCTGTGCACACAGTGAGACGATACGTAGCCACGTTTTACACCTGATGTGTGCGATCGTCGCTGACGCGTTTGATGCAGTCGAGTGAGTGCTCGGGAGTACCATACGCGCCTACACTCACGGGCGAGGCAGTCAGGTGAAAATGGTAGGGGTAACAGAGCCTCGCAGGTAACAGGAGAGCAAAGTGACCACGTCGTGAAATATTTTCACCTAATCGTCGTGTGAAAAAAAAACATTTTTTTTTTCACAGGAGATAAACAATGACGAGAAAGATTTTCATGCGCTTGATGCATCTGATACAGATTATGCGTCACTCGCGTGTGATTATTCTCTCGGTATGCATTTATTGATGGAATTTTCCGTAAATCCGCGGAAACGAAGTGCATCGAATGGAAAATGAATTTGCAGGGTGCGTTTGATGCAATTCGTGTGCACTCTTCCAACGTGCTGGGATTTTGTTCGGAAGCGATACGGCATTTCTGGTAGGCTCGATTAGGGAGCCTGAATTAGGAGGTCCGAAAAAGCGCTGTTTGGGAATTTTTTTGGAAGGGGCAAAAACGAGCGAGTCCGGTAAACATTGAGGTAACTTTTTATGTATGCTCGAAATGTATATTTAAAAAATCTACGTGGAACAATAAATGACTGCAGATTTATCAGCCTATTCCATGTGCGTCTTGCTACTGCAGTCTTTGCACTGCACTGATTCTTGACTGATCCAAATAAAACAATAAAATTTTTAATTATCATACATTTTTGTTCTGGGCGAATTAAGATAAAGCTGAAAAAATCGTGAAATTATAACTTTTCTCAGGTTTGAAAAAAATGGGTTTAAACAAAAACATTTTTGTTCTTTAATTCACTTAGAAGAGATTTGCATACTGAAGAAAATCAACTTTGGTTTATTACTATAGGTCGTTTAGTGTTTTGCTATGCGACCCACGAATTTGAAAAAATCGTGAAAATGAAAACTGAAGAAAACGCGCTTCACAGTTTTCAATAGAAATATCAATATCAAATATCAATCGCTTCTCTGCTTTTGGCGTTGCGTCTTCGAAAATATTTGCAATTGGCCCCTGTAATTTTGTAAACATATTCTTCGATAGTTTATCATTCGATTTATGCAATTAAAGAAAAACCATTTTTCAGACCTTCTACTGCAGGCTCCCACCTTAATATTTTGGGTACAACTGGGCGGCAGTATTTCGATCGTGAAAAAAAATATTAAGGTGCGAGATACCTTTGGGATAGAGAAAATTAGCTGCTTTTTATGATTTTTTTAAAGGAAATATTTCTTCGCCAGTTTTCAGACTTAGTATGTTTTATTACTCCTTTTAACTATTGCATTGTATTTTTTTTTATTAATCATTAAAAATCGCGGAGGTACACGGTCTTCCGAACTGCATTGCGATCGATTTTTTTTTCTTTTAGCTATGCGCCACGCCAGTTTAATATAGCTAAAAACGAATCGAGCGATTCTGATGAAATTTGATATAAATATTTCTAACTTTATTGTCTAAGACATGAATGTTTTTGAAAATAAAGAAAAAAGTACTTTTTATTGCAATATTCAGCCATTTTTTTCGGCATATTCAATCTTTTTGTTTCAAAGCGTACCATTTCATCGATTTTCAACATTCCTCATTTTTTCTTGGTTCATATTCTGCGTATGAGTGTTAATGAAAGAAAAACCATCATCAGTTCTTTTTCAGATTAAACCCGCCATCGCTATGTGTCACGCCGTCCGACAAACATCACATTATAAAAATTAATAATAAACAAAATTCCATGTACCAACAATAAGTAGTAATAAAATATACCATTAATGGTTCCACCTTCACTCAAAAACGGTGAAAAAATCTTTCTTCAAAACTGACGTATCGGATTTTAATAAATTGTAAATTGGTTGCATTTCGATAACCACTTTCTCATCAAAAATCCACAATGACAATACCTGATTCGATAAATATCGTCGTTTTATTCGGAGGAAAAATAACGATCATCGAAAACCTGCTGCAGTTGCGCTTTGGTAAAGAAATTTAACATTCACTATACGAATTTTCAACGAAAAACGTCAAAATTTTCTGCCGTTATATTATTGCGGAATATTATTTTGAAATATTCTGCGGTCCACTGATCGCGAATTATTCACACATTGAATAGCAACGAGGGATAGGTCTGATTGCAATAAAAAAATACATGAAGTGCAGTCTCGTGTGTATTACTTAAGCCAATTAAGATGTTTTCCACATTTTTCCACCTTGTGTTGCGAGGAAGGTGGGGGAAAAAACTGCGAAAACAAATTGCCCGAGCCCGTTAGGATGAATTTTGCATGCGTTGATAATTTATCAGCTTGTTTACACGTTGCGCTGACGTGGCCGGAGGAGAATGAAGAAACGTGACGTTGGACAGGTTCGAATGGAGTTGCAACGCCAGCAGGCGACTCACCGGTAGGCGAAGAAGGGAGAACGAGCCACAAGGGGGGGCGGGAGGGACGAGTCTTCGAAGCGGTGGGAGTCAGAGGTACGGGAGGAAAGGGACGCTCCAAATGCAGCCTGCACACCCAACCACATGCTGCTCTCCTGGCCTGCGGAAACGGCTGATTTACCTGAAACCGAGGCGACCGTATTGCCCAAAATGCTCGTGGGATTCAGTGAAACTCACGAATTCTCCCAAACATCGCAACGGTATAACTCCAACAAAGAACAACAATTAAAGAAAAATTGAAAAATTATTTTTGCATACTCGAGCAACGAGTCTCGTTTGGTCAGCTGAGCCGTGCATCCCAACGTCCAATTATTTTCGGCGTGAAAACCAACACAATTAAATTTGTTTTTTCATCAATTTTCGAGGAAATTCCTCTAATTAGTCGAAATTATTTATTGTTCCATTGAAATGAATTTTTAGCCGGAAATTTCGTTACCCAAAGCTTCAACCGCGTCTGAAAACCGAGCGGCAAAAAAGCGGTCCTTTGGTTTCGGCAATTGGTCCTCCTTGGCTGGTACCAATTCGGAACGTTAGATACCCCTTCGGTGGGCCTGTGCCCATGAATTCGAGAAAGGGTTAAAATAAAATGACTCCTTGAGTATCAGAGCAGCAAGGAAGCGAAGAGCTACGCGTAGAAACTGCAGAGTTTCGTTCTTTTATTTTATTTTCTTGTTTTTTTTTCCTTTCGATGGATTTCACTCGGTCGCACTTTGTGCGCAGATAAACGTACGATTCAGGTGAGTCAGGTGCGCGAACAGGTGCGCTAGATCAGGACAACAGGTGAGACTGGAGATCGCTGTAGTCGACTCGCGCACCGAGATATCCCCCCCCCCCCCTCTTCGTTCGAGGATCAGTTTCCTTTAACATCGTTCTTGACAATGTTAATGCAGCGACGAAGCTGTTTTTCGAACTTTATATCAAATACGCCGATGAAAGTGGTCGTAATGAGCTAAGTTAATTTGGAACTTCTGATTTATTGGGGTCATCGTTTTTGTTGCCGATATCGCCCCTGTTATTTTTTACCGATTATTTTATTTTATTCGTTTATGGTCCTTTTCAATGGAAGTAGAAATAACGGATAGGACATTTACTGGAAATGGAAAACTAGATTTTTTTGGTTTCTTGGTAGAGAAAGACTGGATAGGGAGATTCAATTTACCGTGGTATGAGTAATTTTGGAAAAACGGCTGTTAATAGGTTTCAACAGTACTCTGAAAATCAAAATTCAGTATAACACGAAAGTTCTATACATTTTCATGTTTCTACGTTCATTGTGATATGAAATCTTTTCTCGCAGATATATACGGTAGATTTCTAAATAACGGTTTTCAAAATATGGCTTAACTGGGTGGTCCCGTGTGACAGCTATTTTTTTTCGCTTTATTTGGGGATTTTTAGATGGACGATTAAACACGCTTTTAGGTCTTGTTGGGATTTTAAATATAACATTTGCGGAAAAAGGTTGCTCCTTTTAACATTCCATGTGACAGCTATTGGTTTTCGCTTTCTTAAGATTTTTTTACGAATTCTTAAGACACAGTGTATTTGAATTTTTACCACACATTTATTAACATTTGTACGGTCCTTCAGAATTTTATCAAACCTAAATAACGAGTTGAATCACCCTTATACAGTTCGGAAGACACTCATGTGTAAAAAAGAGTTGGTTGGTTGCTGCCATGACTCCGGAGGTTTTGCTTATGTGAAGTAAAAAAATTCAAACGGCATTTTAATTTGTAGACCTGAGGCTCTGGCCAGAACTACGTTAAAGTTAAAAATATCGAAAATTGAATTTATGGCACGTTTTTTAAAGTGAAGTTCCATGTTTCGTTATTTTTTTCGACTCCTTCAGCTTAAAAAAAACTATGGCAGATAGCAGAAATATTCTAGTTTGGATGAGAACTATAGATGTATTGATTATATCATAAAAATTTGAGCAAAAGCCGTTCAATAGTTTGAGAGATATCATGGAAGCCGATTTGACAAATACAATTTTGAGAAAAACGCGTTTAAAAGATCAAGTACGATTTATACTAAGAAAATGTTGACTCACCATTAATCTGCAATGCCGGGTTCACATAACACGCACACTTTTTTGCAATTTGTAGAATAAAAAATCGTTTTTTTAACTGTCAGCTGGGATGATCGCCTTAAGGATTTTTGTGGGCAAAATCTACCAAAAGATGTCAAGAAAATTCAGAAAATTTTATTTTCCAATCAATATTCCTGAATTGGCGTAATCTGTTTTGGCGGACTATCCCCACACAAATCCTCGAACCACATTTCGAAGACATTTATTCAAAGATCTGCGGTATCGATCTGCGAAAAAAAGTGAATGTGAAAATGTATAGAACTTTTGTTGCGTTCATTGCATTCCAATGATGTGAACTTTAAGGGATCTTCTCAATTTGGACGCTAAAAAAAGGCTATTTTCATGACTTTTTTGATAGGTTTATATTATAGATATTGATATAAAAGTTATTACACATAATAAATACACTATCGAAATATATTACTTCTTATGTATTTATGTAAGCCAAACAAACTTTAGAAGCGTTTTTCTCGAAGCAACGTTTTTCGATGGCTTGTTGATAAAATATTCAAAACTGCTGAACCGACCCTTATGAAATGTTAACCACACATTCTTTGCAACTATAGCTATAGCGCATATGAAGGATTTTTAAAATTTTAATATTCACTATTTTTTTGCCAAAAACGGTGAAAAAGACACGTTTTTTGTTTGTTTTTTTTTCGACAAATGTTCGCCATTTTTTTATTTTTGCATATATAAAAAATCATATATGATACGCGCTATATTCATTGACATACTGAATCTAAAACCGTTTGATGTTTGTGTTTCGGTTGACCAATCTCCAAAATTTCATCAACAGCGCAGCCCTACCATTTTTGGGACGTTTTTTTAACTACCATTTTCCTCTATAAATAGTGACTTCAATGAATCAAATTTTTCTTAAAAATCTATTCCAACAATGTTTTTAATAAGTAACGACTTTTATATCAATATCTATAATATAAGCGTATCGAAAAATTCATGAAAAAACGTCTAATTGAGGAATATTTTTCATGTCAGCTGATGATGCAGACACACTTTTCATAGCATCATAGAAAACGGTGCAATTTGACAGCGTACGAGAGGCAGCTGTCAACAGGTCGCACTCTATAACACTACACGCCTAACTGTCTCGCCGGCTGTCGCGTCGTGGGGGGACAATGGCTGTATGAGAGAGACGGAGCGCATGCCTCGGCCTACCTCACTCCAGGTAGAAAATACACAACGAAAGAGAGAGAGCGAGAGAGAGAGAGAGAGAGAGAGAGAGTAGCGTCGGGGCTGAAGCCCCTACGCCTTACAGAGGAAACACCTGCATGCTGTAGATATGCCCTTATACCATTTTCCAACAGGCCAAATAGACAATGTGCCAAACAAACCCAAACAAAAACTGAAAATAGCAGCGTACATACATAGTTATCCCAACAAGTTCATACCTGCATGAGCTCATTTGAGTTTGTTTGCTTTCCCGTGAGTTTGTTGAGGCTTGTTCGGTTTAGCATGTGCTTCCAGGGCGAAATTAGTTTTAATTGGGGAGAACGGATTTAACCACTAATTTGGGTTCCGATGGTAAAATTTATATGAATTCCTAAAAACCTTAAATTGAAGAGTTTATTACAAGCTTTTTATTTAACTTGCTTCGTTTGTATATCAGTCTTTCCGGTTCAAAATTTGTAATCCATTTTTAAAGGACTTGCTGGCATCCGATTGAGCTGAAATGTGGCATACCTATGTAACTTCGGTGACAATGCAGTATGGTACCATGGAGCTGGTCCGATGATGGAGGTGGGAGGTGGGCAATGCAACTCCTTAATAGCATATACTAGGGCAGTCGAGTTGGTGCTCATTTGTTTTTCTATCATAACCACTTTTCATTACACATGATAACGAGAGTCTGATAATGGTGGTGGGAAGTGGTAACTGAAGTTTCCTTAACTCATTAACTTTGTTGACTTGAGCACTATTTATAATTACACTATTATGAAGTTCCTCGCGAAACCCTTATAACCTAAGGCAAGGTTTTTTATTATGCCAATGTCTGAATGGCATGCGAGTCTGGCATGGCAAATAAATAAACAAATTTTAATACTAAAAAGTATAAAATAAACGTAAGAAACTTTTTAAAAGCGAGAGTTTATTTTAAAAGTACTGTACTAAAAGGTAAAAAATAATATTCAGAAAAATAGAAAATCGAAACAGTATAACTACAAAAAGTCCCCTTCCTTGGTCACTCATCATAGGTGTAAGTACTTAAAAGGTACATAAACGTACATATTTTTTAAATGTGAAATATACATTTTAACGGCTTGAGGCGTCAAACCTCATAAGTACTAATACTACTTCAAAATTTCTGAAAATAGCATCAAGCTTGTAAAATTTATATTTCATATTTTTGCAATATCTACGTTTATACTTCAATCTATGATGAGTGGACCGAAGAAGGGACCTTTTTGTAGTTATACTGTGTTGATTTTCAATTTTACCGAACATTAATTCTTACTTTTTAGAAATAAACAAAAGCTTGTTTTTGAAAAGTTTTTTTAACGTTCATTTTGTTCAGTTTGGTTTGTTTCATATTATATCCCACATTTGAGCGGATCTTCCCTCTTTCCGATGGTGAAAAATTCTAACAAGCCTCTTTTTCCGAAGATTTGGCAATTTTTTTCATTGAATAAGAGCATCTTTATGAATAAATTAGTGATTTTTGGATCCAGATCAACAAAAGTTTTTTGATGCCGATTCGAAAAGACGTGTACAAATTATGATAAGCTGTCACCACAATAATAAATTGATGCAAGTAGTTCACTGCTCTGTGCAAGCAATTTTTTCAAATATTCGAATCCGGAATCAGGCCGTATTAGGAGATCTTTCGTTGGCTGATTTATCAAGGATGTTCATATGGTATGATAATTCCGTTACGACGTATTACAGTATAGAGTTTACAGGGAAATGCAAACTGTTGCGAGAGCCATTGCCGCACTAAAAGGATTTCTCGGGTAACATGATATCCTGATCGAATGCACCTGTTGGCTCACCTCAAGCCAAGATTAACCTGTGGCCTGTCGTGCGAAGGAAATTTTCTTCACACGCGAAGTAGATCGGCCATTGACTCTATCGTTCCATCGAATCCATTCTCAAGCAGTTCCGGGAACAAATGATACAATTACTCGAGTATGGAAATAATAAGACGAATTTACCTCGGATATAATAAATAACTGATATTATTTATCAAATATGAAAATTCATGAAACCGAAGAATAAATGCTGATATTTATTCCCTTCGTTTAAACTGGTACGAATTTACATGATTTATTATTTTCCTTCAACGTGTTTCAAGTGAGGTTGTCAAATGAATTATTTTAGCACATTCTTATTTACAATGATCGTTCAACAATGTTCTCTTAGTCTTGGGAAATTGTGATTATTTCCTAAAATTACTGATTGGTAATTTTCAGAATCTGACAGCTCTCGCATCGCTTAGACACCACATGTGTCATGATATCCTGTTGCTTCAATATGTCATTTTCCGTCAACCGGTCGATATAGTATATTTGATTGACCCAAACATCCATAGCGATTTTATCGATCGTCGTACTTTAATTAGTTTCTTTACGCGAGTTGCATTGTTTTAATTGACTATCGAATAGGATTACTTCCCATCGAGTTAGCAATTATTCTGGATTGGTGTGTGGATTAATCGAAGTGTGAAATTGGCTGCGAATCATTGGAGCGCCCGGTAGTAGGAATTGCAGTACAAGTGAAATGCTGCAGGAGACGAAACAGTGCTGTATGAAAAAAATAATGAATTGATGTAGTTGCCAAATGATTTTCGAAGCGTGGGGGTAGAAAGGAAATGAAACGGTAGAAAGGAACTATGTATTAAGGTTGTTGCTTCAAAATATTAGGGTGAATAGACATTAATGAAAATGTTATTTATGTACGAAATGACCATCCGATTTTTACTCCCTGTAAAAATGAAATTCCAGGAATTAATGGACATTAATAATTCCATCAATGTCCATTAATTGGAATGGACATTAACAATTCCATTAATGTCCATTCATTGGAATGGACATTAATAATTCCATTAATGTCCATTCATTGGAATAGACATCAATAGTTCCATTAATGGACGTTAATAATTCCATTGATGTCCATTAATTGGAATATACATTAATGGGATTAATCCATTCGCACATTAGACATTAATACCATCTGCACATTAATTGGATAGCCAATTAATTGGAGTTCCATTTTTACTCCCCGTAAAAACGGAATTCTAAGTAACTCAATTAAAATCATTCCATTTCTACTCCCTGTGTAAATGGAATGGTCGATTTCATACATTCATAAGAAGGGAATTTGAATATGTTTAGAACCAGAGCGCTTATGTATATTTCACGAAGAACATTTCTATCCAAACTCCCAAAATAAAGAATCTTGCCCTGATTTTTTTTCAATTTCAACTATAAAGTCTAAAACCGAAGCATGTAGACTATAATCGTTTGTTCATAATGTGACTGCACAGTGAATTAATACCTGTACCTGTACTGTATTAATTACGCACAGCGTAATTATTTATAGAAATACCTAAATGCCTTGCATTAATTATTTTTTTAAATGATTTTTATTAAAGCTACTACGTGTCTGGTTCAAATAGTCCGCTTATTAGGGTTGCGCAAGACTCTTTTCTCGGGAAGCAATCTCAGAAAGTGGTATCCTCATTGCAGTGTATAATCATAAACCGGAATTTCTTCCTCATCGTTTCCCGCGGCTCACGATTTGTTCCACGTTCGATATTGCGGTTGGCCACGCGGTAGCCGATCACAGGGACGGCAGCTGATAATCTAAGGTCTCGGTGGAAATTGCACAAACAAATAGAAAATAATCAATGGTCGATTGCTTTAAATTCCGTATACTTGACAATTACTTAAACTTATTTCACAAAAAGGCGCCATTTTCCTGCGATCAATAATTTTTTAGATTTTGATCAATGCAACACGAGTTGCAATCATCCAAGGATTTTGTTCATGTATGTCATCCGTTTGACAAGCTTGGGTTACGCACTCCAAAGAAATTGCGGCCATTTTTAATGGGACCCGTACAAAGATTTTTTATGGAGTCCCTAGACTCTATCACATCCCTGAAGGGATTTGATGAGAATGCCACAGAGTCCATATTAGAATCCAAGTGGATTCCACGCTATTTCCCGATTGACGTTTGAGTATTTTTTATTTGAATCTCTCAATCACTATTTGTTGGATCTCCGAAAAAAAACATCCTCTTTAAGAGGTAATTAAGATCTTCTCGAAAAACACGAAAATTTGAAAAAATGTTACGCAGTGTGGACAAGTCCGGTTTTGTTCACCAGGTCCTCAAATATAAAAGATTATCAAAATGGATTTTCAGTGATGTGATTCACATGAATTTTTAAGATATACTTTTCAAAACGATTCATACGTTTCTATGATGAAATTTATACTTTTTTGAGATTGCTCACTTTGTATATCTATACATTTTTTTTAGAAAATTCAACGTTACCAAATGCGTTGGATTCCATCAACAATCGTATCGGATTCTGTTCGATAATGTTGGGATTCTTTAGGATTCGAATTGGATTCGTACATCGGATTTCAATGGGGAATCCAAATTAAAATCTAATGTACGAGCGTGATGTTTCAGTGCAGGGATCCAATGCGGTCACTGTGGCTGTAGCCGTATAGCATTTCCATAAAACTGCTTGATACCAGGCGTCATCGTCCAGACATCCTGGAGACGTAAAACTATCCGCATATCCGATTTCGTTACCAGCTTAATAATTTTCGTTATCCAGGTATCAGGATCCTCCGCTTTCCGGTCAATCAAACCCAATGGCACGCGTGTTTCAATAAGTAATAAACCTCAAACTTTTTTCAATCCTACCTTGAAAAAAAAAATTTTATCCTTCAGGAGTAACTCGCCTGAAAGAAGTTTCTCTATTTACGTATATTTGGACAAAGGGTTGACCTCGTTTTTCAACCTTCATTCATAAAAGTGTAGACAAAAAACTTTAACCTACTGAGCGGATAATCAGACACCGGTTGGCCAATTCCATTAGCATTGTAGTTATAAAATTCTGTCATAATAACGCTCAACGACACGAGAGTGAAAGTGAAAAAGCGATTAAAACAATTGAGCCGCGTCTGAGAGTTACGTGAAAGGAGCAAGAGAATGAGAGACGACGAAAAATAAACGCGAGGGAGGATCAAAGAGCTCACATCCGCATAGAACAGCTTCCAGACATTTGACCTATATTGAGTTGGCCGACTAACCAAGAATGGCAACACAATAAAATAGTAATGCAACGAGCCTATTTTGTATATTTGAATAGGAGCTAAAAATAAATATAGTGCGTGCTATATTTGCAATGTAAATAAAAAACGACTATTTTTAATTTCTGTATAACGACAGACTTTGCAAATATAACAAAGAAACCATAATTGAAATAAATAATTGAATAATTGAGTAATTGAAAAGTTCAATGTGAATAATTGAAAATCTGAATAATTGAAAAGTGATTAAATTAGTGATTTCGCGATTCAATTTCACATAAAAAATTGGAATCCTCTTTTCATTCGAATGAGGTGAGACAATTCAGAAACTCAGCAGATGAAAAATATCTCCAATCAAATTCCACGCCCCAAATCAAAGTTCAAATTTTTTCGAACTCTGGTGTTCGCATGTTCCAAAGAGTTTTAAAAAATTGACACGTGAGAATATCCAGAATGGCTGATTTAAAAACGAACGCCCATGTGACAAATTTGATATGACCGGAATGAATGAACGAAACTTTAAAATTGTTGTGATGTTGATGGAATTCGTCATGTGGAGATTGTTGGTCCGGTTTCGAGCTCGATGTCAATATTCGTGGATCAAAAAGTGCCGCATGAAAGTGATGAACGTAAAAATAGAAGGTTGAAGGCTCGTTCTGTTAGGTCGACCCCCGCCATACTACACAAATTCAACGTTATAACAATGTTTTGAGAGTGAGTTTAAGCCGGACGGCGAGTCCGAGGATTGAAATAGGAAATCCGAGAATATCCTGGAACGTTGGTACATTGTGTTGGTAAAGTACAGGGAGGAGAAGGCTGAGTATCAGTATCCAGCACCGAGGTCTAACACTCTCATAGTTCTCCGCTCACCTTCCACAAAGTTTCCCGAAAGGTCGAATCCCAATGGTCCTCGGCTTTCCACGTTGTTCCTTCCGGTATAAATCCACCTTCCTCCCACTCCGTTTGCCTCCCTCCCCCTCTCTCTCTCTCTCTCTCTTTCTCTTTATTCTATATATATGCTAAAACGGACAGTTTGACAATTTCGTCTCTGTTTTCAGTTACGTACACTTTCGCGGTACACCCCACACCCACGCATAAGCATGAACAAGAAGTTTTCTACGGGTACGTATCCCGTCCAGCGAATTCTCAACGTGCCTGGACTCTCCGACACGTACGATATTTCAAACTTGTCCAATGCAACATTGAGCGCCGATACCGCCCCCGGTTTTGCCTAATGCCTCGTTATTCGCGGGTCCAGTGGTACCAATTATTTTTATTTTGCCACCGTGAAAATGTCACAAAAAAACACTGTTCACCAGTATAACACTCTTTCACTTTGCCATCGATGATTTACTTCACTCACTGACAAATCGTGGGATTATAGCTACGGGTAGTCATCAACGTCAACACGATAATGATTTTTTTACACTGATTGAATGTCGTATGAAAGCCTTCTTGATCGTTCCAGTTGATCAAATTCCATTTGAATTCGAATTAATCGAAACAATGGAACGCGAGGATTATTTTTGGTTTGATTCATTAGCTTGTCTTGTTCAAACTTGGTATTTCTTTTTTGGTATTTGAATTTTGTAGATATCAATGGAAGTAATTGATACGAGTCGTACGGTAAGAGTTCCGGAACCGACAACCGAGGTGAATGGGCTCCTGGTATTATCTGGCGTTGTCTATAAAACCGGTAGCTGATCGAAACGCGACACGGAAAGTATCCATTTTCCCCCTTTTTGTTTTTACAACTCTCAACTGGATATCAATAGGTCACATATTCACTGCTGCTACCTTACTTCGTGTTTTGCAACTCGTTTACATTTATCGAACAACTGACTCAAGGCCTTATATACATTTGAAGAAAAAATGTATCGTTTTTTAATCGGCTTAAATGATTTATAAATGTCATGTGTGTAAATATCCCAAGAATTATGTGGTCCGAAGAAGAATGGTTTTGAAAATTTAAATGCGATTTTTTTGACATCATGATTTTAAAATCGAGCGGACTCGTAGCTTCTACAATTTTTAACCGATTTACTTCAAATTTCGACTGTTGCTTTGTAGGTACTTTCTCTAGCGAAGTACACATGATTTCTATGATCGATTGATAATTACGGTTTTTATAAACAAATTGAGGGCGATTTTTTAGCCGAAGATGCGATTTTTTTTCCAAATTCTGTAAAATTTGCAAAAATCAATGTTTTGTAATAATTGTGTGTACCTCGCTAGTAAAACTCTTGTAGATTAGGTTTAAAAATTTTTTTATTCTAGGGGCTCATGTGCGGCTCCAGCGAGACCACCTGCGGAGCGCCTCAAAAACCCGTTCTCTTTGTATCGGCCACTGCGCACTATTTTTTTAGAAAATAACAATTCTTTTTGAGTCTCTAAATATGTGTAAAATGAACCCTCCTAACCTCATTTTCATTGCTTTGTTAGTATTTTTAAAAAAATCCAAAAAAGCTTTGTCTTCCGATCAGTCAAAGGTATATAAGACCTTGATCGAATAATCAATGCGCGTTGTTGTTTTAAAATAAAAAAATGTCAATTCTGGAATTCGTGAATTAATGGTCATTGTTTGTATAATTAATCGAGAATATTAAGGATGCATTCTTTCTAAATGCTCAGTCTGTTTACGAGTTTATTCGGTTCACAGAAATCTATATTATTTTTATTGTAAATCAATCTCCGCAAACTTTTCCGACCAAGAAAAATAAAGTGAGGTAATGAAAAATGAGCCTCGTCGACAGTTGACAAAAAAATCAATATTTCATCTACATTCCAGTATAAGCAGTTATTATGCCAACAGATTTAGTATTATTGTCTAGACTATATTGAGTTTGCGATATTAAAAAAAAAATCCACCATATAATACCATAGGTAAAAAAAATAGTTTAAAAAACTAAACCTTTGTAAACATTCAAAAGAAAAAAACCCATCTTGCCCATCGTAAACCATACATATTTAATATTGAACCATCAAGGTTTGATAAAAGATTACGAATCTTGGCTGGCAAATAAAGAGCATTGCTGCCAATCTCAATGTCCGCGATGATGCCGTATGTCGGCAACACTTAATATTAATTAATGGTAATAATAAATAATCTCGTGACACAAATGGAGATAGGCATGATTATAAATGACTCAAAATTTCATTCTGAGTTAATAATCATCGATAAAATTTTACTTTTTCAAGTTCGCAGTAACAGAAAAAACTATCTTATGCACGTAATAAACATGTCAAAATGTATAATTTTTGCCCTTTAATTATATATTTTATAAGAAACTTAGCATCTGCGGAATAAATCTATACCTCGTATGCATTTTTTGAGGTTAATTGAAAAAAAAATCAACTGTCATTTGACTCGACTGGGCCTCTCCAACCTCCTTAAGTGGACGATAGTTGTCTCAATCAGAATGTCTAGCCTCGATAATCCTACTTTTACGATATCTCATTGCGACAGAATTGAAGGCACGTAAAAGTGCAATTTTACGAATATCCGTGCTAACCTCACACTGAGAATTGACAGATGAATAATGCTCGCAATGACAGATTTCACGTTAACCCTCACATGAGCATCACAAACGTTATTAAATCATTTTAATGGTTTATGGCTCTATTGTCTCGACAGGTTTAATAAAATTGACAATGAAATTGACAAATTTAGGTATTTTCGATACTTGTATCAAAAGCATGATAACATTTCAGTAAACAGAGAAAGCCTGCTTAAACGTACTACCGTAATGTACAAATGGGACGCAATTTAAACTCAAGATCCAAAAGATTTTCAATAAAACAATTGAAAATTTGATCCATTGAATTGAAGGAGAATTGAAGAAACATTGAATTGAAGAATTGAAACATTTAAAACTGAACATTGAGTATTATAAAATATGATTATTTAATAATAATAAAGTCCAGCAGTCTCTGTAATAAGATTTCGATACGTCAAAGTTGTAAATGAACGGATTATTCGACATACTGATAGGTATCATGACAATAACGAAGAGAACGACAGTAATAGTTGATCGTAGTGTTTAACAATAGGCAATTTAATTTATATGCGTCTTGGCCCGGATAAACAGAATCTCGAACGTTGTAGATCGATCAACGAGCAACCAAACCGTCCCTCAGCCCTCATGGGGTTGAGGTCGTGAGGGGGAAGCAAGCAGGCCTACGCAAACAAATTACTTCCTGCCGGTTAATCGAACGACCACGTGCATAACATAACGGATACACCATCGAGAGCTGTGTTTGAAGAATCGATTACATCATGGCTTGCATCTGGCAATTTCACTAAAACCATGCCGGTACGCGATTTGTCTATTCGTCCATGTTATCCCAAGTTAACGAACGGCAGGGCAAAAAAATCGATGCCCGTAGTCATTCAAGTGTTCGTGTTTTTTATGGTAACTATTTTATTACGAATGAATGAATTGAATGAGAGAATAAAATTGAAGTTTCGAATTGAATGATTGCCTGCGATATTGATTTGATTTCAATTTAACAGTAACTCATCGATCAGTTCGTTTGCGGACGAATTATCGGTTGGAGTAACGATCAAACCTAATTACGTTGCAATTGATCAATCAATCGATTTGCAATTCGATCATTTTTGCAATCGTTCGAATGAATTTCCAAAAAATCGACGCTGACAGTGACAACGTAGCCTTGCTTCGTCATAAAAATTCACCAATCAATTCGCCGGTCACCGGCAATAAATCGAACCGTCCGATCAAGTGATTTAAAAAATTCCTTCTCACAGGTAGATCGTGCGAAAAAAACGCCTCGACACTATTCAACACCACTGTTCAATCGTCGGCCGATCGATCGAATTTTTTTATTACTTTCTCGCCCAAAAAGAAACGTTACCACAAATTCGCGAGATCACGTCGGGGAAAAAAAGACAACCTATCGAACAAGGAGATTAGCACGATTCGCGAGCTGGAGAGAGTCGAACGCGATTGCCACGGTTCGAATCGTACTGAGATGCAAACGGGCAAGCACAGCAACCAAGATCGGCATATAAGAACGAAGTAAGACCCATTCA
Organism: Ophion costatus; assembly: GCA_951751655.1. Classification (NCBI taxonomy): domain Eukaryota; kingdom Metazoa; phylum Arthropoda; class Insecta; order Hymenoptera; family Ichneumonidae; genus Ophion; species Ophion costatus. The sequence continues at coordinate 35,665,150 of OX632359.1, read as the reverse complement.
CCGATTTTTCGTCGCACTCGCACTTTCCGAACGGAGAGAAACACGGAGATTCTCTCAGGCGATCTCACTGCTCCGCTCCCCTCTCCGCCTCTGCCCGATTTTACAGCGAGACTTTCCTTCATTGCTGTCGCGATCGGTTATAGCAACGATGCGACAGAGAAAGCGTTATGTATGGGCTACACCAGGCCGAATCGACTACGCCACGACTGCTGATTTCTCTTTACATTCTCATTGGCCTATCAATAGTCAAATGGACTTCATTATCTTTTGGTACTTATTCCATTTTATTAAAAATATCACGATATGCGTTTACGTGAATGCTGATTGATCGAATGGGCTTGATTAATCACAAATGTTGAGGTTTTTTGTTTCAACGAATTCGTTGGTTCAACGCACAAGGCTGGAAATTGAAGTTCCGGGGAGCTGATAAATTGTCCAGCGTTGAGTGGTCCTAGAAAAGTGTCTAGCTGATGATATTAGGTCACGTTTCAAAGACCTGATCCCTGGTGTAACGGCATTTCGAATTGAGGAATCCGGCGCTGAATATTACTGAAGTTACTGACCTTATGTGTACGCATAAACTGAAAGGACTCTTGAAGCTCGAGGAAAATTAATTTTCTGTTCGTATTCGGTTATCGTCGTATCGCGTTCCCGTGACTAAAATGCCAATCTCCGAATATACACGGAGAGATATGCACCTGGAATTTATTTTTTGCCACACTGCCACACTCTTCTTACAACATATTATTCAACTATGACATCTGGGTCCTCTCAATTTTGGAAAGTATGGTTGCTTTGTGACGCATCAATGTGTACCAAGAGCACCAAAAATATTTTGGGTGGCCCAAAATGGGAAGAAAAAATTGTCAAAACGATAACTATTAACGGGTTATAGTTGTAGTAGCGGAAAGCAGCTAATTTTTGGGAATTTTTTAAAGAATATCGCGATGATAAATTTGTCAAAAAATTAGGTATTTGAAAAAGCATCGTCTGAGGAACACTGTGATCTTTTTGTGTCAGAATATAAAGCCCTTCTCGAAAACGTCTTTTGTAGTGAGCCTTTTGAAACAGTTTATCGAATATCAAGAGATTACAGAGATTTCGTTAGTATATTAGTTCATTCTATGATTAATCGAAGGAATTTCCGAAATGACAAATGTTAAAAAATGGCGTGTGTTCCAAGTTGATTTATATGAAAAAAGGGCATTTTTCGTTCATCATATCGACAGTATACGTTAGAAAAAAAAGTCTATCGATTGAATACTATATCCTTACGTCTAAAAGAAGCGCTAAAAATTTCAGATAAATCGATGCAGTAGTATTCGGTATATTATCGGACGAGCGCCAACATGACATACATCTGTCAAATTTTATGCGATCATCTCGAAATTTTCAGGGAATATTTATAAGATACTGTCAAAATATATTAGTTTTGAAAAAACGTGATTTTTCGATTGTCACAAGTAGGCATAACATCTTAAGCAGAGTAAATAGAACAATAACAAGCCAATTTTTCGGATTACGCCCTTTATTTATTAGGAATTCTTGTACATTTTTTTAACAAAAATAACGATTCGGTTCCCTTCGAACCGTAATAATGACAGACATTTTTTAGAAGATACGAGGACTTTTCTCTCCTTTTATATCAACGAATTATATCGCTATAATTTATCAGCTGGCTTCACGTTGAAATAGCATGGTCACAGACCTATTATTTGATTAATGCTAAATATTTTTTGTATCCAATGGCTTACGCATGCGAGTGTGTGTGTCCAAAAACTCAAGCAAGCTTACCGACTATTGAAGCTGAACCAAATCCGTAGGCAGTAGATGGCTTCTCTTCACTCTTTTTTGTATTCAGGACCTATTTATTTTCATTCACATTTCATAGTACATGAAAATTAGAACAGAATCGTACGTGTTCCGCAGATTTCGAGGATTAAAATGACATCGGAAAAAATAGTGTTTGCCAAATGTTTCAAAGAGAATTTTCTAATTACTTCGTATCGAGATAGCAACGCTATGAATTTGGGACCATCGATTTATTAGAGGTGCTGATTCATCATACGAGAACAGGAGCCCGAAAACACAGAAAAATCTGCAAACTTTGCCCAAAAATGAATCGTCACCTTTCAAATTTTTCTTCCGATCAAGCAATGTGTCGAAATTGGTATTAATATTTGACATATGGTAAAACATAGAATCGAGTAACTTTATATACGTATTGAATGATACTTTATCATATTGTTTTTCCGACATCAAGATAGGGATATTTGAAAAATTTCATAGGTAAACTCTGTTCTAGCTGGCTACTGCGCTCGTACCACCTCAAGCATTTTTAATCGAAGAAACAATGAAATGGAGAATAATATTACAGTTTCGTTGCGGGTAAACCGGAATCCATGTGTAACTGAACAGTTACGGATAATTGAATCTTCATGCAAGTATTGCGGTTAAAAGTGCTAAGGGCTTTTGGTGGAGATACAGCTAGAAGCCAATTAATTTGGAGTGGTGAACTTCGTTTAATTGCCATCTAGCAGCTTCTGCGCCAACTACGTAACTCAATTCCATGACACTTCAGTACTTCAAAATTTCGACCCCAGCCTTTAGGCGACTTAGACTAAACTTTCAATTAAATATATCTACAAACTCCACGAATCGAAAACTTGAAACTTCGCCTTTGACGTTAAATGTCATAAGATCCAATTAAACATAATACGAGGCCGCAAGCGTTGTTTGACGTTTAAAAAATACGAATTATTCTATGCGATTAGATGTGCTTGTAAATCAATAGAATCGTCAATTTCTCACATTTGGCAAGAGTAAAAGGAATTGATGATGAGAGAAACACTGAGACTAACGATAATCAAATTATGTTTCGTCATTATCGCAAACAAAGTTTTATAAAAAGCATTAACGGAAACAAAAAAATGAACGATTTTTTAAAAATAATTGAATATCGATTTGGATGATCACATGGCCAAATATTGATGCACCATGCAGTTCGATTTTTGCTCACAGTCTATAGATTATGAGTGCATTAAAAAACTGTTGTCCGATGAAGCCTCATCGAAGAACTGGTCGATGGCGTGTTGACAACACAAGAAAATAATACTCGTTGGAATAAATTACATGCAAACAATGTCATTTCTCTTTCATGTAAATTCCATCAAAGTGAGATTTAGCAATGAGACTTTAGCTTGTTTATTATTATTTTACAATTGAACAGCCGGACAAAATTCAATAAAATTTTGCATATACTCAATGTACATCCTTGTTGAAGAAAAAGGCTTCATAGCCTGTGTTCGTAGTTCGACTGATTTTTTTTATACGTTGCGTGTGTGATACTTAAGCATGCGATATGATAAACTGATTGCATAATACTTTTATTTTTCCATGTATTTTCCAAATGGCAAAATTCTGCACGCACGCTAAAAAAATGAAAGTATCAAGATACTTTAATAACTATGCCCATGAAAATAAAACCATGGAGTTATATAAAAGTGACGAAATTTGAAGAGGATGACAATTGGTTACTAGACAATCTGCGTGCACGGTGAATGTTCCACCCTAACTTGCTATTTGACCGAACGTTTTTTCCAAACATCATTTTTTGAACTACTGAGAGTTTTTTTTTCTATTAACGAGGTTCTTATTTCTTAGGAGAATGCGATCAGAAATAAGGCATAATTCATTCATAGTGTTTATTTTAAAAAAAACTGTTCACATCTATTTTCCAAAATATTTTGATGGAAAACCGCGGTAATGGACAAAAACTTATTGACAACATTATAATCAAATACTCCAACCGCTTATACATTACCGATTATATTCCAAATTGAATCTAATTAAATTAATTGTAATAATCGAATAACTGAATTAATTGAACGAATAGAAGATTCAAATCAATAAAACAAAAGTACGGAAAAATGCATTATTTCCTTGAAAGAATTGACTAGTTGGAGTGAATTGAATAAAAAAAATCAAATTTAAATGTATTTAATTTCATTAATTTTATCAATTCATTATAGAATAAATTAGTCGAATTCCGTACACGAAAAATACACTAGGGAGAATATTCCAAGAAGAATGACAATTTTATAATAGTTCTGATTTTTACCTTGCTTTTTTTTAGCTAACTTAATAAATTCATTGGAGACATTTCGTATACCTGTCCGGCAAGAAGCACTTTGAAATGTAATGTAAATTTCGAAATAAACGAACCTGTCCTATGCATTAACTGATGCCTCCTGAAAATTGAATTGCGATTCTGACGCGTCTACAGTCTATTAAGTTTATATATAGCCACTGTGAATAAATAGTTTATTATTCGCATAATATCTCGATGGACCAATCTGAGGCTGTCAATCGCGTGATTTCTTCTATTATATTATAGAAATGATAATATAGCAGGAATAATGACGCCGGCAACGAAAAAGGCCTACTCCGGCATAGAAACCCGCGACCTACTTATCGCAGCTACTAATGCGCACACTAATTACGCAGCTATTACTTCTTAATAATTTGAAAAGATAAAAGGGCCACTTAAGAAAATAGCCGAATCTCTGCATGCAAGAGAATTGATGTACTCGTCAAAGAATAGATGAAGGTGCAAATTATGGGCTTCGTTAAAAATATATTTTAATTTATATTGCCTTAATCAACGACAACGACTATCGTAGCTGATTTTAATACAAAATATTTTTATAAAACTGTATCATTATTTAGATTCCGGCGTTTTTTTTCTAAACGATCTTAAGGGACTAGACTACGGTAGCGACAGGAATATCAGAATTACTTAAAAAAAAATTAGAAGAAATAAGTAAAACTATTGAAAAATCGTTTAGACATTTATTCGTATGTACATTAAGGGGCTACGTCTACCTGGAGATCCGAAAAAATGGCCAAATTGCGTTTTTTTCTGGGAAACGGTTGGTAATAAGAAATGCATTTTTTCAACACAAAGGTACATATATTTACAGCCTTAAAAAATGACCAAAAAATACAGAAAAACAACAAAAACGTGGTCGCTGGCAGATAAGGACATTTTTTTCGCGATGTTTGGCGGTGGACACTCTGCAGCTTAAACGGTCCATCTGAAATTCAAAAACTACACGGGTTATTCAAGTTAACAATAAATACGAGTCGTTGACGATCCTCGATTTTTTTAATCATTTTTCTTAACAACGTGACGACGAATTGAAACTCGAGCATACAAAATCTATAAAAAAAGTCGTCATTTTACAAGCTTTTGTTTAACTGGACCTTATGTGAGATGCAAAACGGAAAATCGATATTTTCCTACTTCCCGACTAGATTTCAAGCTCTGAAATTTTGCTAACATGCATCTGAAAGGTGACAATCGGAGGCGACCAGGATTCATCTTTTAAGAAAATGTTATATATCCATAAAGTTTTCAACTTTTCGTGTAAAATTAGCGATATCTAATCATCCATATAAAATCTTACTTATACATACGAACAAATTCGTAGCCGACTATGTTTGTATGTGAAAAATTTATATGCAGCAATTAATCGTAAGTTTAATCCCATTTGTATTCTTTGTTATTTTTTACAAGCATTCCATGTTCCCAACGTACAAACTCGTAAGCTAGTAAACTACTAGTAAGAACTAACAAGGAAGATAAATTAAAGTCTACAAAGTCGAAAATAATTTATATGTAAAAACAATATTTAAAAAAACAAGCATTTATTTAATATACTAAAAAGTAGAAAATATTTTTTTCTATTTCGCTAAAAATTTAGACATATAATCTTCAATTTACATAAATCCGTTAACATATCAACTGTATTTAATTTACTGTGAAACAGCCTTCGATTTCTTAAATAAAAATCCTGAAACTGTGTATAAACGGGTGATAATAATTTCTCTCTAATTGCTATTGTGCCAAAATTGCTATTGTGCCAAAATTGCTATTGTGCCAAATGTTTGAATTTTTTTCGATTTTTCGAGTCGAAATGACACGATTATTGTTAATGACTATTTTTTTTTTTAATGTTAAGAAGAAAAACGTCGGTCAAGACGAAATTACTATTGCACTAAATGAGTATATCAAATTTCAAGTCAATCCGTTCATTAGATGTCGAGAAATCGTGCACAGTTTTGAAAAACATAGTTTTGAGAAAAACGCGTTCAAGGTTTTACTCGCGGTTCTATCGTTGTTATCATAAGTTTAGCTTTAATCTGCTATTACCGCACCATATGTTGGACCTTCCGCTCAAATTTGAGTTTCCTCAAGCAACTATCATTTTTTTATATTTACACAGTAGCCTAACCCCTTAACATTTTTTTCGAGCTGAACCACCATGGCGATTATAGATAAAGTGGTGCGCCTAAGCAACGCAAATCAAACGATATAAATCACGAAAAAATTTCGCAATTGTTCATAATATCGAAGAGGACGACGAGATTGTTTGGGTTTGTTATTTTATGGGTGCTCCTCCTTCAGAAAATGCATAGTTATGATGCTCCCCCCCCCCGCGCCCCGTGGTTTTGCACGAACCAAATATTTCCCGACTGGTTTATTAATTATGATCCTTAATGATGACAATATTACATTGCGTATTCATCGAATACAAATAATTATTATTTTAATACACATAAGAGAATAAATAATTGATAGACGCTTGTATTTATTGTACTAATTAGCCATACAGGTTCGAGTTTTCGATGTTTCATGGATTTTCATAATACGCAGTATGAACAGAGAACTGGACACAAACAAATTTATCACATATAAAAAACCGTAACATCATGCTAATTAGCGATAATTACAAAGCACTATCGAATGATTACTTACCCACGTATATGTCGACCCACGGATTAAAGTGGAGAGCTTTCCGCAATGCACCTATGACTATTTTCCCGAATTTCTATGATATGCACATGTGTGACGAGTGAAATTTATTACTCGCATTAATTCCTAGATCAATAATTGAGGTAATTAAATTGCTTTCGTGTATGCCTCTCGTCTCAAATAGTTACACATAGAGATGCTAATTATTCCTCCGACTATTTACTCGAATATTCGTTGTCCAAAATTTTTCCAGCGGAACCACAACGTTGAACAATTTATCGAGCACCTTAATTTCATTGAGCCAAACCAGTAACCACGCAATTGAAAACTTTGGCATAAACGACTAACGACTAGTCAGGCGGGAACGCGGACCTCATAAATTGGGCAAGAAGAATTTTCGAGGCTTCCAAGTCGTAATTCTTACTTCGGCTGAATACTAAAGAGCTTCTCTAAATGCCATTGATCACAGGTGACAGCGAAATAAAAAAAAACGATTAATTATAGGACGAATTTTTTCATCTCTCATTATCATATTTTGTATGCTCTGGTACAGTGTCTACGTGAATATAGAGACATTATATATTCCATTTTCATCTCCGTTCATTTCAAAACACGTTTGAATAAATGGAAGAATATGTAATTATCAAACGACGAAATATTTATTGCTTGTTGTCGTAACTCGTTGCATTATGAATAATAGTCTGTGCACATGCTCACTGTGGTTGGCGAAGTCCTGAAATTTGGCAATGTCTATATCTCCAGTGTAATCTCCAAATAACAAGTGATGCAAAAAAAACTATCTTCAGCAGCAACTGCTCAGTTATTTATTAATATTTTTCGATGAAAAAATTATTTTATCTGGCTCAAAACAGGTGCTTACTTGTTTTTAGTCGTAAGCTTCGAATTTTCTAAATGTCATTATGTTTTTGATGATAAATGATATTTCGTTTTTAACCGTAAACTTCGAATTTTCTTTTTTAAAAGATCAAGAAACGACAACCGTTTGCTTGACCCTCCCCCTTAAAAGATCCACCGAAGGATATAGCACTTTTGTTCCGATAATTTTTAGCAATTCAATTCGAATCGTTTACCTGCTCATGGGGTCATTTTGACCCCAACGTTCAATAGCAACGGACGCAACTTCAAATCCATCCACGTTTTTTCACAAATCAGTTTTTTTCGATCGATCTGTGCAGCCTTGAAGATCAAGCAAGGTGCTTGAGAAAACGTTTACTTTTTTGAGAAAGTGCATGGTTTGGGTGGGTTTAGTAAGGAACGTGCACTTACAAGAGCGTAGGTTACCAATTTTATAAATCAACACTGCAAAATGTTATAAATTCAGAATATATGGCATGAATGTACAGGATGTGAAAGCAAAACGGCGCGAAGGAAGAGAGAGAAGGAAAGAGACGAGAGAGTGAGTGAGTGAGAGAGAGAGAGAGAGAGAGAGAGAGAGAGAGAGAGAGGGAGAAATTGTAAATAGTAAAATAAATAAGAAACCCTACCTGCTATCATCCTGTTCGCGGTTCGTACAGTCTGGCATTTTAATTTCCTCGAGAAATATTTCATTCCTCGCTTTGTGAGGGTTCTCGGAGTTTTTTTGTTTTCGACTCATCTTTTCCAGCAGGTCTTATGGACCCGTTACCAAGGCTACGTGCTTCCAGACTGGCATTTCTTATTATCCAATTTGTTAATCCAAGCTCCGCGGCGTAACCTCATCAACGACTCATTATTTTTCGACCGTGAAAGAACCTGGCCGGAATAAGCTGAACATTTTTCATATTCACCAAACGCCGAAGCAAACGTTGTCCTCACTTTCCTTCTCTTAGTAGTGTATCGTCATGTATATAATGTCTATAGGATTGGCGTGTGGCTCCGCCGATCGCCTGGGTCACACAGCGTTGGCATGCGCCAATACCCGGATGGGTGACCGTCCAGATTGCAGGCAGAGTACGGCCGACAGTTTCACCGAGTTTCCAATGGCGATACAACTGGAACTCAATGAAATAAAGCCGTCTGAATCGACACAAGTTTCCGCAGTTTCCCTGTGCCCTCGTGAAAAAGCGAACCAAACAAACTCACGTGCAAAAAAATATCGCAATGCCCTGGAGAAGTCTCGACTAAACTGGGAACAGTAAAGTAAAAGCGAGAGGATGATCAGGAATAGAAAAAAATAACACATACCAACGAGTTCCATAATTCCCGAATGCCTCACCACGCGATCGATAATTGAACTTCTTTCATCCCTACAATCTGTCCACGAGCGATTTGGAACGATGGTGAAATTTTTCACACAGACGCGAAACCACGGACGTGGGCAAGAGATACATTATTGCTTGCCCACCATGAGGGAAGTTTTCCTAAGTGGCAATTACCTTTAAGTGCGGAAAAAATTGCTGATTTTCATGATTTTTTTTTAAGGAATGATTTTTTCGCCATTTTTGAGACATAGGGTATGTTTTTCTACTACTTTTAGCTGTTCCATGGTTAAAATTTTTTTTTTTATTAGTCTTTGAAAATGGAGAAGGTATGGCACGGATCTTTTAAACGCATTGCGGGAGATGTTGTCATACAGCGTGACACGTAGCGTCGGCGGGATTAATCTAAAGAAAACCAAGGAAGATTTTCCTTTCGTTAACACTCATACGCAGAATACGAACCAAGAAGAAAATAAGAAATGTTGAAAATCCATGAAACGCATGAATGCGTACCAAATACGTATGAAGCGTACCAAGGTACGCATTGAAACAAAATGATTGAGTTTTTAAAAAAATGGCTGCATTTGGCAATCAAGAAATACATTTTTCAATTTTCAAGAACATTTAGGGTCATGTTTTAGACAATCAGGTTAGAAATATTTATACCAAATTTGATCAGAATCGGCTGATTAGTTTTTTAGCTATGCGGTTTAGAAGACCACGCCATACCTCCGCTATTTTTGAAGATAAATAAAATGTTTTGAAATACCACGTATACTTTTGGCTGTTACGTGGTAATAAAACATACCCTGTCCACAAAATAATTAATAAATCTTTCCTCTGAATAAAAATCATGAAAACCAGCCAATTTTTTTCTGGCTTAAAGGTGCCTACCCCCATAAAATAAGATGTGGAATTGATGTCCTCCCAGGCTACAATAACCGAGTGATGCCTCGTGATCCTGTCGAACGTCATTTGGTGAGTGCCGACTTTCGAAAAGATACAGGAACATCCCATTATGTAGCCGCTGTCAAAGGTGGAGTTTGCCTTAGCCAGGTAATTGCTAACATTGATAACAGAGTTGAGTAGAGCCCATCTACGATTGCGAGCGGACGGATGTAACGCCGCGAGACGAATGAATACAGCGCGGAAATGCTGACGATCCGAGTCATTGTCCTCGCCTTCACCCGTAACCCTGCAAGCTCGGCGATGCTGGCAAGCTGTGAAAAGCCTCCGAAAGCTCGAAGGATTGTGCATCGTCGGCTGAAAGGTATCGATTTGCATTCGATGATGATGCTAACTAACGGAACCTGTTCAGCATGAAACTCAGCTACTTAAAGCTGTCCCCATTAAAATATCAGGCGCTAAAAGAACAGCTGATAGGTTCGAGCAACCAAGAGGAATAGTTGTCTTCCAAAAAGACCTAGAGGGATCTCTAGTCCAAAAGGAATCATCCGCGTGACCACGATAATGATGACGCTGCATGGATTCATCACGATAGGGTCAATCGTTAATTTCTATGGAGCTTTCAGCGCCTCTGCCATGCAAAACGTTGTGCTCGCAAGCAAAGATAGGAGAACTGCAAGCCCAGTGAAATTGATACCCATTATGATGGCAGAGAGCGATGCTGCGTGGATAGTCGTACAGAATGTGGGGACCAGAGGGGAAACAAACGAGCCTGACTGCTTTCGAAAGGGCAACGATAGGAGTGCAAGCTGAATGTCCACCCTGTTAAGGCTACGAGATGGACATAAACGGTTGCGCGAATACACCAGGAACCAGGTGATCGTGCTATTGTGCCAGAGATTCTCCAGCGAAACGACTGGGACTATGGTGGATTTGGAATGTGTAAATGCTATCGCCATGATTATGATGCGATCAATATATACGTATGTAGAAGGACGAAGGACACTTTGAACCTATTATATTTTTGTAATGTTAGCTATCAATAAATCTGGCTACTTTAAATGTACTCAGGAGTCCCAAGATTCAGCCAACTCTATATAGGGATTTGTTTTGGATACCACAGAAGTCCTCATTGGGATCCAATTGGATCCTGCACGGTTCTCCGATCAACGTCAGTTGAGAATTCTCACCACGTCCAAATCGAAAATACATGAGAACTCACGTTGTGATGATATGTCAAAGTATAGGAAAATAATAATAATAAATGATAATTACAGTGGATCTTCAGTGATATGACTCAAATCGATTTTTAAGATATACTTTTTAAATTAATATATACTTTTTAAAATAAATTTGTGTTTTTTAAAGATCTACTCAATTAGTATATATCTATATATATTGTTTAGAAAATTCAATTTACAGAATGTGATGATACCCATTAAGAATCGTATCGGGTCCTGTTCGATATTGTGGGAATCCTTTAGGATTCAATTTGAATTCGTACGTCGAATTTCAATGTGGAATTTCCATTGGAATCCTGTGTACGAGCGTAACGATTCAGTATAGAGATCTATGCGATGGCCCATTGATCCCCTATCAGGAGGTAGGAACAAGTATGGGAATCCAATTGGATCCCTACCACAATTGTTGCACCGGATACGCGATGCAATGTTCCTCTGGTTGTGATTATTGTATGACTAAACTTATAATTTTTTGTCTGGTCACATTATTATTAGTATCTAGTAAACTCTACAGTATACCTGTTTTCCATAATAACCTTGGTATGTGGTGCTTAATACTATATGACCCAGAAGTCCATTTCCGACATACACGTGAACGATATATATATACGTAACGCCACATCGCACGCCTTACAATCACCAACGGCGTTGAAGACGCAAAAACTTTTGTTACAATTTCTTTCAAAAGTCGACGCTTCGGCGGAATCACAATTCAATAACTTTGAAAACTGACACAGTATATGAGTTCCAATAAACATTGAACTCTTCGGTAGATATGAAGAGATAAATTTACAAAACCAGCGACCTAAAAGATTGCCATGCACGTTCACCAACAGCGCGGAAAAAATAATGATGTGTGGACATTTCGCTGCTTGAAGATTTTCAGCATCAACGAATGAAGATATTGTACTTGAAAAATGCATCGTTTGGCCGAGCTGCTATCAAACAAGCAGGCGTCAAAATTGACGTGAATGCTGGATTTGTGGTCAGCTCAGCGTAAATACAGTTACGATAACCCAAATGAGTCTTTTGATCGTGAATACTCGCACGCATCACGCTTTTTACATGACACTGCCAAACGTTGGAGGATGGCGATAAACAAGATGACAAGAGGAAAAGGATGCTCAGGGGGATATTCAACGCTTTGTTTACACTTGCCAGCAGACGGTCAATGCTCTTCGTCCAATTCCGCAGCATGTGAAACCACTAGCCTCTCGAAATGAGCGCGAATGTGCGGGGAAATGCTTCAGGCTTGTCAACCAAAGTTTCCCCTCCTCTTCCCGGCGGTTGTCCGTTCACCGCAAAATGGTATGAGATCCTCTAGTTCACGTTCGCCAGCCCTTCACCCTTCTTCCACGGTCGTAGGCGCACGATGCTTCATTTGTCCGAGGGAATTGCTTTGTTAGAGACACCACAAATCAGGTTCGAGTAACTGGAACATTACTGCACATAAAGATAATTGAAACGATAAAATTCCAGATTTCGGAAATTCGGGAACTTTATTTCGTACTTGTAAAGTAAATTTGTATTTAATTTGCTGAGATCAAGAACCCTACATCCAATTTCTTTGAGCTTGACATATGTCATCAGGGTTACTGTCCGGACCAATTTTATCTGTACATGTTAGGCCTGGCCTCTTCGGACCCAAACGACGAGTCAATATCAAGGAAATCGAATATGGGATTCTCGTTTGAACAATTGCCAATGTATGTCCCCAATTTTTATGAACTTTTACCCATCCATTAATTGAATCTGAAGTAGCAGATGAAGTGTACTTCTTAATTTGATCTCTTTTACATGTAAATGTGCATTTTATTCCGAAGTTTTCAATTTTTTTTACGACCTTGAAGGACTTTTTTTTAGGAATTGTGATACATCGTGCAATTTTTAACCAGCTTTGGATTAGTAATTTTATTATTACAAGACGAATAAGCTCAAAGGAAGAGCATTTCAAAGAGCAGATTTTTGTATCACATGTTTATTTTTTATTTTTGGCTGCTACTGCAACTGTCTAAGGCTGATAATAATGTATGCTTAATTTGAATAACTGATGGCTGATATATCATTGTCAGAATTGCCGTGGTAAATGGTCTCGGCTCACGCCGCGAAAAAATTCAGCGGAGCTACTCCGCCACATTTGCGTTCATCCCTAAAACTAATTGCACCCCTGGCCAGCTGTCTATTAATCTGCGGTGAGAGCTCTCGTTTGGAAAGCTTCCAGTGTTTCGACAGTCGGTTAATTAACGAGCTTTCCTATCGTATCAACAGCTCAGTCCACCTCCACCTTACTCCCCTTCAATTATCCGCCTGTCTCCCGACTTTGTCCTTTTTTCCACTCTGCATTGTTACTACAACGTGAGTATTTACGGGATCGGGGGGAGTCCCCGTCCATCTGCACAACCGGCGCGTTCGATTTTGCGACAAAGTGGTCCAGCTGAGTGTCATCCGAATTCGGCCTTGTTACACGATGATTTTTACACGCGTTGTTAAAACGCGCGAAACATATCAAAAGGACAGACAACAATTTAACAAGCCGCATCTACCTTGGTGGGTCAAAAAATTGAATTTTCTCAAAAAAAAATTATTCCATAGTGTAAAATTCCATTGAAATATTCATAAAATTGAACGAGCTATAGCTTTCAACAGGCGATTAGGCGAGGGATAGCAGCACCATGCGTCAAACTTTACGCGTTTTTCTCGAAACACTGTTTTTAAAGTCGGTGGACATGATAACTCGAGAACCACTTGATGGATTATTTCCAAATTTACAGGAAATACGATGAGAAACTTTTGAAGGTTGTTGACGAACCCGCTTTTTAAAAATCGATTCTCACTTTTCAATAGTTACGTAATAATAACGACTTTTTTCATAGATTTTGTATGTTTGAGGTTCAATTCGTCATCACGTTGTTCAAAACAATTATTTGAGAAATTGGAGATCGTCAACGACTCGTAATTATTGTTGACTTGAATATCCCGTTTGGGTTTTAGATTTCAGATGGGCCGTTCAAGCTAGAGAGTGTCCACCGCCAAACGTTGCGAAAAAATGTCATCACTTGCCGGCCGTCATGTTTTTGTTCGTCGTTTTTTTTTTTCGAAGGAAAAAAACGAAGTTCAACCATTTTTTTCAGGCCTCTAGTTAGATTTAGCCACTTGATAATCACAAATATCAATCAATAATTTCTAATTAATCATAAAATCATCAATCTCTTCAGACCTTTTATCTTCAACCAATCCTCCCATTGAGGATGGTCATACGCTGTACATTCGCGTATCGAAATACCCCCAATTCATTACTTCCCTGCCGAATCAATTTTTGCGGCCCTAAAAGCGAATCACTCAAGGGGAAGCGGGATTTAAGGGTGTTTGAGCGATCAACGTGATAATTAATCCATGCGAGAGTAACTCTCGCAGTTAGAAGGATACCAAGTTCGTCGGTAAGAATTCGTCGGACATCCTTGAGCGTTTTACGCGATTTCGCCTTTCCCTCGAATCACCCACTCTTCGGGCTTGGAGGAAGCTCACTTCATCAACGTACCCTAACGATCTTCTCAATCATCGTATATCTTACGCGATGATCATTAAAGCTCTGGTGTTCGTTCGCATCTCACAGCCACGTTACTCCGTAGACTTTTATTCCATTTTTTCATCAGCCTAGTTTTTTCACAAAAAATAGTGGATCAAATGACAGGTATAGTCTCGTGAAGACGTTGCAATGATCTTGCAAAATTTGTCGGTTCATACGTGAATGATTAGAACATATGAGCTTTTCGGTCACCAAATAGGCTTGAAAATTCACTAGAACTTAATTTGCTTCTAAACAGTAGGGGCCCAAAGTTTTCGACTCGTTGATGTTGAAATAAGCGGACCATTTTTTTCCAAGACATCACGAAAAGTTCAAAAACGTTTATCTGCTTGAACTCAAGCGACGGAACGAAAGGACCAAATTTGCAAGCTCGAGAAAGCAGGACTGTCATATGTATTAGTTCATTGAAATTGAGATTTTTTTAATCAACTCTGCGCGAATTCTCCTATGTTCCTATATTTTTTTATGTTGAGCTCAAGCCAGAGCACGGAGTACGTTATTTTCTTACATTAGACAAGAGCAACAAGCTCGAGACAATCGAGTCGGCTCTTTCAATTAGGTGCATGTACCTGAGATCCCAAGCCCCTGCCGTATATACAGAACGGTCGACATGACCGTGGTATCCTGTAATTTTATTCTTCGTTCCCAGACGCTTGATTTCGCTCTAGCAATAGTGCCTCGAGCGGCTCGCCGGCTTGTTTTCTCATGATTGTAGTGTTTCAAAAGAGGCACGTACGGACTGAGGTAGAATGGTCTACATGGACTTTGGGGTTTAAAGTATTTAAAAAAATAACTATTTAAGGGGTAAGGCCACTGTAAATTTTTTGAAAAATCGATTTTTTTTTATTGGCTTAAAAAATAGTTTAAACCCTCTAGAATAAGAAAAAAAAGGTCCTGTGCGAAAAAAAATTTGTTGTCCTTAGGAAATGAAGGTCGCCGTCAAGCGTGTCAAAACTTGCTCCGAAACGACTGCAATTATATCGGAGATGGCGATTCCAAAACTTTCAAAGGCATCGTGGATTCGAAGCCTTATGAAAATGTTGATGTTAAAAAAAAAGAGTGCATAGATCACGTGCAAAAAAGAATGGGCACTCGATTGAGAAACTTAAAAAAAGGAACAAAAGGTCTCGGGGGAAGAGGAAAACTCACTGCCAAATTGATTGACGAACTAAGCATTTATTACGGCTTAGCAATCCGTCGAAATTCCGATTCCATCAAAAATATGAAAAATGAGATCTGGGCAACCCTTTTTCACAAAATGTCAACGGATGAAAAGCCTCAGCACGAAAAATGTTCGGAGAATTGGTGCAGTTGGAAGAAAGCGAAAGCAGAAAACGCCTTGGATGCGTATCATCACAATCAGCCAATGAGTGAGGAGGTTTATCAAGCCATCAAACCCATCTACATGGAATTGAGCCGGGACGAGTTGCTGGAGCGTTGCTTGGGGGCCTATACTCAAAACAATAACGAAAGTTTCAACGCTCCCGTTTGGAGTTTGGCCCCCAAATCATCCTCAAGCGGAAAAACTGTACTAGATATTGCGACGGATATCGCTGTTTGCATATTCAATGGCGGCCTTACCAACGTCTTGCAAATATTCAAGATGTTGGAGGTGGAAATTGGTGTACAGTTATATAATTTCTGCATCGAAGCCGACGCCAAACGCATCACGCACGCGGAGACATCTCTCAGCGACGCGGCCAAAAGTGCGCGCGCGCTCCAAAAATCAACCAGGAAAGACGAAGAAGACTAAAATTTGGCTATCGAAGGACAAATGTATGGTGCTGGGATTGCAGACCAACGGTAAAAAATTTTTTTAACTTCTTTTTTTAATTTTTTCCAATAAAAAACTATTCGCAAAACTTTAAACGCGTTTTTCTCGAAACATGGTTTTTCAAAATGGCACGCAGCATAACTCGAACAATTTTCATTTTTTTTACTTGAAATTTTAACCAGATGTGAACATTTACATTATCTTGAGAATGTCGATCGGAATTTTCAAGAACTTTATTTATTGATTTTTTATTAACAAAAAACTTGCCGTTTTTCTCGTCAAAAATCAATTTTTTTTTTCAAACGCACGCCAAATCCACAAAAATTGATACTTTTTAAAATCCGATCGACATTCTCTAGCTATAGCCCTCTAGATTAATGGTTTTTTTTTTTGTTCTAGATTCAAAAGTGCACCAGTGGTGCTGCGTGCCGCGGAGCCCTGGAAGCAAAACATGTCCCGGGAAGATAGCTGTGGAACCGCCATTTTGTTTTTTTTTTACTGTAGAAAAATTTTATAATAAAGTTTAATGTATGCCCGATAACACCATTAAAAGTTTTTTTTCAAATACCTTCAATTTCGGGAGCAAAAAATTAGTGAAAAAACCTTTTTTTTTGGGCCGTTACAGTGGCCTTACTCCTTAAAGTAATTAAAAAACAGTTGAAATAAAACGCAAAAATTGCGAGTACATCTGTTGTAAACGGTTATTATAACTAATCGCTATTTTTTCTTTATAAGCAATTTTCTCATGCTCCTCGTATCCTCTTCACTGGGTTGTGATGAAAGCTGAGCATTTTTCGATCCTCCTGAAATTTTGAGACTGCTCTCGAATATCAATTACTCCGATTCGTTTTATCCGGAAGAGAGGCATTTTTTCGAGAAAATCCGACGATTGCTCTCGGTTAAGTGAATTCTAACGATTTCGACAGCAACCCGGCCGGAGATGATTCTTTATATCCACGAAAACAATCTGATGTGAAAGCTTTTTTTATGCCAGGCTAAGAATTTTTTTTTGCAGTGTTACATATTCGACGTAGATTCTGCCATTTTTTGGACAATGATTGTAGCTTAATCAACGGAGATTTATTTTCGCAAAATTTCCGGTCTCCACCGAACACAAGACGACCGCTTGAGAAAAAAACAACTGGTGGAGCTAAATTTCTAGGTCTATTTATGAATTGTAACCTGATCGAAGAGGATGCACACACAATGGGAACCTCGATATGATGACCATCAGTCCATCATCCTCCAAAATATGTTCGGCAGTAAGTCAAAATATACGCAATTAAAATTACTTCTGCACCATTGCCTTCGATATGTCGATCATCGGGTTAGCGCATTGGGATCATAGACCCACAATCTCACCATATGTTACACTCCACTAACTCAGCTGAAATGACAAATTAATCCTGGTGGTTGATTGACACGATAGTGAAGATTATTATAAAACGAGGACAGCAGCTACACGCTTACCCGGAATTTCCGCAAATTTATCATGACCAAATTGGTTGGGGTGTCACTTACTTTAAAAAAAAGTCTCAATGCTAGGCACATATTCCCAATTTTTTTCTTACTAATTCCTTTATTCAAGTACAACGACTACAGCTTTTTTTTTTTAATATTCAGAAAACGTGTATTTCATAATAACCCTCAATACGATGTGACCCTAAAATCCATACCCAACCTGAACCACATTTCTATCATCTATACAAATAACGCCACGGGCACAGGTAACCTTTGGGTAATTAGGTTAGTGGTAATTAAGTTATAACTTAATTGAGAACTGTATAGTAGCAGAGTATAAGAAAATACGCGATACAGTGAAAAGGAATGCATATCAGGCCTTAGATATATTAACTTGATGGCAATTACCAAACTCTTTAAACTTATCCAACCACATGGTTTAATTAAGAATTCAAAAAGGTTTAACAATCGAAGAAAATCAAGTTCTAGCCTCATTTGTTATAATAAAGGTCGAAAATTTATTCAGAACTTGAATTAAGGATGAAACTTAAGTTATTTTTAAATATATTTAAATTTAACTACATAGAATTATCATAGAATTGAATTTAAGAAATAGTTCAGAATTTATATCAATTCAACAGAGTTCGACTTAAGTAACGCACGACTTAAATTAAATAGAACTTAAGCTTAAATAGAATCTAAAATTAATTTAGAACTTTATTATAACTAATCAAGTTAGAACTTAATTTCGTTTAAGTGTTAAACCCATTTTAATTTTACATTAAACTATCTGGTTTCATGAATTATCCGAATTTGCTAATGGTAATTAAGTTAATATATTTAAGGCATAATATTAATTCGTTTTCAATATAGCGCTTATTTTCGTATACTCCTAGTTTACAGTTCCCATTAAAATCAATTCAATCTGTATTCTCATTGTCATTAGGCGTGTACTTCATTGCTTCGTCGATACAGTAAAGCAAAGCTACGAGTAGCAGCGCTCGAAGATGTAGGTCGACAGTGAAATGTACTCAAGGCTTTGAAGCTTTTCTACAGACAGGCAAAAAACGGCTTGAACGTTGGGAAAACTTGGACCACAAGCGGACAAATCTTTGTCTAAGAATATGGTTTTTTTGTCCCGTTCTTCTTCTTATCTCGTCGACGAAACGAGAAACAAATCTTCAAGCACGAAACCTTAAGCTCAGTCACGATTCGTATCAATTTTCATATGCAGCCGGGGTTCACGCACCCCCTTGCTTCCACCTTCCAGCGAAAGTTTCGCGGTTAAGAAATGGGAGGAATGAAGGGGCGAGAGGAGAACGGAGGGATATAGACGGTGAAAGGGAAACAAGAAAAGGGTGAGCATCGTCGGAAAGCTCTACTAGAGGCCGAAACAAATCTCTCTTCGCTACGTACACACGAGGATATCAACGATAAGATTTATTGAATACGTGAACGACATTTCGGAGTTTAGCAGCGCAAGAACCATGTGGTTGAGCCACCCGCTTCCCCTCCATCTCCCGCTGTTTCCCACCCCTCGTGATACCAGCCCGCGAGCAGACGTGAGAAGTTCTCGCTAACCGAAAAGCTCCATCGACAACCCTCGTAGCTTTTATGACCCCATCCCCCGAACATACGATATTTTGTTGGCACCGGTGAGAAATCGATTTTATTTATGCCCGTGTTCCAGTGGATTTTCTGGTCTCAAAATACGAATAAAGCTCCATTCTGGATCCTAACTGACAATGTTCACTAAAACACTCGTACTTTTTGAACGTCACATTTGTACACTAAATCGTGAATTTGTAGCTCGGAGTCACTGCACCGGAGAACTGTCGTAATTCTTCGAAAAGTTTTAGCTCCACTTAAAAATGTTTGTGAATTAATCCCTTCGTTGGCGGAGAGAATTCGACAAAAGGTGCCCAAAATGGCAGGACATTTTTTTTATCCTGAAAACTTGTACTCTGGGGTTTTTGAAGGTGCTGATTACGAATCTGAACTCGAAATTCAGGAATTCACAATGACGAACAAATATGGTGAATGAAAATATAAATAATACAGATTGATTTAGATGAAACTCGGTACTCAAGCTTCATATATTTCCACCTATTTATTGTATTATGCTCGATGTTATTGAATTCACCATGAAAAATTCCTTCATTTTGAGTTCAGCATCACACTCAGCGTCCCCGAAAACCCCCGAGTACCAAGATTTATCCAAATCGAGCTGTTTTTTGCACTTTCATCCGCCATATTAGATCCGCCATTAAAAGTTTTTGAATTTTGTGTTCAGATTCGTAATAAGCGAGCGCGAAAATCCCAGAGTACCAATTTTTATCTAAATCGAGTAAAATGTTCAATTTTGGTCCGCCATTCCAGTGCCGCCAGTTTGAATTTTCAAATTTAAAGTTCAGATTCGTAGTAAGCGACCTCAAAAATCCCGGAGTGCTAATTTTCATCTAAATCGAGTAAAGTTTTTGATTTTTGTCCGCCATACTGGCGCCGCCGTTTTGAATTTCCAAATTTTGACTTCAAATTCGGATTCAGCGAGCCAAAAATCCTCGAGTGAGCCTCCGATTTCAAATCAGAGTAAGTTAAATAGGGAACTAAAGGTTGACGCACTATTACATCAATGCCACACAGGACACGGAAGGGGTTAAAGCTCACGACGAATTTCGAACGTGCTTTTTCGAGCTTTTTGTATGTATTCTTTGCTTAAATGTCATATTCGGTCAGAGGAAAAAATAATGAAGATGCAAGTTTTGAAAAATGATTAAAGGGAAAAGAATAGAGTGAATACATGAAAGAAATGCAGATGACATCGTTGCATCGGGGATAGGAAAAAATGAACAAGAGATGAGGGACCTCGCTTTACGGTTATATACGGAGCTAAATGCCATCACGTTCCAAGCTACTCGAGAACGCACCTTGACGTTATTCCCGTTACGATAAAAAAAAACCTGTGTGTGGTCAACGGCGAAGACGAGCCAGAACTTCCGAAAGCTTTTCGAGACCCGAGACCCGAGACGACCGCTTTACGCCTGTCCATCAATTAGCGAGGGCTCGAAACTTTATGACACGTTGGTCGGGCAAATAATTAATGAAAAGTTTTTTTTTCTTTAAGAGCCAGCACAAGCCGAAAACATCGCCAGTTGACAGCACGTCCTTACAAATTTGCAAGGATCCTCACGAACTTGAATCCAAGGCGCGTCCGCAAGCGCATTCGCTTTACGAACTTACAATGCCCTAAGTGTTTTGTTGCTGCAATAAAGTTTTTTTTATGGCGCCATATATTTGTTTCAAGAGTCCATTCCGTTTATTTCATTCCCGTCGACGATGGCAACCTTAGCATCGACGGTGCTTAAGATGTGTGCAGATGAACGAGCGTTTTATTCACCTTCGAAGCTCTCTCGGATTGATACCGGGATATTAATCAGATGCGATAATCGAGTGCTCCGTGATTGTCAGCCTTGTTATTCGTTGACATCCCCAAAAATGTGGTCCATTTCTTTTCCAGACTCTCGAAAATTTGGCTATTTTTGTAGGATAATTTGTGCATCGATTTTTTTAAATTGATTAAAGGTCGCGACACGTCGACAAAATTACTTGCTAGAAAGCTGCCACGGGTTGTAGGTCATGTGATTTTTATAAATCACAAAAAAAGTCATCAATATTCATAAGACAATGCGCTAGTCAATTTCATGAAAGATGTATAGTATACACTTTAGTCGAGTTCATCGGAAACTATGCTGAGGATCGAGAGAAAAATCGTCTCCCGTTCAGCGAAGACCTATGGGGGGAGAAAAACTCGCCCTTTGTCTCCCTTTCGAGATGACTGACCAGAAAAGGGCGGTTCACTTTAGATGATCTGACTCTTCAAGAAAGTCGTCAAAACGATAAAAAGTGCTCATGATAACAAAACAAATGAGCACAAACTCGACTGTCCTATTAGGGGAACTCGGGACAAGACGAATACGCGGGGTAAGATGAATCTTATGTCTAGCCACTAAGGGGGCGTACATAAAGTACGTAACGCAATTGGGGGCGGGGGGTCCGGCTTGACGTTACGGTCTACGTACGTGGAGGGGGGGGCGAGGTTTGCGTTACGTTACGATTTTAGAATTGCCAGGAATAGCAAAATTTCTGCATGTTCAAGTTTTTTTAATTTGAAACTCATCGTTCAGAATAGGTGAAGTGCAAGCTCTTATGATTTTGAGAAATATAATGAAGATGAAAAACCGTCATATCGCCTGCGACTTGATACCTTAATGTAAGCATCAATATTCTATAAAAAAACATAACTTGATATCAAGAAAAACGGAACGACTAAAAAAATAAAGAACTACTAAAGAAACTACTAAAAAAATGTCCAAACTGTCGGCATTTTGTAGAAAAAAAAACAAAATAAAGAAACGGCTATGCATAACGATAGCTACATTTGTATAGATATCGATAAATTGTTGACTTTTAGTTTTAAGGCTTTCACGGCTCTTTATGTAATTTGAAGAGTATGTGGCTTCCGGATTGAGGCCGTGTTGAGAATCAGCGTTGTGCCGACGTTTCGCAAACGTTACAGTCTGCATCATCAGGGCTGAGAGCTCCGATACTGAAGCTCCCGTGTCTCAGGCATTCCTTATATACTTGCAGTCATCGTTCCAGATCACTGCACCAGCCAATCAGATGTTTTAATTGATCGGCCGGTCAATTAAAAAACCGGGAGGACGGTGTGCCAAATGGGATTGACGTGATATCCACCATCTCTGTTTAGATTGTCCGGATGTTTTCGGATTTCCAAGCCTTCTCGGTGTTTCCTAGAAAAATAGCTGTTTGATGGGGCCAGACTTTGGGCTTTATCGAACTGGATGGCATGACCAGTTTCCATCCAATGCTCGGCCAGGGCTGATTGTCCAATGTGGCCATATTTGATACACCGTTGATGTTCTTTGATCCGTGTACTGATCTTCCTCCCGGTTTCTCCTATGTACACTTTACCGCATGAGCAGGGTATCTTGTACACTCCTGGTGCACTTAATGGTGGTCTTTGGTCTTTTGCTCTCGGAACCACTTGTGCTAGCTTCTTCTGAGGTTTGAAGATGACTCGCACGTTATGTTTCCCAAGGACCCTGCCTATGCGATCGGTTATGCCCTGAAGGTATGGAAGGGAAGTTGTTGCTATTATTTGTCCTTCATTCTCCCCTTCAGGTTCTGTTACCGTTTTCGGATCGGCTATTTTTCTTCTTAGTTGTTTGATCGTTCTTTCGATGTTGCCTGGCTTGTAGCCATTATCTCCTAAAGCTTTGCGTAGGTGTTCTAGTTCATCCTCGAGAGAGTTCGGTTCGGAGATCGCTAGAGCTCTGTAGACCAGAGAGCTTATGACCGATTGTTTTTGGGAGGGGTGGTGATGGGACGTAGCGTGGAGATATCTATCCGTGTGCGTTGGTTTCCGGTAAACTTTGTGGCCCAAAGTGCCATCGTTTTTCCGTTGAACCAGTACATCCAGAAAAGGAATTTGATTGTCCTGTTCTATCTCCATGGTGAATTGTATATTGGGGTGCTGGGAGTTGAGGAAGGTTAAGAAATGATTGAGGTTTTCTTTGCCGTGACTCCAAATGACGAAGGTGTCATCGACGTATCGGAACCAGGTTGAGGGTTTGAGAGGTGCTTCTTGCAGAATTCTGTTCTCGAAATTCTCCATAAAGATGTTGGCGATGATAGGGGAAATCGGGGAACCCATGGCTGCGCCTGAAGTTTGTTCATAAAACTGGGATTGGAATTGGAAATATGTAGAGTTTAGGCAATGTTCTATGAGGGCTAGTAGGTTAGGAGCAACTTTTTGGGATTTTCTGACTATTTCTAGGATTTCATGGGTTGGGACGTTTGTGAACAACGATACAACATCGAAACTTACTAGAATGTCTTCTGGTTGTACCTTGATGGACTGGATCTTATTCACAAATTCCCGAGAGTTTTGGATATGGGAGTTGTTGAGGCCTACGAGTTCCTGCAAGGGTTTGCAGAGAAAACGTGCCAAATGATATGTAGGGCTGCCTATGTTGCTAACGATGGGCCTTAGTGGGATGTTGTTTTTGTGTATCTTTGGCAGACCGTAAAGCCTGGGTGGTAGGGATTCCTTGGGTGTAAGGATTTTGATAAGGTTCTCCGACAGACCAGCCTTCTTTAGAAGTGTCGTTGTTTTCTTTTCTACGCTTGATGTTGGGTCACGTGATAGTTTCTTGTACGTGTTGGTGTCCTCGAGCAGGTTCATCATTTTCCTGCAGTAGTCCGTTTTGTCCATGATAACAGTAGCATTCCCTTTATCAGCTGGTAGTACTAAGATGTCCTTGTTTTTCTTCAAATTTTGAAGAGCAAGGTGTTCTTCCTTTGTGATGTTCTGCTGAGGGGGTTTTGCTTTGTGTAGAATATTGGTTATCCGTTGCCTGATATCGTTGCTAGTATCAGGTGGGAGACGGTAGATGGCAGTTTCCACCTGGCTGATGATTTCTCTGGTTGGAATGTCTGTCGGTGTGATGGCGAAATTGTGCCCTTTTGCGAGGACTGATGTTTCAGCTGCGGAGAGTGGGTGGTTGCTTAGGTTTTTTACTGTGTGGGTTAGGATGGGTTGTTTCGTCTGTGGGCATAGTTTCCTGAATTTCTCTATTTGATTCCTGGACCTCAGGTCTGCACAGTGGAGGGCTTGTTCGTGTGTGACCCGGTCAAGATCTTCCCACAGCTGTGGTTCCAAACAGTCAGATAGGCGTAGGTGAAGTTTAAGGAGTTTTTGGGAATTTTGGTCTAAAAGCTTTTTGGTGACAGATATTCTCTCCTTTACCAGTCTCAGCGAGGCCTGGTGGAGGATAGTCTTGGCTTGTTTTGATGGAAAGGGGTTTTTTAATTGAAAACATTTCGGTACCACTTGATGGTCGCGGCACCTTTTTAGGAATGTTAACGAGCACAGCTGGATGTGCAGAGTTTTCCTGAGTTTGGAAAAGGTGTTAACAGAACCCAAAATAGCCTCTCCGTGTAGGCGTTTTATTTTAGTTTTAAGGCTTTCACGGCTCTTTATGTAATTTGCATTTCCAATTCCAATCCCAGTTTTATGAACAAACTTCAGGCGCAGCCATGGGTTCCCCGATTTCCCCTATCATCGCCAACATCTTTATGGAGAATTTCGAGAACAGAATTCTGCAAGAAGCACCTCTCAAACCCTCAACCTGGTTCCGATAC
Source organism: Ophion costatus (assembly GCA_951751655.1). Lineage (NCBI taxonomy): Eukaryota > Metazoa > Arthropoda > Insecta > Hymenoptera > Ichneumonidae > Ophion > Ophion costatus. Next base: position 35,639,943 of record OX632359.1, on the reverse strand, counting down.
GTCGATGACACCTTCGTCATTTGGAGTCACGGCAAAGAAAACCTCAATCATTTCTTAACCTTCCTCAACTCCCAGCACCCCAATATACAATTCACCATGGAGATAGAACAGGACAATCAAATTCCTTTTCTGGATGTACTGGTTCAACGGAAAAACGATGGCACTTTGGGCCACAAAGTTTACCGGAAACCAACGCACACGGATAGATATCTCCACGCTACGTCCCATCACCACCCCTCCCAAAAACAATCGGTCATAAGCTCTCTGGTCTACAGAGCTCTAGCGATCTCCGAACCGAACTCTCTCGAGGATGAACTAGAACACCTACGCAAAGCTTTAGGAGATAATGGCTACAAGCCAGGCAACATCGAAAGAACGATCAAACAACTAAGAAGAAAAATAGCCGATCCGAAAACGGTAACAGAACCTGAAGGGGAGAATGAAGGACAAATAATAGCAACAACTTCCCTTCCATACCTTCAGGGCATAACCGATCGCATAGGCAGGGTCCTTGGGAAACATAACGTGCGAGTCATCTTCAAACCTCAGAAGAAGCTAGCACAAGTGGTTCCGAGTGCAAAAGACCAAAGACCACCATTAAGTGCACCAGGAGTGTACAAGATACCCTGCTCATGCGGTAAAGTGTACATAGGAGAAACCGGGAGGAAGATCAGTACACGGATCAAAGAACATCAACGGTGTATCAAATATGGCCACATTGGACAATCAGCCCTGGCCGAGCATTGGATGGAAACTGGTCATGCCATCCAGTTCGATAAAGCCCAAAGTCTGGCCCCATCAAACAGCTATTTTTCTAGGAAACACCGAGAAGGCTTGGAAATCCGAAAACATCCGGACAATCTAAACAGAGATGGTGGATATCACGTCAATCCCATTTGGCACACCGTCCTCCCGGTTTTTTAATTGACCGGCCGATCAATTAAAACATCTGATTGGCTGGTGCAGTGATCTGGAACGATGACTGCAAGTATATAAGGAATGCCTGAGACACGGGAGCTTCAGTATCGGAGCTCTCAGCCCTGATGATGCAGACTGTAACGTTTGCGAAACGTCGGCACAACGCTGATTCTCAACACGGCCTCAATCCGGAAGCCACATACTCTTCAAATTGTTGACTTTTTATTTACAGATAACCTTTCATAAAGATATCGATGGGACAATGAAGAGAAATTTTTTTCATCGCCAAATCAGGATTAACTAAACTATAAATTGGTATAAAACTAGATGAATATATACTTCATAAAATACGTATAAACCTGATCCGTTTAGAATTAGTTATTTCTTTGAAAAACAAACGCAATTATTGGCGACAAAGCACCCGTTATGTAACAGCATAGGGGGGGGGGGGTTAGGCCAGGCGTTACGGTTCTGTTACGTGAGGGTGGGGTCAAAAGTTGGGAAATTTTGTGTTGCGTAATTTATGTACGCCCCCTAAAGAGTGTGTGCAAAGGACAGTGCTCCCGTTGAAGTTTGGGGGGGGGGGGATGGGCGGTGAGGCGAATGAGTATGAAAGTACCAACTGTGGCGGGAGCACGCGTCTCGAGTGAGAAAACAATATCGATTTTTTGACACAACGATGTAATTTTTAGTGAAGTTTAACATCGTTTCACTTTATTTGAGTTGCTGATATTGATTAGAGACATGTAAGTAATCACAATAAAAGTACTACTTATTAATATAATAAGAACGTTTTGTCAGAAATTTTCAAGGTTATTGCGTGATTTTTTCTTAATTCATTAACCGTCCAATGGTGCAAGATGAATATAAGCTACCGCAAACCCGGAATATTTTACAACCCACCACGATTTACGCTAGAACCGGGTGAAATAAAACTAGTAAAGCATTTGGTTCGTCTCCAACCGGTGTTTCTACCAGGGGGAGAAAAAGAACTTGGAAATTATCAAATTGCTATGGAAGCAAGATTGTTCGGACTAATCCTATACAGAACTTAGACGATTGGCTTATCAAATTGATGATATTGAGAATGAAACCACTTTTATATGCGAAAGATGCCAATAATTCGTGTCCCATCATTATCCCAGCGCTGTTTCATCTTGCCCGGCATACGGGGTAAGATGGGAAAAATAAAGGTTTAATTAAAAATACATATTGTATGGTATAAATCAGAAAGACTGATTTTTTTTCTTCTAAAATTAAAAGATTAATAAATGTTGATTAGCTTAAAAAGTAATTAAAGTTGAGTCGCTCATATATGTATTGTTTTATTTGAACATGACCTTACCGTTATCATCTTGCGCCGACTTTCCCTATATGGTATTAAGGTCTTAGGCCACAGTAACGGGTATAAAACTATGTCCGAATTTAACAATTTTTTTTCGTATGAAAAAGTGACTCACTTATAAAATTAATTACACATCTATTTAGTATGAATATCAAGCTGTTAGAAAAAATATATATTTTTTTCGATGTACAAAATGGCCGACTACTAATATTTTCTTTTGTTAACTTTTTTTTAGGCGCTCCGCGGCGTGACATTTAGCGTCCACAATTTTTTACCTAGAACAAAAAACAAACATTCTCGTCAACCTACATTAGAATACCTAGAGAAGTACGTACGGAATTCAAAAAATATTGTTTTATTCAAAAGTTGTAAGTATTTGAACTTGGGAAATGAATTTTCAGTGAAAAATTTCATTATAACTGCTCGTAAAATGAAAAGTTTTCGATTAATCAGAAATTCCGTACGTACTTCACTGCCAAATGCAATTAGGAACATAACTTTTAAATTTGAAGTAAATGGAGTGAAAATTGTTGAAGTTTTCTGTCACGCATTTTGTACATCGGAAAACAATATATATATTTTTTCTAACAGCTTGATATTCATACTAAATAGATGTGTAATTAACCTTGTGAGTGGATCACTTTTTCATACGAAAAAACATTGTTAAATTCGCACATGATTTTATACCCGTTACTGTGACCTAAGGCCTTAAGGAGTTGCATTTCCCACCTCCCACCGCCATCATCAGATCCGCTCTATGGTACCATATTATTGCGTTCTCATCAAAGTTATATAGGTATGCCAAATTCCAGCTCAATCAAATGCCGGCAAGTGCTTGAAAAATTGATTACAAATTTTGAATCGAAAAGACAGACATACGAACGAAACAAATTAAATAAAAACTTGTAAAAATGAATAGAGTGACTTAGAACCATAATCTTTTTGGTGTGTCGTTGCAGGTGTTGCGAGCAGCGTCAAAAGTCCACGAGGGCCACGTTTTGGGAAAGTCTGACCTACTCAAGTTCGATCGGGGGTACCAAAGGGCGTTTGCTCGACAACGAAGGCATACGCGCCTGTTGAAAAGCACGGCGAAGAGGGCGAAAATTTGCCGCCGAAAGGCTAAGAATTTGCGGTCGTTCAAGGGTCACCGCGGCGCCCTTCACCCCGCGTTTCTTGCGAACCCCTTCACATCCGTCAAGCGCATCGTCCGCTCGCTCTCTTGGACGCGTACTTTCCTCCGAGGCTTCTCTCTTCTTTGGGGTCTTTCGGTGGTGTCCCTGGCGTGCTTGCCGAGGCCGAGGACGCGCGCCACCAGCGGGAGCTTGCGCGTGGCGGAATTGTCGCTCGAGGCCACGGAGCTTGCGAGCTTGCGTAGCTGCGTGCCGCAACCAGTCAGAGGCTGCCTGGCCAAGGCCTCGCAACGAATCGCCTCTCGATATTCCAAACTACACCGACGTAGATCCTCCTCTATTCGATATCCCGAGTTATAAAGCTCGGGCGCGCAACGTGCTCCCGAAATCACGTGGGACGCTTTTTCAAAGCTTTTTTCTCTTCCAGTTCAACCGAAAAATCGCCGATTTCCATCGAAAGAGACCATAGTTGAAACGCGACTGTCGTTCCAAGGATTTTCAAAAAGTTTCACAACCCTTGCCTAAGGGTTGAAAATTCCAATACGAAGTTCTTCGAAGCTACCATGGTTTTTATTCTTCCTCACGATGTCACAATCGATCTGAATGTACTCCTGGATAACCAAACTTCTAAGTATCCAAAGTTCTAAATTCGTTCACGTGAAAAGGCTCGTCGAATGCACGTGTCATCAATTGATCGTCGATCAATATTCGCGACCGAGCGATTCTTGAAAGTGAAAGTGTCACAGTACACCTGTCAAGCTGCTGTGACTTGAAAAAGATTTTTTTTTCGTCGTGTATGCAAGTGTCAGAGCAAACTGGTCAAGCTGTTGTGACTAGCAAAAGATTTTTTTTTCGTCGTGTATGCAAGTGTCACAGTATACTTGTCAAGCTGTTGTGACTTGAAAAAGATTTTTTTTCGTCGTGTATGCAAGTGTCACAGTACACTTGTCAAACTGTTGTGACTTGAAAAAGATTTTTTTTTCGTCGTGTATGCAAGTGTCACAGTACACTTGTCAAGCTGTTGTGACTTGAAAAATATTGTTTTTTTTTCCGCGTGTATGCATCATCACGCGAGTGAACGGCTCTGTGTGCGCGTATGTGTGGGTGTCCGTGTAAAAAGTTCATGTGTTAATGTATAAAATTCATGGCGCTACGTTCTTTCGAAATTGACCGAAAAAGTCACGTCTCGTGGTACTGAACGTGGTTTCTCAGCGTCAAGGGGACGATGTGAGCTTTTGATCATGAGGGTGAGTTGCTCTTCTGTAAATGATCTCGTGTAATCCGGGTCTGAAGCGGCTCGTTCGTTTACAATGATACGGCGCTAAAAAATGGATAGCTTGCGAGATTTGGAGCTTCGCGAATGCCAATGAGAGCTAAATGTTTCGTTGGAAATAAAGACCTATCAGGCCTTCGAGTTGTTACGTGAAATCAAAATTGTCTTTGGTAACTTGTACCGAGTCATTCTTCCTGGGAACATCACTCGAGTGTCCGCCTTCGATTTCGTTGAAACTCATATGTGACGAAGCATCGAAGACTATTAAACACGCATTTTTTCATCAGCGGAAAAAGTGTTCTAAGGGTGGAAACCACCCCTCAAAGAAAGGCGTGTCACCCCTTAATTAATTTTTTTTTTCAATACTTCCATAGTCGACTTTTCATCTTCTTACATGAGAAAAATGTTGGTTTTTGTTTCATTCTAATCGCTGGACTGCTTGTGGGTGAAACTGCAAAATCACCCCTTGACTCGTCTTTGTACAACCGGTATTTTTTTTTGCGACCGGTCTTTTTGCAACCCCCTTAAAATCCGTTTGCGCTAATAAAAAAAATACGTGTTTGATAGTTTTCAATGCTTTGTAACATATACGAGGTTCAACAAAGTCGAAGGCGGACGCTTGAGTGATATTCCTCGGTAGCCATTGAGAGAAGCCGCTTGATCCTTTGGCTCACAGGCGCGAAATAAAACTCGCGGTAATGGGTGGCCACATGCTGAAAACTGTTTCTCTCGTGGCCTGTTGTGACGTTGAAGCAAAACGGAAAAATCGCTTTTTGGAGAATGTTGTGTTTCGGCAAGAGGGAAAAAAAACAAGGCACTGCATTGAAAAGAGGCTTCGAGGTTCCCAGGTGTCAGGAACGCGGGAAAGGGGAAGAATTCGACGAAGTTGATAGAGCCAGTCGCATTTTCGAGTAGGTGATGGACGCCCTCCGTTTTGATCGCTTGGCATCAACGCCGCCTGTGATATTCGCAGGAACGCGTACTACCGATTTTCTATCGTTCACTGCGCAGTCGTGCCTTCAATGTGTGATAATAGAAAGGCGGAAAATGCTCGCACGTATAAAGAACGAGAGATAGAACGATGGGGTTAAACGTTGACGCCCATTTGCAGACAATGGACTACGTTCTTGTGTTGTTACGAATTCCTGAGATATCCGCGGTCACAACCACCTTAATTACCATAAACATCTTGACGTGTGTTCATACCTTAAGCCTGCAGCAATACCCGGTAGTCACAGCTGCACCCTCGAGCTTGCAGTCTTTGAAGAAATAACGACGGAGCTTGCGACTTTGTGAACAAGCAGATGAAAATAAAAAATGAATATGGTTGTGATGATAAGACGACAGGTAGGCCATACACGGTTCGTCGCGCGTTATTGCACATTGTTTTGGAATTTATGCGCATGCTCGTATATTTTCATTGCAAGTGAATTAAATGAATTATTGAAAAGACAGGTGATCTTATAATGCGCGGACCAAATATCTTTAAAAATTACTAAAAGTAAAGTCACAATGGAAGAATACAGAGTGACATTTATACAGTGTCCATGTTATTTTTTAAGGGGCACGCGCGGAAATCGTGCGGTCGAGAATAACATGATGAAGCGATTTTCGGATCACCTTCGAATATATATTTAGCGTATTTTTGCGATGAGTAGTGCTTGCCAGAAAAAATGAAGCATTCTAAAAAAAAATCAAAATTTAATTTGGTGTACAGCAGAATGAAGATAAATGAATTCCGAATACGAAAAACTCATTCTCTATATGCCGTTATCGCGGAAATCATTATTAAAAATGTATTTTAAAGTGGATAAACGGCAGTCAATTACGTTTGAAAACAGTTTTTTTACAAGTGTTTCGTATTCGGCATTCAATTATCTTTATTCTGCTGAACTTAACATGGAATTTTGATTTTCGTTCAGGATGCTCATTTTTTTTCTATTAAATACTACTCATCACAAAAATTTATATTGTTTTAAAGAAATTTCAAAAACCATTTAATAAATATTTCTCGCGCACAAAATCGCCCACGTCAGATCTTTGAAAAACATTCGGTTACCTTGCAATAGTCACCTTGTATAGGCAAGAGCTCTCAGAATTATTTTCAATTAAATATGGGCATATTTATATGAAGGTCTCTTCACGAGCTTTATTAAGTATTATTTATCAAGCATATACATATTTTGTTAGATAGGACAGCTCGTGAAAAGACCTTCATATAAATATGCGCACATATATACATATTAGGGTGTTAAAAAAAAAGAATTTTTTTTTCGCGTTACTCAACGAAAAATGTTACTACGTTATGAAAAAGTAATTCATACAAAATTTGCGAGGTCTAAACATTTTTTTAGGTAGTGCTCAATCGGCTTTAATTTTTTTTTTCGATTTTTCGTAAATTTTTTTCTCCATTTATTTTCTTATTCCAAAACAACATTTTACTCAAAAAAAAAACACATACTTGTTAGACATTCATGATGTAAACACCGTGTTCTCGTTCATCAAGTGGTTCACAACCACACAAGTTCATCCACCACGTGGATGAACTGAAGTTCATCCACCACACCAAGTGGTTCACAACCACACAACCACACAAGTTCATCAAGTGGTTCATCAATGTTCACAACCGAATTACAGATATTGATTCTTAATCGGCAGATACAAATTGTTTATGGAAAAAAAATATTAAAAATAAAAATTGTGTATTGTTACAGAAAAAATTAAATCAAGACTTACGTAGATCACGTACGAACATTTTCTGCATCGAGATAAAAAAAATGAATACTCCGATAATCATGAGGAAAAAAACATGAAAAAGGCGTTTAAGCACTAACTAAAATATTGTTCCGAACCCTCAAATTTTGCAAAACTTCCTTTTTCGTAACATACTTCAATTTTCCGTTGAGAAAAAAAATCGATTTGTTTTCACCGCCCTAATGTATATATATATATTATTATTATTATTATTAATCAAGTAATCACGACTACTTCGCTACCGCCAATCGATTGATCATTTTTAACTTACTCTTCTGAAGTTCCAAAGTACATGCGTTTACCGTGTAGCGTGTTACGCGTCCTTCAAAATAAAAGAACGAGCAAAGCGTAAAAGTGAAAGATCGAGGGTGAAATTTCCGGTGCGAAATTCGTCGCCCAAAACTGCCACGAAAGTGTAACAAGTCATCATCGAGCTAGCTCTAATAAATGTAACGGATAGGGGTTGCAGCGGTTGAGAAATCCCGACCCTTCTCGCAACGCGTGCACGAGCTGCAGGGGTGGCAGAAAGTTCTCATTCGACGTTTCACACCGGTGGAACGTGGTGGAACGTAATATCCATGAAAGCTGGATGATTTAAGCGCACAGTGCAAGCAATCCTTCTCGTAGCGCTTGCTCCGCAACCCTTAATCAACCCCTTCATACCCCTCGAGCAATCATGCTGTGACACGAGTCAAGAAAATAAAGAAAGAGCTTACGATCGAGCGTCGAGCACATTCACCGAGACTAGTCAGCGAGAGACGCGATTTTTTATCACCTTTATCAAGCATCCGGTGAATAAAATTATGCAGCCTGTCGATAGCAAGTTTTTCAGTGGAGTCGTTTCAATGGAAATTCCGCATCGTGATCACGGCTCTCGTATTTTACGTTGTGATACAAATTGCAGTAGGTACTGCGGAGTGGGATTTTTTTATAATAAAAATCTTCAGCCGAGGCTCATCTGCACTCTTCCCATCGTTCTGAAAAATAGAAAAGAGTTTTGGGAAGAAAAAAGGTTTAAAAAAAAGTACGGAGGGAGCGGATCGAGAAGTGCATGAGACATTGCGAATACAAGCAATGCAATTGGAAAAAAACGAATTTTCACCCTTCCGGGAGAGTGTAATAGGAGGGTTTCTTTTTTTTTTGTAATTCCAATAAAACATGAACTACATCATCATGATAGCGATTGATGCATGATTCATGCTTTAGACTTCATCGGATGTGATCTACATTTGTATCGGTACATGCATTCATCGGATGTGATCTACATTTGTAACAGTATATGTCCTCACAGGTTATTACTAGTCTGTTCGAAATGATTTTGGAACGCATTACGTCCGATCACTACACCGCAAAAATTTACGTCAAACGAAAATTCAGATCTGGAAAAAAGCTGCTCATATATTTTTATCGCCAATCTGAGTATACGAAAAAAGCTTCCATATTCACGGGGACAATTAAAAGCCTGTCGGCTCCAAATACGTAGGAGTTTGAATAATATAAAGGAACATATTCGTCAATAGAATCGGACAGGACATTTTTTAACATTTTTTTTATTGAAACTGAACTTTGGAGATCGAACGATAAAGGCTGAGTTCGATTTTTTTTCGAAGAAAAGTGCTTTTGGGAATAAAGGAAATCGGATTTCTCCCATAATTTAGCTGTAACCCAACTCGATCACGATCAATTATAACTAATTATATTTTTTTAATACCGTGTGGTTTTTTTAAAATCAAACAGCACAAAGAAAATTCAACAGGAATCTGATAGCAAAGTTTTGAAGAATCATTGCAGATGCTGCTGAAAATATTCTGCATCGATGTAGTTGCGATTAGACGTGCATTTGGTAATCGGCGACGTTTGTTAGTAATTGTTAGTTACCTGGTGAAACATGGACGCACGCGTACATTGTAATGTCTCAAAACTCACAGTTTCCACTTCCAATAAACCAAATACTCTTGTTATTCGATAACATTCATTATAATTGCTTACAATGAATAGCAATTAGAGTAAAGTAAGTATAATTCAATTGCTAGGGCATTCCTGTTTTCCTAATTGCCTGTAAAAATAAGTTTTTACATAGAAAAAAGTTTTATGAGTCGAAAATAATGGACTTTGCCTTCATCATTGACTGCTCCCTGACGTTTTCAACCGATGCAGAAACCGAAAATATCGCGATTTCTAGCTCGAAAGCAACGCGTGAATATATATATATATATATATCACGCGTTTTTGGGAATTTTTTCAGATTTTTCAATCAGGACGTTTTTTTCGGAAAAATAATTTTTTTTGTCTAAGTATTGATTCGAAAAATGTAGAAAAATTCAGGGTGTCTTTTAGAGTCAATGGAATCGGATTTGAAAAAATAAATCGAATTGGCGGGGTTCAGGGGAAAAGTCCACCGGATTCACCTCATATATATTTTTTCTTGTAATTATCATCATTTACAACCAGCGTCGTTGTAACAATACGTGATTACGTTCTCGTGGTTGCGGCCATACATCCCCGCATCCTCGTCATCGTACTCGTCCCCGTGCTCCTCCCTCGTGGCCCATCGGGATGTCACTTGCGCTTACGACTATTATAGTGATTTTTTTTTTCTCGTCGGAATCGCTGGCGATCGATAGAATTTCCATTTACTATATGCTTCCAGATATACTGACGAAACTATACCGCCACTTTGTTCTGTAATTCCATATTATCAATTTATAATAGTATAGAATATCTATCATCGTTTTCAGCCTACACACTCGAGAAATATTTCGAATATTAATACCCCTCTGGCAATACTCGTGATACGAGATAGGCACTCTACAGTTTATTATATATTTTTTAAAAACGATAATAGAATGACATATAATGATCTTGGAGTGTATTGACATATTGCCATATACTGACAGGTCAGACGATTCGAAGTTCGAATTTGTCGTCTCCAATTAATTATATCGAAACTTCCCAAAGTCTTATCACTTATGCAAGCATGAGCATTCTTCAAAATAACGCGAAAAAAAATCGTTGCAGCTTTGTACGACTTGCACTGCGGTGATAGGGGAAGAAAGCTTTTTATTGCGATCTTTACGAAGGTTTGGAGAAGCCGGTTAAAGTTTTTTTTTTTACGGTCGTGCCACCTACGAGGAGCGTATGAATTTCTGATTCAGAGCCAGTGGGAGTTGCGAATTCGATTGACACTTGATCTGCTCTGTCGTGCTCGCTTCTCTCTTTCTCCCTCACTCTTTCCATAAATGGAAATAGAAGTAATGGGCACTTTCCCGAAGGTACTCGCAGAAAAATGACTGGCTTATGAGGAGATCACAAGAAACGTCATAAAAAAAAACTTTGTCGCGATTTTCGAAACTTCCGCGAGAATTGGAATATACCGATCTGATATAGCGAAAAAAAAATATATACCTGTCAGAACAAAAAAAAATTGTTCTCGACCCTCTTAGCTTTAATATGACATTTGACTGTTTAAAGTATTCCTTTTACGAACCCGAATATTTGAGAATTGGCTGATTTTCGTCTGTAAAGAAGTAAAAATACAGCCCAGTATGCTAGTAAAATTTCTAGCCAACTTACCGAACTTTTGACGAAATATTACGACTCTAAAAATCGTGTCATTAATATGAAATTTTTTAACGAAAAAATACGACCATAAAAATCGTCTCATTTATATGGCATCTTATGGAAATGACAGGCTGGCTAAATTTCTATCTAATATCTCGTACACTGATTGTCAATAATTCTAGATGCTTGATGTAAACTGCTGGAGCGTGCGTCTCTAAATTCACTAAACGTTCCGTAGGTACAGAAAAAACAGGAACCACCCAATGTTTAAAGAAAATATTAATGATTAAACTTAGAAAAATGTGACTAACAGAAGAATCTCGTAAACGCGCATTTTCAAAAAAAAAATGTAAAAATGTCTGAATCTACTAATATTCCGGGAAATTTTTTATTCCGGTTTCTCGTTGTATATAATAATTCATTGTTACTTATTTGTATTAAGCGCCACTGTAAGTCACCATTGATACAGAAGGGAATACATATATCGAATCTGTTTAATTTTATTTTTAACGCAATTGAATTTATCTGCATATTTCATCGGCTGTAAATTTTTACATTCAACTAGCTTTACGCCCGCGGCTTCGCTCGCGCAGACGTGCGTCGAATGCTCCGTAATGCTTCTTAATAAGGTGCTCCTGAAATGTTTCATTACGGAATACGCAGAATTGTGTTGAAGAGCATTGATACTAAGTTTCAAGTAAATCTGACCAGATATTTCTTTTACCATACAAACTTTGCTACGCTCTTTTCCCCTTAAGGATTGAATTTCCAAAAACGCCGCAATTTCATTAATTGCGTCTAGGAGTAGTTATACAAATTTCCAAGTAAATTTAACCCGTTTTTTTTCGTGCAAACTTTGCCACCTCCTTTCGTTTAGGGATTGAATTTCGAAAAACGCTAAAATATGTCTTTTATTAATTATGTTGAAGAGCATGAATACTAAGGTTCAAGTAAATCTTCTGACCAGATTTTGTTTATTTTCCATACAAATTTTGCCACCCCTCTTCACCCCTTAAGGGTTGAATCTTTTTTAAAAGCCGGAAAACGTGGTTCATCAATTGTTTCAACAAGCACGAATACCAAATTTCAAGTAAATCCACTCAATTTTTTTTAAATTCCATACAAAGTTTGCCACCCCTTTACTCCCCTTAAGGGTTGAATTTCGAAAAACGCCGAAATACGCGTTTCATTGATTATATCACAGAGCATTAACACCAACTTTCAAGTAAATTTGACCATAAAAATATGATTTCCCATACAAACTTTGCCACCCCCTTTCACCCCTTAGGGGTTGAATTTCGAGAAATTCCTTTTTGAACGACGCCTCCAATATAAAATTAACACCATCTCCGAATTTCACGTTTCTACCTTTAACGGTTTAGGCTCGGCGATGACGATTCAGTCAGTCAGGACGTTGCCTTTATACATATATTTATATATAGATTCAAAAAATTAATATAGTTGATATATTTTTGATTAAGTAGAAAAATGTCACAAATCCACATGATATATTGATATATTTTGATATCAAATATATGAATTTGGTTGAATTTGATTTGAAGTCGACATATTTTTAATTAAGTAGAAAAATGTCACAAATCCACGTACTTGAAGCTCGATGGAGATTTCCCCTCGTCTGCCACACGCTATTCGCTCAGCGCCGCGTTTTGCCACCTACTCCTCTGAGCCTGTCGCAGACACGTCCGGGCCATGCCACACGCGTTTTTCCTCGCGCACTCGTGCAAAGGAATATTAAAATAACGGTACATTTATTTCTATGCGGGTGGTCTCTTCGAATTCCGCCACGAAGGAGCTCCAGCTGCATAATTCGATATAACATATCTACCCTTAAGCGATCACCCATCCAAGCAGCTGCCGTGAAATTCAATAGGACGTGCTTTGACGCCATCCTTATCATAGTTGCGTATGAAAAACAAACCCCCCTCTTTACGTATAGCAAAGTGGAACGAAAAAAAAAATATTGTTAGGCGTTTGCCGGAAAAATGCACGACGGCAGCGAACTTGTCACACACACCTACACGTTATGCTTGTGGAGCAGTGAGCCAAGCCGTCGTTTTTCACTCGCTCGTCGCCTCTCTCCCTGGCGATAATTTTTTTTTCAAGAAAAGTTCACCCGATCGCGAACGCGGTGTGCTCCATTCCCGTCACGTCGAAGAACTTAATTCGCGAAAAGCAAAAGGCGGTAAGCATGAATAATCGTTATGGGCACGGGTGGGTGAATGTGAGGGTTGAGGCCGAGTGAGATAGGGATGGAAGTATGAGAGGCGTTTGAAAATCGTGGCAAAAGACTGTGAAAGTATTTTCCCGTCTCCTCGATAGCCGGAGCATGCATCGAAGACTTGACTTTATTCATACCGTGGTGCAAGCTCAGATATTCCCATCCTGCCGGAGTAACGCTACCAATGTGGATCATTATCGAGTCACGATTTATGATCCACTCGAGCGCGCGGCTTACCTCAGCCGCCACTTCTGACGCTGAGACCCTGTCAAAGCCGAGAGAGACAGAGAGAGGCTCTCCAAAGAGCCTGCAGATCTTATCAAGGCTACTCGCCCAGCCTACTACTCAAATTGGCATTATGAATTGAAAAAACGTTCGAGCACTTTGCTGATTATTGATCCCATGGCTCCATTTTTTCCCACGTTCTTGCTAATAATGCAAACTTTACGGTTGTCGGCAAATTCCTTTTTTTGGCTGAATTTTGGAAACCTTTCCGTCTGCGGTCTGTCTGAACGAAGTTGGCGTGAAAAAGGTTCGAGCTTTTTATCCCGGACTTTTGGTATGTACAAATAAAGGCTTCCGGAATTTCCTTGCACCTTGTTTCATCATGATGCCTCAAGTGGAGCCTGAGAAAATGTCATTTTCCTTCTAGAGAGACCCTTCAGCATTAAGGTTAAAGCTTTTTAGTAAATACTCAATGTGAAACATTGCTATGAGCTTTGATCAACTTCTGATACAATTTTTTCTTCAGCTGTTGTGATTATGAGTTTATTAAAAGCTCTACAGAGCATAACTCTTTTTATGTGTTCTTTTCGATATCAAGTTCAATATAAAACATATTTTTCACAATAACCTCCGTACATAACCCTTAATACGATACGATCTTCATCCAATTTCGACGTCCATGCGATCGAAGTCACATGCCACTGGAAAAATGAATATATGATATAGGTGAAATGAAAATCATCGGAATAGTCTATCTAAAAACATGCCTATCACGGACGCAAAGAATCGTTTCAATGAATAATACTAAAAATGATCGGACGAATTAAGAAAATCAACGTCTCGGCATTAAAAGTTGAAGGGTAGAAGAAAAACGTCAATAACAGAAAATAAGCAAGGATCGACGAATAAAAAGGAGTAAAAGTCGTCGAGAGTAAACAGGTGTTGGGGTCGTTGCCGCAAGCTCGGAAACCCGATAATCCTCGAAAGTTTGCGTTGCCGACCACCCAGCTCAAAGCTCACAGGCCTCTCTCTCTCTTTCTCTTCATCGATCTCGCTCTTTTTCTCTCGCTTTTCCTTCCTTCCTCGCGACCCCCATGAGCGAAAATATTCCGTCGAATACGTAAATTCGACTTTCGGAATAAAGACGTACCATATGCGCTTCCACGTGTGTACAGTAACTTATCGTTATAAGCGTGGCAAATAGGTCGCTTTTTCTTGATCAGTGGGCAGTGTGGTTTTCCTCTTTATTTTAGCGAACCGGAAACACCGCACTGTCTAAGAGCCTCCCTATTTCCTCTATTATATATATATATATATATATATATATATATATATATATATATACAGTAGCGTATAAAGGTTCCGGGCCACCCTATTTTTCGTGGATATTGCATAGAAATATTTACGATGGTACGGGAAATACAAACGAGTGATGACCTTATAATTGGCGTCGAGATGTTTCATATTTTAAAAAAATTTGGTATAAACAGTAATATCACTCTTCAACAATTAATTATCCAACAGTTTTTAGTTAATGACTGCGCAAAAGTGTTTAGCTATATACTACTGCGTATGAAAATAAAAAACGAAACATTATAAAAATAACAAAACATGGCTTAGTTTTCTCTCTAGAGTCAATACTTCGTTGTCATGCGCTTAGCAGCGATTACAGTAGTACATCGTCGGGGTATAGACGCAATTAATTGCGAGATGAGATCTTGTCGCATCTTTTCCCACTCATATTGCAAATGATCCCATAATTCCGTCTTGTGGGAGTGATTCTTCGTTCCAACGCGAGCCTTCAGCTCTTGCCACAAATATTCAATCGGATTTAAATCCGGTGACTGCGAGGGCCAGTCGAGAAGGCGCACTATTCGGCTTTCAAGGAAATTCTTCACAAGAAGCATGTTTGGGATCATTGTCCTGTTGAAAGATCCACCCGTTCGGCATATTTTTCTCTGCAAATGGGAGCATATGGTCTTGCAATATACTTCGATACGTTATAGCGTCCATATTGCCTTGGATTTCTATTAGCGGACCAATACCGTTATCAGAAAATGCTCCCCAAACTTAACATTTTTAACAAACAACAACTTTAACATTTCCGCCACCGTGTTTTGCAGTTGGAATTTGATATCGTCCATCGTATCTGGTACCTGCTTGACGTCTTACGTACTTGCGATCATCACTTCCGAACAATTGAAATTCGGATTCGTCGGAAAAAAGAACTTTCCGCCAACTCGATACTGTCCAATGTTGATATTTTTTGGCAAAATTCAATCTAGCCTTCTTATTCTTTGTGCTAATGAGTGATTTCTTTACACCGACGCGCCCAATCAATCCTATAGCCTTCAGACGTCGGGATACCATACTCCCACTGATATCAGCAAGACTTTCACTGCGTAATTCTCGCGAAATTATTGCTGCAGTTTTTCGCGAATCTATGGCGCACTTTCTTTTAATGATTTTTTCCACGCGTTTTGAAGATTTTCGTGGTCTACCGCTTCGACTTTTATCACACAACGTATTTGTTGAATTATATTTCGCAATGATACGATTTACTGTGCTTTTCCCAATAGATAGAGCATTTGCAATTTCACGAGAACTCTTTCCTTTTTCAAATAGTTTTAACACAACTTGGTGGACCTCAATTTTTGTGTGTTTCGCTATTGAGGCAGAAATAGAACTGATTTTGTTCATGCTTCTTTATGTTTCGAATTCACGCGAAAGAAAGCGCGGAAGAAAACGTAAACAAACCGTGTGCCTGGAGAAGGTAAGACAGCGGCCCAATGTTTTTGTACACTGAGCGAACGCGTTCGACGCTGTACACAAACCATACACTATACAAACAAAATCATATACCACGCTGTTATGCATATGATAGCTCCCTCAAATATTTGAAATGATGGAGAAGTTCAGGCATTAAATATTTTATCGAATAACTGAGAAAAAAAGGTTGGCCCAAAACTTTTGCACGTCACTGTATATATATATATATTGAATAATTCAGGCAATATAGGAGAAAGATAAATTTAAAAGCTCTCATGGAAGCTCCTCTTTCCGATTAAACATACGACATGCACACCGTTCGCGATATGGTGTTAGAAGTGCGAATTTGTGCTTCACCTCGGAGCTTTCCATTCCCCGTGGCTAAAATCCCACATTATCGGGATAGCTGCAACCAGACAGTAGTAATTACGGGGACACCGCCGCGAGGCAACTCGGTTCACCGCGCAACTGGTAATTAAATCGTCGATACGGTGCGAGCTTTAAGCATAAGCTTCTACGAAACGAGGGTTGCGTCGCCTGGGTATGCGTAAATGAAAGTGGAAAATCGGCTGGCAACGAGCTGGAGCTCCTTGTAGTTTCCAATTTCCTGTAAGCTCGAGCTTGCTCAAAAGCTTGAGCGTTCCTCCGTCGTACGAGCCTGCAGCACAACGTCCATCCGCAATACACGTGCACGTCTTAAGGTTGCGGAGGTAAACAAAAATGTGATTTATTGTATGTGTACCCGACGACATTAGGGAAGTAAGTAGGATCGGGGGCTGAGAGCTCCGTATTACCCTGCTCAAACTTCGGCTGCAACCCCTTGAGCATCGTGTCAACGACCGACCTACACCCGCAATATATCTTAACCATGTTTGAATAAGCTGACGTATTTACCGTGATAAACCTTGTTGGAGTATGCGTTTCGATAATCTTGCCAATCTCGCCGAGCTTTTATTTGTATCCGCTGTGGGAAAAGCTGGGGTAATTTTTCGAACGATAAGAGTCAACGAGCACGTGAATTTTATTTATACGTGTGTTTACGAGCTTCATTGTGTACGCACGTCAACAGCGCAAACTCAACAGCAGCTTTAATATGAGTCCGAAAAAGTTTTCGACGAGCCGACCCGAGCTTACAAATTGTTTTTTAATTACCAAGTCAAACAAATTCACCAGCGGGTTATACGACTTGAATAATTGTTGCCAACTACCCGACCTCGACAAACTGAAAGGTGGGTTTTAACTATCCTACCCAATGAACATTACCGTTGGAGTGTGCCACTTTAAATATGGGTTTTGACTACTCAACGATTTAGCAAAACACTTCCATATGATTATGAAAAAAAAAGTGGGCAACGCGCCGTTCGAAAGCTTCGGGAAGGTCCAAGCCCATCGACGAAAAGTTCTGTCAAAGCTTTTGAAGAAATGCCATCAAAGCTTGGAGCCAATGTGTTCTCCAACGTTTTTATAACGACGCGAATATCCGGAAGGTGAAATACCCGCCAAATTGAAACGTCACCAAATGCTTTGATGCAAGCTGGGATTTCGAAATAATTTTCAAAAAAATCTTCGAGTCCTCTATCTTTTCATGCTCATCAAAAAAGTACATGGCATTAATCTTTCGAAAGAAAGCTACATGCAGAATGAACAAGTGCTTGGTGATCCACAAAAAAAATCACAAGCTCGCGGTGTATGATGATTCATGAAAAATTCTTACCCCCAGATGCTCCTTCAACTGTTTGACTTTTGTTAAAACGCGAACCACCCAGCGTTCACTGGCGATTGATGGCAATCGCTTGAAACCGATTTGTGGTTGAACATCGATGATGTCCACACGAGGGGATACACGAATCAAGGAATGTGCGTCTAAATCAACTCGTAAAACCGCACAAATTGAACACGTTTGAAACGCGTACCCCTGCAACCGTGAAATTCCGCGATAATCTCCTACGAATCGTTCAACAGGAGAAAGAGAGTTATAGATAAATGTTCATAATGTGAATAACCAATCGTTCCGTCTATTGAGGGTTGACTTGTCTGAACCGTGAATGTATCTAAGGCGGAACATCACTGTGCAAGTTAAAAAAAATCGATTTTCTTTGTATTTTCCCATAGAATACATATTCAAAAAGATGGGAAAAAATGTTAAGTCAAAATATTGACGATTGACCGAGTTATAGACGATTTAATGAGAGCAAGCGGCGCAACGATTTACGCATACTAAAACTTCCAATCACGTTCTTCTCGAAATGACTTCAGTTTTTTTTAAGCCACCGAATACAAGTGAAAATTTTGCCAACATTACACTTTTTTGACACGCACCACAATAAACATCATAAGGGAAATAATTATTTGAAAAGTATATGTGATAACTGTGTATCATATTATGAAAATAAAGTATTAAAATAGCAATCAGATTTGACTTGAGTTGTCGCAGGCCGCCATTTCATTATTCTGGAAATATCCGTGGCAACGATGTACTCAGGTGCTTTCGATAAATGTCAAGTGTGTGTTTGTTTACCGCATGTGTAAGCGTGCGTCATTGCAACCTATATTTTCCATGGAACATACGTGACCGCGACAGTTTTCTTGTTATTTATCGCTTTTCGCATAGCTCCGATCTAATCGCGAACTATTATTATTTCCGTTTCAATGTTTGACCCGCACGGTTCTCTAGTATAAGGCGCGGGTTGAATGCATTGATTTCGTGAATTAATTACTATTGTATTCAGCCGTTCAGGCATGCAATTTTCGCGGACGTCATTCTGTATGTCTATATTACAGCATATAAAAAATCAATTTACTTTCTAATGAGGACGACGTGGACATACTACCTCAAGACAGCCGTGGACGCACCGGAAGTGAGGCTAGATTAACGAAGTTCGGCTAGGGAGTGATAGGAAAGGGTTTCATTCGGAAAGGTAATACGTAAAAACCTGCAAGGGCATACGTTGGAACTCAGGAAACAAAATAGTCTGTCATTTTTAATCAATATGGTCATCACATTGGTAAAGCTCTGCTATATCCAGTGTTACACAATTGTACTCTTGAGCACGTACAGAAAGTGTACGTGCTCAAGCGTTTTTTGGGTCAGTGGTTTTTTATATTGATCGATCAATGATATAAACATTAAGGATGTTGAGTCCCAAATCGCAAATGGTGATAAAATTCTGAAAATTTGGTATGTTTTTGTATGAAGTATTTCCGCGGTCGTGTAAAAATTTCACGACAATTAGGAAGCTCGTTATTGAACAATTGACATTCACAAATTAAATGTTGTTTTATGGAAACTGATGTAACTTTGCAATAAGTTTTTTTTTTGACCTCTCAATTTTATAATATCTACAATATACTGAAAGCAACGGAAACAAAACGAAGTTTATTGATAAATTTTTTTTTACTTCTTGTAAAAAATTGTTCTTAACAAAATGTTAATTTTTTAATAACGAGCTTCCTAATCGTCGTGAAATTTTAACACGACCTCTTAAATACTTCATACAAAAACATACCAAATTTTCAGAATTTTCTTATCATTTTTTATTTCAACCCTTAAGGAGGTTGACGTAATGATGATAGAATTCTGAAAATTTGGTATGTTTTTACATGACGTATTCAGGAGGTCGTGTAAAAATTTCACGACGATTAAGAAGCTATTTATTGAACAATTAACATTAACATTTTTCATAGGGACTCAACATCCTTAATAATCATAAGAACCTGTATCTGATTCGTGCCGTCAATATTGTCCCCAATCACAAAAGTACGCCTCAGGAATGAGTGTACGATTATGATAGGGAGACGTCATTTTGTCCAAGAACACCAACGTCTCCAAATTACACAATTCTTACGTGAAACTCGATGAAAATGAACTAGTGGAATACACTTGTGCTCATACACTCGTGACGTCTCTGACACACCGTTCCTATCCAGTATTCAGCGACCTAGGAATTCGATCACTGAAGTAATCCCTCCTAAAATGTTTTCCTATAAAATAATTCGACTAATTAAACAAGGGAATAGGAAAGAGATTTACTTTCAATTTTATATAATAATTGCGCGACTTTGAGGCGTCGGGCTTAGGATTTATTTGAAAATTAAATTAGTCTTCACGCTCTCCAAACATACATTTCGATAAATTTCTTCATTCTTCTCCGGAGGTGCATCACAATCTGAATGGAGGGAAAAAAAGAATGGAAATGAGATGCTACATCTCGAATGCTTGTCGTCACCGTAGACTACGATGAACACAGGAAAGGGTGATCCCCCCCTGATCGAACCCATGAGTTTCATTCAGCAACATAAAGTACACTATGCTGCCGTGATCTCGTGAAGGGTCGGGACTAAGGGTGAAAGTATCTTTCTTCGTTTTGTCACAGCACGGAAACTGGACGTTCATGTTGGGCACACGCACACACACACACCCGAACACACAAACACACACGCGCGCGCGCACACACACACACGCGCACACACACACACACACACACACACACACACACACACACATATATTTTCATAATATAGATACTCATCGAGCCCTACGACATTCCTCGCATTTTCATTCCCTATGACCGTCTTCACTCCCTATTTTCTGCCTTTCGCCTGAGATTTTATCCCCGAGATTATTGAGAGTGCTGCCGTGGAACGTCTCGCATTTTTTCCCATCTCCCATCATCATTCTCGGTCTCTACCTCAAGCGGACATAACCACGCTATGACGAGTTTTACACCCCCGCACTCGCTCTTCGCTAAGATTAAATCTGGAAAAAGAAACTCATCATTGTTGAACTGCGTGCCCTGCGTATCTTCATACATGCTTCATAAAAGTACACGTAAAAGTAACGGAAATTGAAGCATACTTCTCCTACACATTTTCCCTCGGAATATACGAAATGGTTATGCACTGCAAAGACGTTAAAATAAATTTGAGCTTGCAGGCCTCTTCTCATGCCGAAGAAGCAGGTAACGATAATCGTAATGAGGCATTGGTCTCCTGGACATTTTTATAAACTCATTATTGAATTCTGAATAATTGTGGAGATTTATTCAGAGGAATGTTTCAAATGAAAAAAAAAGATGGGATGCGATTAAAAAGAGAGGGGAAGGAATGAAGGAAAATGCGAAAAAAATGCAATGACAGTTGGGAAACGGGTAATAAGTACCCTCGCTCGCTATTGGCTCGTTTCTCGTACGTTTTACGTCCCCGTCAGGCGCTTCAGTGCCAGTGAACCTGCGTAAAAGATTAAAGACGACGCCAGTGGCGAGAAGCATAGTACAGGAACGCTGAGACGTCGCAGGATGCTACGGCATATTATCCTGGCAACTTAAGCACGGTGGTGAAAGCTACGAAATGAGAATATTGCGTCTTGTAAATGAAACGTTTCCGTTGCAGATGTTTACTCCCGCTACCAGCGACTCTGCCACCGAGCCAACGGCAATTTTTAATATATTATTTTCATTGCTTTTGAGGAAACGTAGTCACCCAACATAGTCATGCCAGATGATGATGAACGATTCTCACTATCAATTTGTAACGAAAAATTGAGCTTGATTTTCAAGCTCCTTCCGCATTCGTAGTCGTTTAAAACATGATTTATTATTTATATTTTTTATTATTTATATCAGTTATTACAATTGTGCTTTTTTATTTTTTGTATTATTTATTAGTCATTCGTTATCGACTTGTATCGTTGGGAATTAAATGATGACTGAAGCGAGGAAGATAAAATAAATAGTAATAATCTTATCAGGCCAGGGCTGGCCTAGCTACACATAATAACATGTACACTTCAATATACACGAGCATCCAAAGAATGTATTTCCTCACGTATCAGAAATGCTCATACGTTAAAAGGTAAGCTGGTTTCCAGAGAGTGAATTCCAATCCTCCAAACTCGCACGTATATCTTTACCTTCATTACGAAAGTTCACTGCTTTCAACGTTGGTATACAGGAAAAATATAATCAATTGTCAGGACAGGCGAAAGTAATGAATTCAATTATTGGATAAAATAAGAAAGAATAATTATAGAAGAAAAGTTAATTTATGCAATTTCCACTCTTCGTTCATACAGCAGCTTTTTCCGCTGGTTTTGTCCCATCATTTTTCTCTCTCTCACTCACACACACACAGACTTCGCTGCGCACTGGAGTCGGTTCACTGATGCAGGCTCGCGATAAATTGATTGCGCTCTGCCCGTTCGTAAAAGTGGTCGGGGTAGCGAAAATAGGGATGAAGACAGAGGATGAGAGACGGAGAGAAGGGTCGAAAGAGATTGAGTGACCGAGCATCAGCAGCAAGCGAAAGAGACGCCTGGGGGTGCCGTTGGTTCGGTAATTTTCCCCGCTTCATACGGGAAATCTCTCGACTAGGTATAAATTCAACGTGCTACAAGCTGGGTGCAGCCTTGGTCACCGAGCAGCCAACTTTTCGCGGGTACCCAGGCTTGCACCTTCTACTTTTTCCCTCAGTAGCCGAAGCCCCCTCGAAAAATCATCGTTGTAGAGACAAATGCGCCTATTTCCTATTTTGCTTAAGGCCTTAAGCCACTGTAGAGGCCGAAAAAATTGGCTTTTGGCGATTTTTCTCTCAAAAAAACTACAAAATAAATCGTGATTACAAAAAAGGGCGCTTATCATACATATCAGTGACTGTATACAATAATTTTTTTGAAGCGATTAATTTCAAAATGGGTCGCTGTGCAGCGTTTTTGCGATGACGTCTCCGTTTGACGTTGGCCGGAAACATCACTCAGACAATTTTCAACCGATTCACTCGAAATGTTGAATATATCTTGAAAAATACATCGTCTATGGAAGTACGTAGGATATTTTTATATTGCATAGTTGATTTGTTATTAACAATTATCTGACGACATTTTAGGCAAATTTTTCACTTTCCACTTTAGAAGTACGCCATTTGGCCAAAAATCTATATATCGAAAAACAACCCTTCGTACTTCTATAGCTATACTTCATATATTCGAAAAAAATTCATTGGCTCATTATAATTAAAAAATTACAGAAGCTGTTTGTCCGGCCGTGGACCCTGGAAAAACGGAGACGTCATGGCAAAAACGCTGCACAGTCGCCATTTTGAAATTAAGCACTTCGATAAAATTATTGTATACAGTCACTGATATGTTTGATAAACACCCTTTGTTGCAATCTCGATTTATTCGGTAGTTTTTCTGAAAAAAAATCCCCAAAAAGCCTATTTTTTCGGCCTCAAGAGTGACCTAAGGCCTTAAAATAATTTTTTTTAAGGTTCGTTACTTAGAATGTGGAAGAGCTGCAATAAAATTAAATACGTCAATCGTGTCAAAAATGCTAAACTAAAACAAATGAAAAAAACATAAATTATGTGGACAGTTCTAAATCGAAAAAAAACTGTATAAAGTTATAACAAGGAATACACCTAAAACCCCTAATTATATAAAATTTATAAAACCAGAAGAAGATAAAAAGTTTTCAACGATAAGGCCACTGAAAGTCAGTAAAATTATAGCCGTCGGTTTCGGCGCAGGTTTTCCTCACAATCAGATGGCGTAGTTTACCCTTGAGACGAACGTAGTAATCTCGAAACATGAGAAAACTTTAAATTGTAGTTGATAGGAATATTTGGATTGGCGGATATACTTTAAACACAGAAAACACGAGTGTGATGAATAAACTTATGTAAGAGGTGGCTTACCCCCTTAAGTTTGCCGTCCAGCATGACCACAAAAATACGAAAACTTGATTTTCGATTCCCCTTCCCAATGATACCTGTGTTATTCATTTCCATGCAACACCTTAAGTGCGGGGTGAGAGAAAGACAAATGGAGGGGTGGTTCATCCCTTAATATACTTTTTTCTCAATACTTCTACCATGGGTTTTTCACCGCTTCACATTAGAAGAAATTTTATTTTTGTTTCATTGGGATCAGTGGATGATACTGCAAAATCAGTCCTCGAGAAGCCATTTTTTGAGAGGTGGTTTCTCCCCTTAAAACCATTTTTCGCGGATAAAAAAAATACGTGTCTAGTAGCTTCTGATCCTTTATCACATATATGAGTTTCAACAAAATCGAAGGGGAACACTTAAGGGGTCTTCTCAATTTAGACGCTAAAACAAGGCTATTTTCATGATTTTTTTTGATAGGTTTATATTATAGATATTGATATAAAAGTGGTTACACTCAATAAATACACTTTCGATATTCATTTAAAAATTTTTTTATCTATTTATGTAACCCAAACAAACTTTAAACGCGTTTTTCTCGAAACAATATTTTTCGACGGCTTGTTGATTAAATCTTCGAACCTACTGAACCGATCCTTATGAAATTTTAACCACACATTCTTTACAACTATAGCTATGACGCATATCAAGGATTTTTTCCACTTCAATATTGACCATTTTTTTGCCAAAAACGGCGAAAAAACACATTTTTTTGTTTTTTCGAAAAATATCCATCATTTTGTTATTTTTGCATACATCAAAAATCGTATGATATGCGCTATAGCCATTAACATACTGAATCTAAAACCGTTCGATTTTTTTGTTTCGGATCATTCATCTTCGAGATTTCATCAACAGCGCAGACCTACAATTTTTTCCGGACATTTTTTAACTACTATTTTTGTCTACAAATAATGACTTAAATGAATAAACATTTTTTTTGGTGAATTTCGAAAGTATATTTATTAAGCGTAACAACTTTTACATCAATATCTATAATACAAACCCATCAAAAAAATCAATGAGAATAGGCTAGTAATGAGCCTTGTCAGTTTCCCCGTTCCCTCTTGCGAATGCCATACAGTGGAGCATTTTATAAATGCAGCGACAAACAACATAATGCGGGCTCTCTCTCTCTCTCTCTCTCTCTGAAAATAGCAATAAGACCAACGTGGTGTAAAAATAACAAATATGGGCCCGTAAAAGCCCGCAAGGAAGCGGAGTCCCATTGGACCCAAAAATCACAATGTACACTCACGGAATTTCCCATGACATAAAAACGGAATAAAATTCGCTCTAATTGCTAGCTAAAAACCTGAGTCCCTACGGCACGGACTCGAAAAGATTCTCGTCTCCATCAATTCAGCCGGGACGGACGGTAGAGGGTGGAAAAAAAGAGCAACGTAGGTGGTCGGGATGGCATCCCATACATTTCGACCGAGCTCCCACAGTCCCAGCGAGCGCGCGTGCCTCGAGGGCTGCGTGTCGAGAAATAGCCACGGAACGAGTAATTCAGGCTGCTTGCGTATATTTCAGATGCCACGAACAAAACCTAAAAACCCTGTAATACCCCAACGGAAAAATACCCGAAGTGCAGCTTCGAAGAATATTTTCCAGACGCACAGACGGAGCTGGTGAAAAGACCGGAAATGTGCAAGCGAAAAAAAAACTTAACCTGAGACGTTCGAAAAAAAAGTCTGAGAGGAAGGAGATATGGAAGCTCCCCCAGGAAGATTCCCGGGAGCAGTAATTTGAGGGAGACGAGAGTGAGGCTAGGAACGAGGGAGAAAAGGTAGACGGGGGGACAACTGAAAAAGTGTTCGCGGATGGGTTGACACGGCGTCGTGGATTCTGTCTGCGCGATTAGCGGAAGCTCGCAAATTCCGGAAAAACCTCGCAGCCCTCGTCCATTGCACTTGAATATTTAAGCGGCCGCTGCAGAAAGCCTCTCAAGAGGAAACGGGCATGTCTGCTAGGGATCGTTACTTGACCTCCAGGGGGTGGAATTGCACCACCGTCAGAGCGATCGATGAAACAAAAAAAGAAAAAAGCACCGAAATATTGGAAGGGAGTAAAAAGATGCAGACGTAATCGGAACGGAGACTCCTCGGGGGATGAAAATCGCTGAAAAGTTGAAATCACCGAGCATGAACACCGTCAAGACCATCCTGTAAAGAGGAGGCAGACTCCTGTCAAAGCGCTGGATATCTCTCACACGCTTCACTGCAGAGATCGAAGGGGATTGTGAAAAAAAAATAGTTGTCATTCCCGAATTAGGGGAAGAGATTCCTGGGGCGACGTCAATTGAGAGCCTAACTGCTGACATTTTGCAACGGGACGATCTACCCTGATGGGATTCCGACGGGGATGATCGTGCTCTGATAACGAGGTGTTCGGAGCCGCAAGGGTGGACGGCGAAAAAATCGCAGATGGGAGGAAGAGGAAATGATGAAAAAATGAGATCGGCGGGGGGTTGAAAAGAGGTCAGGCGTGGAAAGGCACGAGGGTGGTTGTAGTAGCGTAAGATACTTGATAATACAGGTGCGTAAAAACTTTTCCTTTTCCCAGCCCCAACTTCGCCGGCTAATTGTGAATTTTTTTCCTCCTCTCGCTGGCATGGAGCCTCAGGGATTAGAGCAACGAAACGCCAGAGTGGGAAAAGTTTCGTATCGATAGTTCGCGAGGGTGGAATCGTTGCAAGTTAAATATTCTCGAGCACGCCGATGCTAATTTAATACTTCTCCGACTAGGCTGGGCTGTGAAAAAGAAGTCTTCGTCATTGTGAAGATCATCGCTCACGAAAAATAGACACAAAGTGTTGTTGCTCGTTTTATAGGATTTTTTAACAATGTCTTGTCTAGGGCTAATGTTCTTCTGGTGAAATTTAACTCGGTCGATCGAGGACGTTTGAAATTTGACACAGCATCAAATGACAGAAAAAGATGGAATTCTGAAGACGAGTGAGCATGGGAAAATCTTTATCTGAATACGTTTAAGGGTATGCCTAGTTGTAAAAGTCTATATATTCCTTTTTTCAGAACCACTATGTTTTGACAGTATATGATTTAACCTTGATGTCCCCGGAAAAATTCAAGGTGATAGGATCAAAATTGACAGATTTATATGCTGTCATATTGATGTAGGGAACAGGTGTACGGGATGATCCCCCTAAGGGAGAATGCTTGTGATTTCAAAGATATTCACCATAATTAAGATCTGAAGGTATTTACTACTGACATATTTATCTATATTACGATTGGGCTATTCGAAATATTCAATTTATTAGGGTTTCAATAAAAAGATTTCCTTTTTTTGTATATCGATGATTAATATATATATATATATATATATATATATATATATATATATATATATATATATATATATATATAAAGGTGTTGTAAACTCGCGAAAGTTTTCATTTACATTCACTTAGTTTCTCCAAAAAAAAAAGAATCCCAAAATAGGGGGCGGATGATCCGGGGCATCATCTTGTCCATACCCTAGGGGCCATCCTGATCACCGGGGTGTCCAAGATGATCCTTATGTAGGCTTGAAGAAAAGGAAATCTTTTTATTCAAACCCTACATCACTTCTATTGAAGCCCCGCACTTTGAACACGTGCAACTTTTTTTAAATTTCCATTTCGGAAATTCCATTGATTAATCATAGGATGAACTAATATACTAACGAAATTTGTTTAATTTTTTATATTAGATAACATCGTTCAGAATAGATTTTAATAAAATATTTTTACCCAAATGAACTACGGAGTATTCTTTAGATGGTACTTTTTCAAATACCTCATTTTTGTAAAAATCGATCGTTTTCTGGGATTTTCTAAATCATCGTAAAAATGAGCTGATTTCGAGTGTTACCCCCAGGCATAACCCGGTAATCGAGTAATAAGAAAAAAAATAGCAGTAAACCTGGCTTTGGAAAAAAATTGGAACATCGGGATTAAAAAATACTTCGACAAGTCGTTGAGTTTATTTCAAACGCTCCCCCGGTGCGCCCTTTCAACGCCAACTATCCGCGCAGGCTACGTTGAAACGAGTCAGCGAACAATGAGTGCCTTCTGACCGGATCATCCGGAATGTCGAGCAAAAATTTCGTTCTCGCGATCAACAATGGACCACAATAGATCGGGCTGGCAAAAAAAAGACCGATACGCTCGTGTCGCAGTATATGAGAGTGTTTTTTGTACTTTTTTTTCGCGCATTCGCGTGACCTCTTTCCACTGGGTTGATACAAACTGCGGATCGATAAAATGCCCTTCAGTTCGTGAAGGTAAAAACGGGGCTATGGAACATGAAGAGGAATTAAAGTAACAACGAAAAGTCCAGCGTCGTGACGATGACGTAAAAATATTCGTATTTCAGCAAACTTGATGAATAAAATTGGAAATCCAATTTTAACTTTACTGGCCAAAAAAATAAGCGGATAAAAACGAAAACGCTACCCGCCTCCCAGGTTGGCAAGCTTCGCGAAATATCGTGTCATCATTTTTCATCGCGAAAAGAGAACGGGTTGTGAGCAAGGGGGTTAGAGCTTTTATTGGGTGGAAGCTCAAAGGAAGGACGGAAGGGGGTGGGAGGCGGAGAAAATGAAAAATACGTCGAGAATAAAAATACGTCCGGAGTAGATACGGACAATGCGTGTCAGACCTAGCAGACGACCGGAAGTGGAAACACGGGTGAGTGGAAAAACGTACGTCTTCGATCATCGATTCACAGGGTGGGGGTTGGTCACGCAATAAACTTTGCTAGTAAAACGCGAGACCCGCTGTCCCAGGGGTAGAGGTGGTCCACGAAAGGGGTATGGATATGAGCACGAACGCATAAAAATACTCGGCGCCCGATGCTCATCCAATTCGTTAGGGGTGAAAAGGAGAGGTGAGCTCAAATCCGATCGAATAAATAATCCATCGATGTTTTTTCGTGTCTATCGGTTTTTTACTGTAGCATCCCTCATCGTACTGTATACTTCCCGTGAGATTCTCAAGCTATTCCGACAGCTGTACCAAAGTATTGTACATCAATTACAAAGCGTCACTTTTTTTATCCGATCCGGTCTTTAATTTTTTTTTTCACTGGCGAGTTGTAAACTAGAGCTTAATTTATTTCGTGAAAGCTTGAGACTCCATAATGAATTCTAACTGCAGATAAAGCTGGAAGCAACAAGGTGCACCTCCTCGCCAAATTGAAAGAAATGAGGAATATTCAAAAGTTGCAAATGAGCGTAACGTCCGGACTGATAAACTGGTGGGGGGGGACTACAAGCAGCCCTATCAGGTCAAATCAAAACTACGGGAATTTCACTGTCACAGCCTCATACGTGCATCTAGCGATTTTTGAGGTGTGATTTTAGTTCATATGCATGCAAACGAGAAAACAAATAGTCACCAAATTTGCAGGAGGGTCAGGTAATATTTCAGCATGCTGCGTTACAAGCTGATTTACGATCGCATCGCAACGTTGCCCTCTATCAGTTTGCTGGAAATCATATGATGGTATTATATATACATAATCTTCGATATCTCATCTTACGAAGTGATTACCCGGCCGTCCATTACGGCAAAATCCATTTCATTTTGATGAGCGATAGGATTCGGGAACGAAAATACATTACGATATGTAGAATCACTGTTATGCAAACGCAATGTAACTTTACGAAGGGCAATTATTAATAATAATATACAGGGCCGAATTTAGGGGTGGAGAGGCAATATCCCCGGGCCCTCCGAGCCTAGTGCAGGGCATTATCAAAGGTGACTCGTTTCAGGGGTTACGCGGGATTGAAAATTTCAAATTTGTATTTTTTATTTTATTACCTAATAGTACAATATGTCTAGCATATTCGCCCAATGTTTTGAGTCAATCGGAGTAAAAGTCTAGGAGAGAGAGCCTTTGGGAATTCCCCCCGTTGGGAAAGACCGACCGGGAGCAACGCAGGTATTCGTATTTTCCTCAAAACACTATTTTTTAAGGGGGGATTGTCTTTTTTTCGCAAAATTTACCGCTTTTTGGGAATTTTTTTGTGAAGAAAGTATACAACGGAAAACTTGTGAAACTTGGCATATAGTTTTATTGATCTGTTTACTACATACAAAAAATTTTTTAAACAATTTCATCAAAAAATCCGCCTCCCACCCCCCTGGGCGCGCGATGGTCCTTTTTTGACGGTGTGCACGATTACAGCCTTTACGTTCATCCTGCAACAAAAACCCAAAAAGCATTTTACTTTAGACACATATAGCTATCGTTCGATGAAGGGAAAAAAAAATTGACGATTTGGTGACGTTTTGAACTTGAAGTATCGATTTTTCGAAAAAAATTGATCGATTTTTGTTATAAATAAAAAACTATTAAACGTATTGCTTTTTTGCTTCGTCAAACGATAGCTATATGTGTCTAAAGTAAAATGCTTTTTGGGTTTTTGTTGCAGGATGAACGTGAAGGCTGTAATCGTGCACACCATCAAAAAAGGACCATCGCGCGTCGAGGGGGGTGGGAGGCGGATTTTTTGATGAAATTTTTAAAAAATTTTTTTGTATGTAGTAAACAGATCAATAAAACTATATGCCAAGTTTCACAAGTTTTCCGTTGTATACTTTCTTCACAAAAAAATTCCCAAAAAGCGGTAAATTTTGCGAAAAAAAAGACAATCCCCCCTTAAGTCTGCGGACACGATTTCACAAAAACGAATGCCCCGATCTTATTGAAATTTACGACACTTTTTCGAAATAGCATATACTAGTGATTGAAAGAAGGTTTTTTTTCAAACACAACTAATTTTACAAGGCGATACGTAGTGTAAATTGTATAAAAAATTGAACTATTTTGCATGGAACTCTGCCAAAAATTTAATTTTCAATTTTTTTCAAAATTCTTCGTTCAATCACGAGCTATTCTTATCTACTAACAGAAAAAAATTAGGTTTTCAATTTCAGATAAAGCTATCGTGAGTTATCCTGACCACCACGAGGGCACTTTTTTTAAGGGGTCCCCGGAAACCAGGTCCCAACAGCTGAATTTCCAAAATTTTGTGTCGATTTTTTCTAAAAATATTATTGAAATGTTGCTCTTTTAGATGCTTAACATTTTACATAAAATCATTTATATCTTATATTTTCTTTTTAAATAGAGTAAATATGCTTTTTTGGCTTCGAAACCCACGTGCTCTCTTCATCATACCTCCACCGCCAGCATTCTGTCGAAAAAACTTGTGGAAAAATGTGTAAATATGCTTGAAGATATCTTGAATGAAGGCCATTGAACGGAATTTTCATATCATCAATTGAGTAACCATAAAAAATTGTCGAAATTCACGTTTTTTTCCTAGAGTGGTAATCTCCCTCAATCAAAGTTCCAATTAGTTTCTCCGACTGCCCTTTAATGAACGATAAGGATCTTTACGAGCCCGCACATGCCCTCATAGAAACATGCAAGCCGAGCGAACGACACGTGTGTCCGCAGGTAATCAAAAGCTCAAAAAAGCTTAAGTAGGGTGAAGCGGGTCAGGTTCGAGCGTAAATCTCATTCCTACTATTTCGCCCTTCCCCGATGTAAATGGAACGTATACAAAGAGCCGTATCGCGGTGCCATCGGATCGTAAACGTTGTTTTATTGCCTGCGTGTGCCGCAATTCAGGACACGGTGGTCCGCTTCCCATCCGGACAATATAGGAAACCATAAACATCCCCACCGGACTTCCTGTGGATCGAATCTACAAAATTATACGTGATCGTACCCTGGGTTAAGAAAATTCGTCGAAAATTTACCGAGATAACCCCTCTTTCCATCGTACCCCAGACCTCTAGGACTAGTCCATGATTTTCGAGCCAGCCCGGATTTTCCACGCCACCAAAAGCTTCACTAACCCTCCGGAATAAACTCGAGCTTCGCAGGGATCCGAAAACAACTGTACTGATTGACGCAATCGCGATCACGTTCGGAATTTTCGTGTCTGTATTGCATTTGGGTGTCGCAGACTTGGGAGCCGGCCATATAGTGCGTTATCGACTTTTGTTGATTTTCCCCCCCGCCCCCGCAATCATCCTATCCTTCCTAACGTCCTAATCCAATTGTCGTTACCGTCATTCAATGACCAGACTCCCCCCCCCTATTTTATAATGGCGTAAGTTTCGTACGGCCCCCTGTGAGCCAATGTCATGGAAAAGCATACCAGAAGAAGTGAATCTTATCAACGCTTCATTGGTGCATACTCGCATCATGCACTGACAGAAATGTATGATAACTTCAGCCCTGTTTCAACCATATTTTATATTACCCTGAGGGTCGACAATATTTTACAGTCATGGTTACTGCCTAAAATATAGTACTGCTTACGATATTTTAGCAGTTATGGTAACTATGCTCATATGTTAACCGAAACCAACAATCTTACAAGCACACGTTGATCGTTCAATGCTATATAACATAGTAGGTTTTCATAAAATTGATATTTTCTTACACTATCAGAAAATAGTGATTTTTACCATATTGTATGGTATGTCTACTAAATGTATATAATATTTCATAAATTCAAAAATTATTAATTGAGAGTATTAACCGAGAGACCTGTATGATTGTTTGTCATAATGTGTCACTCCCTGACTACCTGAAATGATTCCTATCGAAGAAAATATTTCGCCTGAACATAGATTCGAACCTACGACCAACCTATCTATAGCTACGCATGCTGCCATTATGCTACCGAGTACTTATGTTATTTTGATCGTAGATTTAGCATAACAGATAAAAGTAATTCCAGCTGCAATAATAGCTGTTACCTCCGATATAGGTGAAATTTTGCACAGATCGTCTTTTTGATAATATATGTCACTGCTTAAATGGATTTTTGACGCGACGCAATAGTTTTCGAAATATCGAATTTTAGAAACTGATAAATTAATGCGCTAATATATATCTATATCGATCATAGCGTGCTACCGCTGTCCCTACTTTATTCAGACGTTCCATAAATGATTTACGTGTTCGCTATAAGATTACCATAATTTTGTTCGCATAGTCACTTTTCGTAAGATCCTGTAACAATTTATACTCAACAAGTGTTAAAGTTGACCATATAAATAGTACAAACGTGCACTGAGAAAATCGCCCATGGTAAAAGTGGGCATAGCAAAATTCATATAGCTTATTGTTACCGCAATCATAATATGGTTAACACAACTATAAGTGTCATCATCTAATCATGTCGTTTTGATAGTGTGTTTTTAAATCTAGTATCCCTGAAATAACTATTAACTACTGCGAAAGACTTTACAATATCGATATATTTAATTCAGTTAATATTTTCACACTGGTTAGTATTTTTTTCGGGGTTAATAGATAGTCAGGCACGCCACCAAAGTTGCATGTTTAGATATGTATTTCGCGTATAGTTGTGTTAACCATATTATGATTGCGGTGACAATGAACCATAGGGAATTCGACTATACTCTTTTACCATGCGCCTTTTTTGTAAATACTATACACTTTCCTCTCAGTGTGGATTTTTTCAAAAAACGCTCTTGGGATTTTGGCCATGCCAATCGCCCCTATATATACATATCGTTCGCCAAATGCAAGAGCAGCAAGCAAGCCCAAACAATCTCAGCCCCTTTCATATTACAAACGCATACACCATTGCGGCGTGATTTCAATCATTATTTTTGGATGTTGCCTTTTCTATAGATGCAAAGTTACGATGGCCAACAGCGGTTTGGCACGGAAAATAAATTGGAGACCGTTTTTTTTTTTCAAAAAAGCTCGACACCCGGCAATTTGGCGTTTCATTGAAGCTTCCGTTCGCCGAGTTGCGACCCGAGGTCCGGGTACTCTATTGTACCGAAATTCAAAGATTCCTCACGTCCGCAACGGATCAGCCATATACATTTGCTCGAGACAGGATCTTTAAGACGTGTATAGAATCCTCCGCGGAGGTAGAGAAAAGACGGACAGCGGAGAAGCCAAGGCCAAGCTTCTTCACCCTCTTGGGTGAACTGCGAGACCTCTCGTGAAATATGAGTCCCCGGAGAGCATTGGGATAAAAGAACATGCCGTGGCTAGGGAGAAGAGGAAAAGGTTGGGAAGTAAAATTACCGGCTACGTCGGGTACCTACCCTTTAGGACTATTGTTTACGGGAACATAAGAAAGACGAAAGTCTCCGGTCCGGGACGAAGGCCTGAGAAAAATCCGGTTCGAGCAATATCTTCCCGTAAAATGGCCCATCAATTCGTAAATCAGCTTGAAAGTTCCAATACAGTGACAATGCACCGTACGAAATTCTAATCAAGACGGCCGCCGATTTTTTATGAGCCGTCAATTTGCTCTTGTACTTGATGAAACCGGAAATCTAATTTTTTTTTATCGGCGAAAAGTTGACAAGGGGTGCAGTCAAACGGTCAGTTCTTTTTATTCACATTTAAAATAGTAAAAAGATAAAAGCTGATACTGGTAAATATTCTGTTATTTTTAAGAGGACACTGGTGAATCGGTGATTGCGTTCGGCTCCAGCGGTCCTTCGGGTTAAGGGATAACACCACTCTACGATTTTGAAGAAAATTGTTTTTTTTTTGTTTCAAAAATACTTTGGGCCCATAAAAACGATAAGCAATTGGACGAATGTATGGCACAGGCATCACAGATTAAATGTAAAGAAAAATTTCAAGGATTTGAGTGCTCGTACAACTTTAAACGCGTTTTTCTCGAAACCACTTTTTTCAAACTGGGAGGACGGATTACTCGAACACCTTTGCATGGATCGATTTGAAATTTTGATAACAGCTTCACAATTACATTCTCTATCTGAGTGAGTACGTAGCCGTTTTTTGATGAAATGTACATTTTTTTTTTTAATAAACAATTTACTTCTTATTTTTGGGGAAAGAAATCGATTTATTTCTTTCAAAGTGCGCCATTATGTCAAAATTTGAAGAAAAAAAATCCCCCCGTAGTACCATAGCTAATAATATGTAGATTATAACGTTTTTTGGTTTCCGTTGCAAGTCTTATACTCTATAGAATATATGTATAGCAAATCGTCCTCCCGTGAACCTATTAGTAAAAAACACGTTTTTCAATATCGGTGCTGTTGCCGCCATTGTGTATGAAAATTATAATGAAATTTTTTTTATACTCTAATATGTGTTGGATGAACCCTCTCAAAAGAAATCCCATTCCTTTTTTCATACTCCCGAAATAAATGGTCAAAGTTAGGCCTTAGTTGCTGCCGCTAGAGTGGTGTTATCCCTTAAGCAACGTGGTGCATGGCCGATACTCGGAACGGTGACGGCTTAGCCATGGGTAGGGAGCGACAGAGAACAGTTCAATTGAGAAGGGTAATCATGAAAAAAAACCTGCAAGGGTATCGATACAAAGCAGGAAATTGAGAAAAATTGTATAAAAATAAACTTGCAAAGGGTTTACCTTGCAACGGCCATGCATAGAGAGTCGGCCATCCTAGTTTCATCAGTAGGCAATAAGAAATATTGCGAAATATTTCTCACTATAGTAAAAAATTGTTGATTATTCTAAAATCAAGGGGTGTTCAATGCTTGGCATGTGTGTATATATATATATACACAAACACGTATAAACACACGTATATATATATATATATATATATATATATATATATATATATATATATATATATATATATATATATATATATATATATATATATATATATATATATATATATATATATACATGCATAAACTGACATTGGACCTCATACTCTGGCTAGTCAAACTTTAGGTGCAAATCAAATGTATTTTTGGGAAACGGATGATGGCCGACAACGATAAGGCTGTACAACAAAAGGCTGATCGAATTTTGAAGAATAAAAAAACCATGATGCACACTTTGAAGAAGATCGCGAAATTCTATTGGAATTCAACGAGTACTCATCGCTGGATCTATTAGGGTCCATAAATTTCATGAGTTCGATCGGTATCTTTCAATAGGAGCAACTCCCGAAGGATATGAGGGAATCCACGAGGGATTTATTTTACCGAGATGGGGAGTTTTCTCTACTGCATATAGCATTCCCGAGGTGCATAGAGGAGACCTCGGGGGAATACGAGGAGAGGAGATTTTTTAGAAGCTAAGGGAGCGAAACGATCACGTTCGAAAATCGCCAAAATTATGTAGAGTTCTGATTATTGCTAGCGTTCTTTAGGTCATTCCTTTTGCAAACCCGAATATTCAACAATTAAAGGGCTATATCTACGCAGAGGCCCGAAAAAAATTGCCAATTTCCGAATTTTCTTTCTTGGAAGCGGTTGGTGAAAAAGAACACCAGAAAGTATGTTTTTTTAACAC
The DNA here is from genome assembly GCA_951751655.1 of Ophion costatus. Lineage (NCBI taxonomy): Eukaryota > Metazoa > Arthropoda > Insecta > Hymenoptera > Ichneumonidae > Ophion > Ophion costatus. Next base: position 35,603,677 of record OX632359.1, on the reverse strand, counting down.
ACAGGTAGATATATTGAGAGCCTTTGAAAGAAGATTACCAATCTCTGTTGTTTCTCTGTAGAAACAACAAAAACATGGCCGACAGTCGTTGACGATCGTCGATTTTTAAAATCATTTTTTTCACCAGCGTGGCGAGGAATTGAAACTCGAGTATACAAAATCTATGAAAAAAAAGTCGTCGTTTTTACCTAAGTATTTAAAAATGAAGATCGATTTTAGAAAAGTGAGATCGTCAATGACCTTTGAATATAGCTCGTCGTATCTCCTGTAAATTTGGAAACAATCCATCAAGTGGTTCTCGAGATATCATGTCCACCAACTTTCAAAAACCGCTCACCCGGCCGACTGTTAAAAGCTGCAGCTAATTCAATTTTAGGAATATTTTGATGACATTTTCAAGGAATATAGCTGAAAAATGATGCTTTTGAATTAAGAATCTTCGTAGTCGCGACTTTTCAGAAAAAATGTAAAAATGTCTAAATCTACTAAATTTGTGCCCATTTAATTTCAGCTTGTCGTTAGGCATGATAATAGACTGTGCCTTACTTTTATGAAGCTCCACTGTAATTACCAATCATTCAGAAGGGCCCTCCTTATGCACCCACCAAATACGGCCCTCGACGAAAGGAATGCGTTAATATCCTGTACAGCAATCGTCAAAGTGGAAATCTCGAAAAATATCCTCGTCATAAGTCATGAATGGGCGAATATGACCCAAGCCTCAGAAATATGTTTTTCAGCCATCAAGACTTCATATATCCTACTCACCTATTTATTCCGATGAGCCATTGTTTAAAGTACATTGTTGACTCAAAATGTCGTACGGAAAAGCGCTTCCCACGTCAAACCGAGCGTCTCTAACGGATCAGCGAAGGGTAAGGGAAACACAAAGAAAAAGACATGCTGGGGAACGGAAAAAGACGAGCGACATGTGCATACGTAAGGTAAGATGTTCCGGGATACGTGAGGTACATGGAAACGACTGAAACGACGACACAGTCCGGGGAAATGTCTTTGTACAGTTCGAATTCCCAATGCCAATGTAAATCCGTTTGATATGGCGACGCTTATGTCTTCCTCAAGCACTCTTCCTTGCCATATTCTTTTTTCTTGTTTTTCTTTATCCATCCATTCGCCTCACTCCTCCGCCCTCCCCCTGCCCAATGGAAGCTTAAAACACGGGAGATCATTCATCCGTACAAACGGGTTGACTCGTCTATGTTTCTACCCATCGTCGGAACGTCTTGTGCTTTCCATTGGCCCTTCTCTTATTAAAAATAAGGGAACTTTTGTTTAAAAACAAATCGGCAGGTTTTTGATGCTTTATCTTCGAAAATTTCGGCCATCATTTGATAATGTCATATCCAAACCCTGAAAAACATTGGGTTTTATACAGGGATTCTCTTTGATAGCAATTGATCAGGTACAAACCAAATTAATTTATGAAAATCCGAACGCATTGGAAAATTTAAGCGAATTTACTAATATCTCGAATATGTGCATTTTATATATTAATTAAATTTTGATGAGAGTGCTCGAGATAGTTGGAAAACATTCATGCACAAAGAAATTCATGAACGTGGAGGGCGAATGAAAATTCACAGAGAGAAAAATCGAATTGAGTGCACTCGGAAATATATTTAAATGAATCCGCAATAGAAAACGCTGAAGTGAATTGTATTTTATATATGGATTTTATTCAACAGCAATTAATCAAATACTAATCAAATTAATTTATGAAAAACCAGTCGCTTTGAAAAATTTCAACGTATTTACAAAAATTATATCCGGAACATGTGGATTTGATATGTTTCGTAAATGTTTGTTAGGAGTTCTCAAGACACTCAAAAAAAATACATGTCCAAAGAAATTCGTAATCATGGAGGGTAGAAAAAATGTACACAAAGAAAAATCGAATCAAACGCACCAATAAATAGATTTCAATAAATCCATAGATGATTATCATTGCTCAAGGAATCTGTGAATCTTTAGTGAGAAGCTCACAGTACTAAAAATGACATTTTCCTCGCACATCGATAAATCAGGGCTGCACTCAGTTATGTTCGAGTTCGCTTGCTCAAACCTTCATTATAAACACATCACCTGATGAGTTTTCCCTCATTATTAGTCCTCTCGTCTGATTGCCAAGCGAATGCAGCCATCAAAGTGCTCGCGTGTTTTTTCAGTCCCGAGCCAATACAATTTTCACAGCAATTGGATTTTTCTTGCCACGAGCCCTTTATATTCTCACACTGTGCCCTTCGATACTTTCCTCGCTCTACTGGCTCGACGCGATGTTCGACCCGTGAACACCCCCGTCCGCGCCTGGTCGCAAACACAGTCCGCAACAGTGGCCACGCTGAGCACTCCAGAGGTTGAGGGTCTATGGTATTCTACAACGCCGAAAAAGAAAAAAATGAGAACGATCGTCGTCGCAGCTTAACTGCTGTAAAAATGGCATAACCATTTGAATTTTTCACTCGAATGTCATTTGAAGTGCTGAGAAAAAAACAGGCCCCCAGCAAGACTGAACTTTCAGTCCCGTTGGAATTCATCAGATAGACCTCCAGAGCTTCAAGAGACAGGCATATTTCGAAGCAAGGGGTCGCTTGGAACACGTGCGAATACATTTGTAATACTATCATTACTTTCCTCGTGGACATTTTTTATACACGGCTGACAGGACTTCCATGTCCGTGCGAGATTGTACCCAACATTCGTTATATTTTGATGCACAGGCTGATCAAAGATGGAAGATGCAATCCCAGGTAACGGTAGCTGAAATATGGAATGCACAAATATATGTCCACGATGTAAATTCAGTCGTGAGTGGCATGCTGTGTGGATCAAACCGGAAATTCCTAGCTAAGAGTCCTTACTTCCATTGCTCCTGTATTTCGGGATGAATAGATGTGTCAACAGTTTTTGTTTTTTAAAATCAACTACTGGCCTATATTTGATAATAAATAGATATGACACACCCCACGCCTGTCGCAATTTTCAAGACCCCCAACTGTTTTTGGCATTCCCAGTTTTATGAGATGAGTGGGAGAGCCAAAAGAGAAAATAAGCAGAATGCAACAATCATTGTGAAAGGTCCAATTACCTGCAGCACCGAATTTGATTCCATATATTTCACCATGACAGTCCTTGGTTATTTTTTTTTTATTGTGAAGGTTAAGATTTTATAAGTCACCAGTCTCTCTTTCTGAGAAAGGCAACTCATTAGAATTGCCAGGTAATGAACGTGCGTTGATAGTCTGAGAAGTCACAATGTGGCGATTTTGCTTTTTAAAATGGACCACGTGCGCGACCCGACAGCAAGCTGAATGATGATTAGCTGAAAGCTGTGTGCCTTTGCAGCAAGGTTTAACCGTACTATTCCAACAGTGTCAGACCATTTGAAACAAATAGGTAAGGTTGAGAACCTGGAAATCGGATATCTCATACTTAGTGATGTAATAATTGGAATCAACTTATGTTGTGAATGATTGTGAACATTTTTCAAAAACTTTCTTTCGTATATAAATTACCTACCCAAGGAATATAAAAAATTTCGTACCTTTTTTTCATTGTGCGTTTTTTCATCAAATCTGAGGCGTTGTTTTCAATTATGAGATCGAACGGCATTTCGTAGATTAAAAGTGTTATAATTCTTCAACGAGTTAGTGGATCGGTCACGATTTTTACTGAGGCTTAGAACACACAAATCTATAATCCGTCCAACATTTATCGCCGTTGTAGCATTTCTGTAAAACTCCCATACATCCTTAATCGCGATTAAGTAAAGTATGAGTAATCGTTATTAAGTTTTACAGAAATGCTTTACAGAAAATGTGATGTTAAGGCAGGATATACATTTGCAACGATAAAAAAAAAGCATTTTTTTTAACGCTAGAACTAGATATGTAGAATATTTTTCCAAAGTTTGAAAGCGAAATTCGAAAATGTTCAAACATTGCAGCCCGTCAACGCTGTACCTTACCGCTCGGCGGAATGCGCGCCGCAGGTATGAGCGAGAGCGCAGAGGGGCAAACAGTGATGGGCAAGAAGTAATTAAATTAACAACTAACAATTGTAATTAGTACTGTAATTGATTATTTGATTACTTTGGAACGGATGACTTTAGTAATTAGTTACCACAAGTACCTAGTGCAAGTTAATTCAAATTCTATGTAAACTTTGAACGCGTTTTTCTCAAAACTCCATTTTCGAAATTGGCGTGCAGGATTACTCAAAAACTATTAAGCCGATTGAATTGAAACTTGGTAAAAACATGGATAATATTGCTGCAATCTACTGAACGAGGATTGCTTTTAAAAAATTCGGGAGAAAACTACATTTTTAATCAAAATTTTACAGAAACTCTGATTTTTTTTTTGTAAATGCGTGTCACTCTGTCAAATTTGCCTTTTCTTTATTTTAATTACTGTAAAATAGAAACTATACGTGTTCCAACTGAATAAATTTTTTAAATTTTTTGCCAATCAAAGTCTACAGGAAGCTAGTCTACGCAACTCTCGCCGCAACCTTGCTGTAACGCTCTGCCACGTCGGCCATTTTGTACATAAAAAAAAATATATTTTTTTTTCTAACAGCTTGATATTCATACTAAATAGATGTGTAATTAATTTTAAATGTAAATCACTTCTTCGTACGAAAAAAATGGTTAAATTCGCACATGATTTTATACCCGTTACTGTGGCCTAAGGCCTTCAATATACTACTAAAGTATACCTACAGCTTGATAAGTGTAGAATAATTATTTCATTGTTTCAAAAATCTCTGAAACTTGCTTTTTGCCGTCTAAACGTATATTCCCCCTTCGATTTTGTTGAAACTCATATACGTGATAAAGCATTGAAAACTATTAGACACGTATTTTTTTGTCGGCGGTCAAACGTTTAAAGACGGCAGGCCACCCTTCGAAAAAAGGGTCCGAGGAGTGATTACGCAGCTTCCCCCCAAGCAGTTAACCGATCCGAATGAAGCTAAAATCAAAATTCCTCCGATATAAAAGCGACGAAAAATCCACTATGGAAGTATTGAAAACAAAAATTACATTAAGGGGTGACACGCCTTTCTGCGAGAGGAGGTTTCCCTCCTTAAACCGTTTTGTCGGCGATAAATAAAATACGTATCTAATAGTTTTCAATGCTTCATCACATATATGAGTTTCACTATAATCGAGGGTGGAGACTCAAGTGATGTTCCTTGCAAAACCGATTAGAACAAGAACGAATCTAAACAACGAAACGTCAAACAATGTCCACGTTGTTCCGATTTTTAAATTTTCATGGCCAGGGGTTGGGAGTTATGTTCGTTTGTTCGCCCATCACGCTCACATTATCATCTATGGAATAGAATAAGTGGCCATTAATCAGGCTTGAACACGTGGACAAGTATTTTCACTATCTCACAGTCCATTTTTTCACAGCGATAAATGTCCAATCTTAGATTCTGTCAAAGGATAACCGTAAGTTTTATTGCAACCCTGAGGCATGGGTTATGGCGCCACTCGATGTAATTTATACCCATCTTATCGTAGCCTCCTGTTTGTAACACTGCCATCTTCGCCCATTTGTACAATATCACATTTACCCCAAACTTTGGCTAACAATAATAAATTGCCCTCGATATCTATCTATCCACAGTGGTAAATCTTCCGCCGTTCGCCTTTGAGCGCCCTTTTGGAAACGAGATAAGAAAAAAAACGATTGTCGGAATACAAGAAAGTACCAACGGGAGTTTGATGATTCGCGATAAGAAGAACAAAAAATCGATGCCCGAACATGGAAAAAAATAACTTGGGTGACTCAACCCTTCATTGGCGGATGCCAAGGAATTATTATTTGAAAAAGTAGAATATTAGATTATTTGAAGAATTATCTATTCCATCTAACGAATGCTTGAAATAAACAAATATTTCAGTGTATCGTCTTAAGGAGTTTCGAGACTAAACTCAAAATGCTTGTAGATCGTCGAAATTTCTATCACCGGGAGATTAATTTAGGACGTATTAACTGTTCAAAAATCAATTCGTTGCACAATATAGTTTCGGAGATTTTTCACGTTCAAGGTGAACCTTCATCCATGTGGATGAAGTTTAAGGGAGCTTTCCAGTGTGAAATTTTCAAAAAATCGATTTTTTTTTTTTTTGCTTTATCGAATAGTATACACTCTTCCGAATATTCCCTGAAATTTTCATGCCGAAATTCAGATTATTTCGGTTACTGTACGGCATTTCTTGGAAGAAGGCAACGGAGCGCTACAGCTACAGCGAAACTTTGAACGCGTTTTTCTCGTAACAGCATTTTTCAAAACGGTGTCCAACTTGGAGGGCAGAGTTTTAAAGCTATCGAGTTGAATTTTTTACACAATATTCTTAACGTCATTGTTTATCGTGCTATGGAAGCTTTTTTTTTTTGACATCTTCCTATTTTTTTGTAAAAAAAACTGCCAAAAAAAAATGCTAAAATCGATACTTTTTGTTCGATCCGGCGCCATTTTTGCAAAAAAAAAAAAAAAAGCCTCCGTAGCACGAAAGCCAATTATATACCGATCAATAATCTTTTTGTGTTTTTTGTTTCAGATCAAAATTGTGACCCCCAACGTGGACACCACATCCAAGTGCATTTTCTGCAACAATTGTTTCATCATTTTTATAGATATTAATTAATTAATAAATCGATCTTTAAAAAATTGTTTTGTATTCTTCAATACCCAATTAATATACAAAAAAAAACCAGACCGATTAGATTATTTTTTCTTTAAAAAAAAAAATCGCGAAAAACAGCGATTTTTCGGGCTGTCACACTGGAAAGCTTCCTTAATGTATTTTAATTGTATTGTGTATTTATTTATGTATCTTTATTTTTTATAGTATTTATTTATTTATTTTAAATTTAAGTATATTTAATTGCAAAAATAGTATCTACTTAGAAACATTCCCCGGCTTGGAAATATTTTTTAATAATAAGGAGGAAAAAACTAGTTATAGGGCACTAGGGACTAAAATGATACATCGTTTAAAATACTGTTGGGTATGTGACGCTGAAAATTGAGCGGTTTTTATACTTATTGTAAGTCCATTAATAATACTCGAAAAAAGATGTGAATTCTGAGCTCGAGCGGTTTGTTTTTGGACAACGAAACTTATAGGTTAATGGTATTAACCTACAAGTGGAGGGTATTTCGAAATCGGCGAATGTTTAAAACGTAGATAGTATTACAGCGTCTGAACTTTATAAATAAAATGCATTTATTCGTTCGCCCGATAACTTGAAAGTTTTCTCGACTTTGTCAAATCCAAAATGCTTTAGAGTTTTCTAAAGCATTAGAGTTTTAAAACTTTAGAGTTTTCTAAAGCGGTAAACGTCAACGACGGGCGTTCACGTTTTTACTTTTTTTCTTCAATAAAATTTTTTCTTCAATAAAATTCCATTATATTTATATTTAATGGCGAAAATAGTATCTCCTAATGTCATTTCTCGGCTTAGAAATATTTTTAAGGAATATCATAAGTTCGATATTGCCTAATGATCATTTATTTTCCCATGAAATTTTATTCGCAAGAAGTTGGCAAGCTAACGAAGGCTCGTATTTTCATCCCCACTCTTGCAGCCGAGGTACGGTATGAAAACTCCTTAAGGGCAGGTATACACCTAGGAGCCGAAAAAAGGTCATTTTTGTGAATTTTTTCAAGGAAAACTATTTGAAATTTCGGATTGGGGTTTTAATTATCTAAAAGTATATACATTCAAAAATATGTTTAATTTTCTTTATTTAAAAATATCAAAAATATACAAGGATATTGTATGATCCTTGGAGCGTCGTAAAAAAATCGGTACCCAAAATTTCTCGAAAACCAATGAACCGATTACCTTGAGGTTTTTTGTGGTTATTCTATACACCATTACCTAGTACTTGTCATAACCGATTTTGAAAATATCGATTTACGACAAAATAGCGGACGTTCGAACATAAATAGTGATTTTTGGGCCAAAAATTAGTTATTATTTTGCCTATAAAACAAAAACTACGTAACGAAAAAAAAATCCTATAACAAATACTCGATAATGGTGTATAGAATAACCGCAAAAAAACCTCAAGGCAATCGGTTCATTGGGTTTCGAGAAATTTTGGGTACCCACTTTTTTACGACGCTCCAAGGATCATACAATATCCTTGTATATTTTTGATATTTTGAAATACAGAAAAATAAAAATATTTTTGGATGTACATCCTTTTAAATAATTAAAACCCCAATCCAAAATTCCAAATAGTTTTCCTTGAAAAAATTCACAAAAATGACCTTTTTCCGGCTCCTAGGTGTATATCTCCCGTTAATATTTTGTTGGCCACCAATGACCAAATTCGTTGATCCAAGTGATCTTTTTCTCCGTCTACTTGCCACACACGTTGACATTACGAGACAGTTGCAAGCTTCGCATAAGATGAAAAATACGATACGAAACTCTTCCCAGTCCCTGACTAATGCACACAAATGGAAATTATTCGACGAGCACCCGAGAATAGTGGGAACCATCTCAACCGAACAAATTTTACGATTCACAAACACCGAATCCCACCTGCTCATCATGATTGGCTGGTCGTGGAGATTCAGCGTGTTTACGTTCTATGCAGGGTACACGTGTCGCTGTAGACATCGAAAGATCTAGCAGAGGTTGGGATAAGTGAGGGAGTAGAAGAGAAAAGAAACGAACGAGTGAGATAGACTCGTCCAACCGCATTTTGCCGCTGTGCGTCACCTGCATAGCGAGCCAAAACGCTTGCGGGTGCAACAGCAGTGGTTGCAAGCAGCACCAAAGTGGCTGGAAGCTTTCGTTCAAGCTCGCGGTTGCAGGATGCTCGTCTCAAGCGAGATACCTCATGGGATATTTGGGATACGATCCAGACGGTTACTCTTCGACGTCGCAAGCACTCTCGAAAGCTTTCCAGGTTGGTAATACCCAACGGTGAACTTTTCTCTGCACCGTAGCATCCCCTCTCGGAGACTCGTCAGGGGCTCCGCTCGGTCGTAAATACCCGCGCGATATGTCGTAAAATTTAACGATTCAAGTTTTCCCGCTCGGACGGACACGAGGGTGGGCCAATAAGG